>OW026366.1:93880614-94400956 GCA_932273885.2 Leucozona laternaria | reverse complement strand
ATATATAATATATATAATATAATATAATATAATATAATATAATATAATATAATATAATATAATATAATATATTATAATATAATATAATATAATATAATATAATATAATATAATATAATATAATATAATATAATATATATAATATAATATATATAATATAATATAATATAATATAATATAATATAATATAATATAATATAATATAATATAATATAATATAATATAATATAATATAATATAATATAATATAATATAATATAATATAATATAATATAATATAATATAATATAATATAATATAATATAATATAATATAATATAATATAATATAATATAATATAATATAATATAATATAATATAATATAATATAATATAATATAATATAATATAATATAATATAATATAATATAATATAATATAATATAATATAATATAATATAATATAATATAATATAATATATAATATAATATAATATAATATAATATAATATAATATAATATAATATAATATAATATAATATAATATAATATAATATAATATAATATAATATAATATAATATAATATAATATAATATAATATAATATAATATAATATAATATAATATAATATAATATAATATAATATAATATAATATAATATAATATAATATAATATAATATAATATAATATAATATAATATAATATAATATAATATAATATAATATAATATAATATAATATAATATAATATAATATAATATAATATAATATAATATAATATAATGTAAAAATAATATGAATACCAATACTTAACAATAACAATAGAACGAAACTAATAATGATAATATAATAATACTAATAATAATACTGTTCATAATACTTATAATAATAAGAATAATAAAAATAATAATAATCATAATAATAATGATAACAATAAATATAACTATATTAATAACATAAATAAAATTAAAAATAATGATAACCATAACAATATAAAAAAAAAAATGATAATGATACTTATAACAATAAAAATAATATATAATAATGATTTAAACAGTAAGAATAATATTATTGATAACAGTAATTATAATGATAGTATAATGATATATTAATAATAATGTAATATAAATAATAATAATAGTAATAATTATAACCATAAAATAATATATAATAATAAAAATTATATGAATACTAATACTTAACAATAACAATATAATAAAACTAATAATGATAATTTAATAATACTATTAATAATACTAATAATAATAAGAATAATAAATAATAATAATAATAATAATAATAATAATAATAATAATAATAATAATAATAATAATAATAATAGTAATAACAATGATAACCATAAATATAATTATAATATAATAATCATACTAATAATAATAATATAAATAATAATGATAGTAATAATAGTAACAATAATAATGAGAATAATAACCATGATATTAATAATAATGATATGAAAACCTCTCGCATAACTAAGCCATTGGTGATAAATTGCCCGGCTTTTTGGCGTGGCTTAACTCCCCACCTTCCAAGCATCCCATACGGGAAGCGGTGTAACGAATTCCCCAAACCTCGCCACCGTCTTTGAGTTCGACAGTATCTCCTCAATGCCGGTGTTTTGTTGCGATCACCTAGATTAAATAATAAAAACAAATATATAGTATTAAATTATTATAATATAAATAAAAATAAATTTTTATACCTTAGTAGCCGGCCTGGTGAAATTCTCCCAGGTACTTGATGCCGCTGCACATACGAACAACCTAAAATGAAAGAAATAAACAAACACAAATTAGGTACAAAGGACTAAATATTAGACACTAATAAAACTTAAGATACTGAACAAAACACACGAATTAACGATACATAAAAGAAAAAAGCACAAAAGTTACGAGATAATACGAAACGAAAAATAAATCGACAACAAAAAACCTCAACGATTCGAACCTCCATTGCATGCAAAATACCTGCGTAGTAATTGTAGGATTGTTGGATAGGTTAAATGGTAGGTGCAGGGGGAAGGGAATATTGCATGAATGAAGGGACGATAGAAGCCGTATGTTGATTGGCTGGCAGAGAAAATGATCAAATGGATTCCACATTCCGCAAGTATAATGGCCGAAGTTCCCTGAGTATAGGGTTCGGTGTTTTGCGAGTTGGTAAGGTAGTGCGAGGAAAGGTTGGGTGCGATCCTTGCTAAGGCCCCAGTTATAGCTATCATTGAAAACCATCATTGAACATTTTAATGATTGGTTTTGAAGCACTTAAAAGGCAAAATTAGTAATTATTTTGATGCCAATATGTAGGTAGTGACTTAATTATTAATATATGCCGAAAAAATCTTCATTTTGGACCGGCCGTCCACATAAAATGACTTTTATTATTTCAATGAATGAACTACTCTATCAATGATCATTGAAAAATTAAACGTCATTTTATGGCGATGTGTGGACCCTATTCAATTTTTTTTCACAAAAATTATAATTTAAGCCATCAGCTTTATTTTTGCATCAAAATAATTACTGATTTCACTTTCTAAAGGTACCAAAATTAGTCATTAAAGTTTTCAATGATGGTTTTCAATGAAAGCTATAACTGGCACCTAACTCTCAAACTCAACGTTGAGGGAAGCCTACATTTGGGCTTTAGGTTGTTGCAATTTTGTTTTGTCTGCGGGGGGAAAAAGGTGTGAAAAAAGAGAGTCGCATCGGAGTGCGCTTTCGATGCAGTTGCAAAGCGGTAGATAGGTGCATGTGTGGGTGGTTTTGAGTGCAGAAAGCGGTATAGGGATCGCTGATGGACTTTTCGTCTAGTCAAATATTCAAAGGTAGTCAAAGAGACCAGTGCAACGGCTTAGGCAAAGAAAAAATTTCAACCCCGACTGAAGGGTCTGCGCCTGGTCGTGGCTAATAGCCGGAAAATTAAAGGAAAAAGAAAAGAAACAAGAAAACAAAAGATAAGATTTCAAGGTGAGAGTTTAATTATGGTAGAAAGTGATTTTAATTAACGTCAATTCGGTTAGATTAAACTTAAAGGAGGTGCAGGAAATTGTTTCGCGAAAACCATTAAATTCCCGTAAGCCCCGAAAAGGGTGAGTAAAGGCTCTCCGAAACCAACGCGAAATATTCGGCGCGACAGCGAAACTTCCGCCTGTCAAAAACTTCAGACAATAAAATTCGCGATTCTACCCACACCAAAGCGAGAGTTTTCGCAGCTGTCACAACAAGGCATGGCAAGTAAAAATGTTAATTTTTCGTAGAAATTATGATCAATTTTTTTTGTTCTTTGCAGTTCAATATGAATCACATCCAAGACGATAAAGTTGTAGGCAGTCAAATGATTTTTGCCTCAGCCAAAATGCCCAAGAACAGTGACAAGCTACTGCAAAGTATCATCGATACATCTACACTTCACCAAGTGTTTAGTCCGAATTAACATCGCCTAATTCCACACATTACCCATTAGTTCCTCAGAATGAACAAATCCGATCGACCAGCTAATCCTGACTTTGGTAAAATCGAAACAATGGGGTTAATTGTATCAATTTGAACGGAGACATGTTGATGAATATTCGAATTGGAAGATTTGAGCAGTTCCAACAAGGAAATGTGGATGTTCTCTCAACAACAGATGTTGGTACCCGCGGTCTGGACACAACTCGTGCAAGGCAGGTCGTTAATTTTGACTTTCCCCTGCATGTGTGTGTATCTACCGCTGCGGACGAATAGGACGTGGGAAGCCAAAAGAGATGCTTAATAAAAAATTTTGTTTCAATCCAAGGAGAAATCGGTTTGGTACAGAAGATCGAACATGCAGCGGGGACAGGTTTACGCTTCTTCCAAATGTCAATGCCAACATAAGAAATCTTAATTCAAACCTGTATAGTTAGAGAGATAACAAAGTTTGGAGTGGATGAGCCAGCATTTTAGTGATAGGCGAATATAAAATAAATCAAGACAAACAACAGAGATTTTTAATAACTACGGAAATATTTTATTTTTAGATCCTCAAGAGATCATAATTACTGGGACAAACATACTTTTGTTCATCCCTTGGGGGTTTGAAGAGTTTTCTTCTGGCTATGATGATGGCCCTCGTTGAGTCAGATGCTTTTATACCGTTTGTTTCAGACACATTTCTGTTGGTTTTGATTTTAACAGGAATTTGTCGCCAGCCAGAGAATTTGAAACGAATCGGTGAATGGGATTTAGCTGAAATCTCAAGCTGGGGGAAGAACTTTTCAAAGGCGCTTGTTTTACTTTCGGCAGTAGCTGAACTGGCTGCCACGATGCTGATTCGTTTTGTTGAGACCTTTGGAATTATTTTAAATGTTGCACCAGGACGTTGAGCTTTTGATGGTAATCTATACTCAGAGAAGATTAATGGCTGTACAGATTTTTTTAAAATTGTTTGTGTACTAACGTCCATAGTCATGAATGGTAAGAGCCTGCATGTGTGTCATTAAACCATTCGAATAGAAAAAAATCATGTCTACGCAGGGAGATTGCACAGCGCTAGAAAAAATAGTTGTTTTACTTCCAAAATCCAAAATTAGAATTGTATTGTTGTGCTCAATGTGCTTATTTCAGACAGAATGGAGTGGTATGTATAATCACAAGTGTAAATCCATTAAGATACAAGGGATAGGTACTTAACATTACAAAAGAGAAAGAGTTACTTTTTTAAACTTTTTATCATTTACATAGTTTCAAAATAAAAACAATTCAAAGTAACCACTGTAAAGCTTGCCCTAAATCTATTTAACATTTGTTATTAGTTAGCAACGAATGTCAAAAAAAATTGGTTTTAATTATTAATGTTCTGTTTTTGTGAAAGACTTGTTGCAAAATTTAGTTAATTACATTAAAAAAAGGAATGTGAGTTCAAATTTTAACTTTTCAAGATTGTTCTTTTTACTCATAAAATATTTTTTTTTTTTTCATTTAGATAATCAAATTGTTATTTAGATCAACCATATTTCCTTTGAAAATTGATTTGGGTTTATTCCGTCCTTGCAATATTAATAAACAATAAAATGTACTCCTCAGATGAAGAAGAATCTCTTTTATTTTTTGCCCTAAAAGACGAGAAGTTTGTATTTTTAAAAGTTATTAGTGATAATTAAAATTTGCTTATGCTAATGTTAAAAGCCACGATAAATGATTCTCTCATTTTTGTTCGTAACACAGCTTGAAACGCTTTACAACATAATACATCATTATCCATCAACGCCATACCTCAACTCAACTTTCATTATTTTTCTAGGCGAAAGAAAAGAATATGGGTACATGATATAAATCTGCAGCGGAGAGAATTCGGAGAATTCCATACTTTAATGCCTGCTCTATTAAAGGATGAGAAACGCTTTTTTGAATATTTCATCAAGGATGATCTTACCAAAATAAACACAAATTATCGTGAATCCATAACTGCAGAGGAGCGGCTTGCAATTACACTAAGGTAAATACCCTAAGGTAAAATACCCCTATTTACCCAATTTTTAGTAATTTGTAGCTCTTGATAATAAAGGGAAAGCGTAATTCGCTTAGGATTAGACAAAACAAACCCGTAATCCCATAAATAGCCCGTACAGAAAAAGAAATATTTCTTTATTTTATAAATTCAGACTTACGAGTTTTTATTAACATTGATACAAATAACAGAACACAACAATAGAAATAAAAAAGATAAAAAACATAAATTCTAAAGACAAACAGCATCCTTAACGACGATCTTTGATGTCTGCAGCTACTCTCTTTAAGCTGCACCTGACTTCGGTTCTGAGTATTCAGCTGTAGTTTCATCGGAATAAGATTCAAAGTTTTATGGAGAATACTCGATATACTGATCATATCGTGGATTATTCTGGCTACTCGACTCGGATACGTTTTTTTCACTCACATATCTCGACAATGAAGAGTGATGTGATTCTTCTTCAAGGTTTAGAAGTTCTTGTTCCATCACAATTTGTGAAGTTTTCATTTTAGTGATGGCTTGCCTTTTTCTTGAGAACTTTTTTACACTAGTTGCAAATGATTTAAATAATAAATCCACTTCTTCCATATTTTTTTTCTGTTTTTTAATTTCGAAGTATTCAATCAAACTTTCTACAGATGATTTTGTACTTGATTCGTTGCGCTTTCTTTTTTTTGGCGGAGTTGTTGCTAATAAAATCGATGGACGTTGTGAGGGTGAAACTGGTTGTAGTGTATTTTCCAAGTTGACATTTTCAACATCATCGTAATCAACTACGGTCTCAGGAACATACAGTATATCAACTTCTTCATTAGATATTTCGGTGATATTTGATGAGGTTTTTGCGAATTGCAAGAAAGGAGTGAACATATCCATCTGAGCTGCCCATTGCCATTTTTTCCCAGGTTTTAAAGCCTGGCCAGTTTTAGTTTTTTTTGTTTTCAAATATCTCGCGAAGGTGTCTCTCAGGTTCTTCCACTTTTTCTTTACTTCATCACCTGAAACAAAATTATTAAATGTGCATAACTGTTTTTCATTTTGTAGATATCTTGCAACAGGTGATACTTATATTACAATTGGTCATAGTTTCAGAGTTGGCTTTGAAACTGTTAGTCAAATTGTAGTTGAAGTTTGCCAAGCTATTTGCAAGAACATGGGGATTCTTTTTATGCCGGAACCGACAACTGAAATCTGGGAACAATCAGAGAAAGGGTTTAACGAGATTTGGCAGTTCCCAAATTGCATTGGGAGCATTGATGGGAAGCATGTCACAATTAAATGCCCAAACAACACAGGGTCGAATCACTTTTGTTACCTACACAAGTTTTCCATAGTTCTTTTGGCTATAGTTGCACCAGACTATAGATTTATCTGAGTCTATTGAAGAAATAGTGACGGCGGAATTTTCGAGGCTTCCAATATGGGACAAAGGTTTGAAACAAGGCTGATGAAAACTCCTAAGGACAAACCTTTGCCAGGACAAACTCAGCCTTGTCCCCATGTTTTGATTGGCGATGAAGCGTTTGCCCTCAAGCCTTATTTGATGAGACCCTTTCCTTACCGCCAGTCAAAAAACAACCTCCGTAAGGAAATGTATAACACCAGACTCTGCAAGACAAGGAGGGTGGTTGAGAATGCTTTTGGGATATTGGTTCAAAAGTGGAGGATGTATTTGAGACCAATGGCAACGAAAGTTGAGACCACTACTCTGGTTATCAAAACATCCTGCATTCTTCACAACTTTTTAATAGAAAGAAAAAGCAGTTCAAACTTTGGTGAGTCAGATGAGTACCCTACCCCTGTTAATCTATTTAACCAAATGCAAACAGATTCAAGAAGAGCAACAAACTTGGCTTTTGAAGTTAGAGACCAATTTGTTAATTTTTTTAATAATTAGAATATACATATACCTATCGACCCATGTTCTGTAACTCTCGCATGGTTAAAAGCAGTCGAGAAACGATGAAAATTGAAACAAATCATTTGAGTTTTGTTCCATTTTCCATCGTTTCTCGACTGATTTTATCGATGCGAGAGTTACCGAACATGGGTCGGTTGCTGAAAATAAAGAATGGTCAAGTCTAATAAACTGACATTCTATCGATACAAGGTATGGAGAAAATGGAGGCGGAACAAGACAGCATACTTAAAGGCGCATAGAAAAATGCTGATGCTCCAAATGCATTTGATTAATAAAAACAACCCATTTTCGATCTGTGACTTTAGTGGTCTCAGGCGGCGGAGTGCGTAGTGCATACGGCTTCTAAGACTGAGCAAATCTGATATCGTGGGTTCGATCCCTATGGTAGGGCTGTGTCAATCAGGAACGATTCGATTTTTTAGATCCGATCATCGAAAAGTATTGATGATTGAAATCACAAATTTTCGTTTCAATCGATCCAAATCTCAATCATTTCGATTCTCGATCTCATCCCAATCTCAATCATTTCGATGATTCTCGATTTTAAATCCCAATCTCAATCATTTCGATGATTCTCGATTTTCCATCCCAATCTCAATCATTTCGATATCAATCTCTCTTGAATTATAAATATATATAATCGGAGAAAAGAAATATGGGTTAGATTGGATTCGATCAAAATTGGTACAGTATTCGTTAACTTCGGAGATTGAATTTCATCGAGACCGAAATAAAAAAATTGTCTTAGTTTGAATTTTTGGTACGGCGGATCGAAAAACGAAGTACGCCAATTAATGAGGTGGAAATTACCTAAAGTCACACCAGTTTTCTAGGTTCTCTGGGTCCATTAGAACACTTTTAATATGACAAGTGACAAAATGCTTAATCATTTCCGAGAATACGCGCTACGTAACCTTGTACATCGTAACGTCGCACAGAGGAAAGTCCACGTTTTTATTTCACTCTACCGCCGACATAGATGTTTACACATCAAAAATCGAATCGGAACAGTGTGAAATAATGAATTGAGTGGAATGAAAATGATCGAATGATCGATTGATTAAAATGATCGAATCATTTTGGTAATCGATTCTTGAACGATTCGATCATTTGAAATGAACGATTTACACAGCTCTACCCTATGGTAGGCATGTAGAGCACCACTAATAAGGAGGAGACTGATGATAGGCGGCTTGGCACCCCTTGAAATAGCTATATCTCTAGCCAAATAAACGTATTATAAATTAGTTCTTAAACAATTGGTGGTAGCACCTTTAAGTTGTTGTTGTTGTTCAAAAATTCAATGAAATTGACGGAATAAAGAATGGTCAAGTCTAATAAACTGACATTCTGGTATGAATAGTACAATAAATAATAATAAGAATGCACTTTTCTTTTATTAATATGGTAAACATATAAATGGAATACAACTAAACGAACATACCACTTTGGTTTAGTTTAATTCCAATATCCTGCCACACTTTATCTTTTTTTCTATTATTCTTATAGTCTTCATGGCACAGATTGTACAATATAGGGTGGTTTTTTACTATTGCAGTTAATTTTTCGGTGAAAACCATTTTTTATTACCGAATTTAAAAACGAAACTGATTACCGCTGAAAGCATTTAAAAGAAAAATGAGGTTGATGACAATGAAGCGTTGACACTTGACAGTCACTGGCGAATGTTTAAAAATTCGCTGTACTTAGATCGACGTCGCGTTGATTTTATCGCGTCGGTGGGGGTACTCTCATTTACTGCTATGTAATTTAATTTTGACAGGCGGAAGTTTCGTTGTCGCGCCAAATGTTTCGCGTTGGTTTGGGAGAGCCTTAATACGCCTATTAAAACAAAGTGCTCGTAGTTATAGTAAGTTTTACACAGGTGGTGTTAGGAAAATTTTTAGCGCTCACCCACGGACGATTACCGCAAGTCGTGACCGCTGAGCGTTTTTTTTTTGGTTGTGATATTTCTGTTATAGAATAAAATCCAAGCCAAGGGATTTTTCGCAACAGTCGATTTTTTTGAGAAAAAAAAAACATTTTTTTTTTATAAGTTTAAAAATTTTTTGGCGCGATATTTTTTTTTTTTTTTTTGTAAAATAATTATAAAAGTTTTAGTGTTAAGTTTTTTTAAAGAGAACAAAAAAATAGAAAAAAATCCATAAGGGAAAAAAAAGGAAAATAGGAAGAGGAGTAGGGAAGAAGGTTGGGAGAAAAATCGTTCTCGCCTTTCATAGAGTCGTCCCCGGTCGAGGTAGCCATTTTTGTTTTTGGCGAACTTTCGGTAGGCGTAGACCTAAATAGAGCTCTGTATAGGTAGGGTCTCCGAAAACGCGTTCGTGGAGATAGAAATTTTAACCGGTGCTTCGGAAAAAGTAGAAGCCTTCGAGGGTCTGAAGGGCGGCTTGAAGGAGGTTAAGACAAACCTTTCAGCTTGTCTTTCCTGTTCGTTCCTTTCCTTGTTTTACCTAAAAACAAAACAAAAAATTTAAAAAAAAAACATACAAAAAAAAACAATTAGAAAAAAAAGGAAAACACAAAAAAAAATATTATTTATAATTTATTTTAGTTTAGGGTTTAATTTTTCATTTCAAATTATTTTCGTAAATTTCTTTCAATTTTATTTATTCTTTTTTTTATAATTTCATTTCTTACATATCGTTTTTTTTTTAATATCATTAGGTTGATTTTGTTTATAAATGTTCTTCCATTTCCTAATAATTTAATAAATTGTTACTGATGATTGTGAGTCACGCCAACGAATGGTATTTTTACTGAGCGGCACTAGCAGTTTAATGGCGTGTTAAACTGAAAATTTCAGGGGGTGGAAAGAGACGACCAGAACTCTTCGTGAGATGAGCTGAAGGAGGTTGGTGAAGCGAGCATTCGGGGAGTCCGAAATTTCCCGCCACGGACTCCAGGTCGGGAGGGCGGCGCCTCTGCATTACATCCGCAGAGCCATGAACGGCCTCCATCGACAACCCACGTGCGAGGTAATGGTAACGAGTTTTTGTATTTTTGTATGTGTTTTGTTCGGCACGATTTATGTTTTGTTGTTGGCCAAGGCTGACTTTAGGACAAGATCCCACCCTAATCCGGCGAGCTAAGCCGAGTGTCGCCAGTGTCCTTCTTCTTGGAGTGTGGTTAATTTTCAATTCGTCGTCCACTCAGACACTGCGCTTAACGAAGTGGAGTAAAGTGCGCAGAGAAATGATACTTTCTCACTTGCACAAGGTTATGTCGTTTTCGTTTGGATGTTCGGAGTACTCCTTTTGCACTCCTTTTTCACTCCTACTACTCCAAAAGTCTTCGATTGGCTGTTCCGAGTAATGTTTTCGGAGTGTTCTTCTGTTCCCAATTTCACATTGGAGTAGACGAGGAACAAACACATACATGTAAAGTTTTTCGTTGGATTAATTGTCAAAAGTGATAAATACTTGAAGAAGACATTTTGGTAAATGGCGGCTATAGGTAGTGTGTGTGTAAATTTACAAAAGTCGGTGTTTTCAAATTCGATTGGAATTAAAAAGGAGTAGAATAGACAGAAAATCCAATCGAAAACGACAGTAGTATTCATTAAAAATAGCAGAGTTTAAAAGGTATTTGCAGTTAGAAGGAAAACAAAAGCATCAAAAAAAAATCGCTCTCCTCTAATCGCAGTCTAAGGACGCGCGGCATGACTCGCTTCTATTGTGTTCAGCCACATTGCCAAAAAAGAAATGTTATACAGTTATACTATTATACAAAATTGTGTACGAGTGCACCGTATACCAGTCATTCAATTGGCGTTAACTTGTTTGTATGAACGCGCTATCCAGTGTATTATAGAGATCAGTGATGCGTACCCACGTCATTTTGAGTAGACACAGTCTTATTCTTAATTTTTGAAAAGCAGGCTTCATTGCAAGGGGCATCAACATTTTCGTCTTCTATGGCTGAAGCGGCAATTGGAGAGGTGGGACGCAATATTTGTGTATGACTAAAGCTTTTACCAGCATCGGCTTCATCACCAGACAGAGAAAGATCATCAACTACAATAATGTCAGCACAACCCGCAGCATTATCTGCACTCTGATTATGAGTAGAGTGAGAAAGCAAATTCGATCAGTGCTTACTCATTTGACCCAACTGCAATGTCGTCGCCATCAACTCCGCCATTACCAGTATTGTCGAGACAACATGCAGCATTAACTTCACTCACTGGCTCGGTAACCAGTACTAAGTCTATTTCAGGGACCTGAGAGGGGAGACAAATCACTAGATTTAACTGAACCACGATTTAAAGCAGGAGATGAATGTGCCAAATAATAATTTTTTTATTTGGTGACCCGGTTCAATGCCCTTTTTGATTCTTTGTTTTTTTTTGTATTATCTATCACTTCCCTACTTATGTTCAAGCGAGCTTTGTTTGTTGGTGACTTAAGTTGCACTTACGCCGGCTATGAAACTTAGCCTTAAGTCCTAAAATGGGACATTGAAGTGCCACTTAAACCGGTAAATGTCGACTGTGAAACTGGCCCTAAGAAGCTTTAAATAGTTTTACAATAGTTTTTTGTAGTTTGTAAGTTTTATTTAAAAAATAAAAATGATAAGATACCAAGTTTTTTTTTAATTTCTTCTTGGTGAAAAATAAAACCATGATGAATTTTAGTATTAACATAGTTTTAAGGCCGAAGGGCATTAGTTAATAATAGTTAAATTAAGAGCGTCTGAATACGGCCAGTGAGTTAGTTTTAAGTTATTGATGTATAGGCAAGTTTTTATGAATTTTTGTCTAGCTATAAGATAGTTATAAGATTAATGGAAAATAAAAATGAATTAAAAAAAAGGAGTTGCAGCAAAGTACAACAATAACAAAAAAAAAAGGTATTTCATCTCTTAATACAATCGCTTGCAGTGGCCACTTCAAAAGGAATTTAGGGGTGAGTTTTTATAATATACCAAATTATATTGCTAATCACTTTCCGGTGAAAAAAATATATAAAAAAAAATAACAAAAGACGCTAGTCGAGGGGGGGGTTTTGATGGGGGGATTATTGTGGGATGTGTAAAGTGTCAAGTTAAAATTAAAAGAAAAAAAAGGATTTGAAATCCCAACTTTGTCAATAAATGGAAGACGGTTTAATAGAATTTAATTAAATTTTTCTTTGATAAGCAACAGGGTTACCAACGTGTGAAATTACCTTTTTGCTTAAAGTATATTGTTTTGTTTTAACTTAAATTATTGACTTTTTAATAATAATTATTATAATTAAATGAATTGTTTTACAACGTGAAAAAAACGTGATTTTTGATTTTCAAGCTGAATAAATTTATAATCACATACAATATGATTTGTGAGTAAGTTTTCTTTATTAATGGGATGAGAAGGATGAAGTGAGAGGAATAAAGGTATAGAGAGGAGAAGAAGCCAAATAAAGGGGTTGCTTTGGTAAGGGGACGCAACCAGGAAGGGAGGGTAAAATAAAAATTTCTCGCGCATCAAATTCATCGGGATGCAGCTGGCATTAACATTTTTTTTGTAGTGAGCTACAGGTCCAAGAACATAACCCACCGGCTGAGCTAAGGGTTCACAAATTGCCAGCAAGGACCGTGAGGCAAATAGGCCCGCTACAAAATGGCGCCCGCAACGTGGAGAGCACTATCTCAGGATAGTGCGGCTATATAATTTTTTGAGCCAATTCAACTTTTCTTAAATTGGTTTTCAATATTTTTTTTTATATTTTATTTCATTATTTTACAATAATTACATTTTTTTGATTTTTTTTGTTGATTAATTTAGGTTGCCCCTTTCTTGTGAGTCCCGGTGACTGGGTGAAAAAAACTTGGTACCATGTTGCCACAAGAAAGATGCAACCATTTAACACATATACAGAAATAAACAGAGTGTGGGATAAAAAGTTCGAGTCTTTGAGTATCGATGTTCAGGATACCCAAATAGCAGGATACATAATTTATCCAATACATATAGGGCTGTCATTTCATTTTTTTGAGAAAGCAGTACTTCAAGAGGCGGTCAGCCATCAGCCGAATAGGAGGAATAACATGTAGCATACGAAAACATGCACGTGCCGTAACTATTCGGGGCTGGTGGAAGTGTGATCATAGCCTCTTCGCGGTGGCCGCTAGAAACAAGCCTCTTAAAAAGGTTTGGCTAATATGATCCGGCTGGTTCCACAGGTTGGCAACAGGTTAATTCCCTGTTCCGTAAAACTAAAAGAATTCTGAGACCTACAACAAGCCTCGGAAACGGACTGATCTCACGACGACAACCCACGCAAAGAAAACGGAAAAACGATTTACGAATTTTCTTATGGAACGTACGATCGCTCTATAGGTAGGCTCTCGGGGTAGGCTTCCTAGTCGGCGAAAAAATGAAGTCTGCCATCATCGGCTTTAACGCTATAAGCGAAAGGCTATGCACCCTTCGCGAGCGAGGCAAATTTAAGAACATCAGGATCATTAACGTTCAGGGACCTACGGAGGAGTCCTCAGACGAAGAAAAAGAGACTTACTACGAACAAGTCAAGAGGGCCCTCAAAGCCTGTCCAAGGTATGACGTAAAAATCTTCCTTGTGGATTTGAATGCAAAAATAGGTCGGGAGCCGGTATTCAGGCATTACGCAGGCACCCATAGTTTGCATGAGAACACTAATGACAATGGACTTCGAGTAAGTCCTGGAGCCAGTATGCTGGGCGTAGATGAGAAGTGGACACGCCTTAAGAATACTGTCATTAGTACTGCCAACTCCATCTTAGGCAACAGTCGCAGAAATCGGAACGACTGGTTTGACGATGAATGCAAGCTAGCGACTGAACGTAAGAATGTTGCGTACCGAGCAATGCAACAATCTCATAGAACGCGGGCAAGCGAAGACGAATTTAAAGAGCTCAGAAGAATTGAAAAACGGCTTCACAGACAGAAAAAATCAGCCTGGTAGAAGAACATAATCTGTGAAATAGAGAAAAGCTGAGAGCGAGGTCCGCACCAGGCGCGGAAGTTCTACCAATCCGTCCGAAACATGACGCAGTACACACCAGGCTACACATACTGCAAGGACGGAGAGGGAAATCTGATCACCGATCCTCAAAGCATACTGCAGCGATGAGAAGTGTACTTCAATGAATTGCTAAATGGTCAGTTCACTGCAGAAGTGGAGGCTAGACTACTTCAAGAAGAGTACCCTATGTTGCCGCCACCAAGCATAGAAGAGGTTGAGACGGCTATAGGCCGGCTAAAGAAAAACAAAGCCCCGGGAGCCGGTGGTATACCATGTTGCAAAATAAATCGAACGCGAATTAATCACTTAGGATGAATTGTTAATATGATTCTTTAGGGCGGCAGATAAGTAAAATCCGCAAACAAAAACGATTTTATTAAACAAAGTTAAAAATTAATGGAAAACGAAGGCACCAAAACCGGCGTGCGTCGCGACAAGGAAAAGTTTTCTTGTGAAATGATGAAATGAAATTACTAAGTACAGGGTGTACTTTTGAGAAGAATGGGCGCCAGGAAGTTTTATGGTACTAACCATTACCTTTTGAAAGAAACTGAAAAAAAAGAACAATTCCAAAGGAGATAAACGAAGGGTTTAATTTCCGTATTGGAATTACACTATTTATTAAAATCAATTTATCTGGGAAACCTTTATAAATATAGGTAGAAAACCCAGAATTTTTCAATAACAAGAAAAATTAACAATGGTTTTGGAAATTGGCAGAGGGGCAATTTTCCAAATAAAAGAAAGAAGAAAAGTTCGAATTAGAATAAAATAAAAAAAAAATATAACAATGGAGTGTCACCAAGTGCACAAAGAAAAATCACTATGGGGAAGTTCCCGAACAAACAACGGTATGGATAACGGTCGCGAGTCCCGCAATTTCGGGAGAATAGAAGAAACGAAACGAAGGCCTCACCGAGGTAAAAGTTTGCCACTTTTCTGGCCACAAAACCAACCGAAAATAATCAATTTTTACACTTAGTTCTGGACAAAGCCAACAACCAAATACTTAGCTTTTCCTCAGGATCCACACTCCTCTTTCTTGTATGCCCCCCTCTCCTATTGATCGCCTCTGACCAAGACTTTTCCTCCTGCACAAAACCAGAAAATAGCTCCACTATTTTCTTCAATTATCCCCCGACCTGGGAATTTTTCACACTCTACTCTGAAGGTAAGAAAACTCGATTTCGAATCCAAATAATTTTTCGTTGTCAAGCTCTTAACACCACCAATTCTCTCGAACCAAAATCCAAAAGTGATTTTTCATCATGGCGGACCTTACTCGTACATGCCGTCAATTCCATAAATATTGCCATCTCTTTCAGACCGCCTGTCCGTGTTTTTTTTTTGTACAATATTAATAACCAAGACGCTTCTTAATTTTAAACGGACCGACAAACTTAGGTGCTAATTTGGCAGCATAATAATTCGCGGCATCCGACAACGAAAAGTTCCTACGCCACACAATTTCGCCGGGTTGATATTGAACATCACGCCGTCGAAGATTGTAGGCTTGAGCAGATCTTTTAGATGCTGCTTGCAATTTTTTGCCTATATCCACCCTCAGTTCTTTTAATCGCTCAGCGATCTCATCCAGATCCTGAACGTTTCCTGAACAATCACCTATTGATGGTGCTTCTCGACCCGAAGTCACCATATCCCTACCGAAGTTCGCATAATACGGCGAAACTCCTAAAACCTCATGCTGTGACGTGCGAATAGCACACGCCACCTTGCTGAGCTGTGAATCACACGATCTGTGGTTTTCAGCGACGTAAGCCCTCAACGTCGTCTTAAGAATCTGATTGATTCTCTCCGCAGGATTCGCCTGCGGGTGGTAATGGGCTGTGAATTTTAATTGTGACCCGTACGCCTGGCTAAGCGTTTTCAGTTCCTTAGATCGAAACTGGGGACCGTTGTCACACACGATCACCTTTGGGATGCAAATAAAAGGAAAACGTTATCTTCTAAATCCCTAACTATTGCCTTAGCAGTGGCCAACCTCAACGCGAACAGTAGTGGAGACTTTGTAAAGTAATCCACTACCGTTAAAATGTAAATGAAAACCCTAGTCGACTTAGGAAGCGGACCTACCAGATCAACGCAAATCATTTCGCACGGTGCCTTGATTCCTACCCTCTCAGTCATTAATCCAGCTGGATTATCATTCACCGGCTTTACCTGATGGCAAACTCTACAATTCCTAACATATTTTGTAATATCGGCCATCATTTTTGGCCAGTAAAACTTTGCCCCAATTCTGGCAAATGTTTTCCTAACACCCATGTGTACTGCTAAAGGACCATCATGGTATTCTTGTAATATCCCTAACCTCTCATTTTTCCCTAACACTCTCTTCCATTCTTGATTATCCTGGTGAACAACTACATGATTAGCCTTGACGAGTTTGAACAACTGACCTTGTTCAACTCTCCAGGCTGGATACCTAAGCGGATTAGAATTAACCGAAGAAATCATCTTGCTCACCCAAGGGTCTAAATCCTCGTCCGAGATACCACCCAACTGCGGCACTCCTCGAGAAAGCATATCCGGAACAACATGCTCTTTGCCCTTGCGATGAATGATTTTGAAATCAAACTGTTGGAGCCTAACTGCCCAACGCGCTAACCTACCCTGCGGATCTTTAAGATTACTTAACCACACCAGGGAGTACTGATCCGTCACAACCATAAACCGAACACCTTCGATATACGGTCGCAACTTCTCAATAGCCAATAATACAGCCAAGCATTCTTTCTCTGTTGTGTTATAGTTTCTCTCGTTCCTATTTAAAGACCTACTTAGGTAACAGACAACCTTTTCTCCCTCATCAAAGTTCTGTGAAAGAACTGCACCGATACCGAAATCTGACGCGTCTGTTTGCACGACAAAAGGTCGTTTAAAATCCGGGCAAGTAAATATAGGTTCTGTCACCAAACACTCTTTTGCCTTCCTAAAGCTATCCCCACATTCTTGAGTCCAAGTGAACTTCCTATTCTTCTTTAACAAATCCGATAACGGCCTAAGCAATTCCGCAAAATTTGGTACAAAACGTCGGTGCCACGAAACTGTCCCTATAAAACTCCTGACGAATACGAATGGCTCGAGGTCGGCACCCAAAACTGTGTCCATAAACCTCTGCCAAGTCGCAGGCGAGTTATGAAGCCCGAAAGGCATTCTCCTAAATTGGAAAAGACCTCTCCCAGGAACCGTAAAGGCAGTGTAAGGCTTTGATTCCTCCTCCATAGGAATCTGCCAATACGCTGGCTTAATGTCTAGCGAAGACAAGAACCTCGCACCTCGAAGCCTGTCCTCGAAGCCTCCAAAGTAAATCCTAAGTGAATCTGATTCATCAACTGGTTACCAGCAGGTAACCTATTCAACGTCTTCGGACATCCCGCCCTGCTGGCGCAAGAGTCCGTTGCCCATTTCCCGAGCAGTGACGACAATTTTGCCTGCTAACACCTAACTCACCACAGCCGAAACAACGCCTAGGAGCAGAACACCTATTTGCAAAATGGCCTGATCCATTGCAATTAAAACACCTAGTTGTGGGTCTTTGGTTAGAAGATTGGGCCTGACGAGTTGTACCGTACCTCCGCAACAACCGAAACTACTGGAGTTTCCCTACCTTAATAAGCTAGATCCGGTTCTAGCAGATTACTATTATCCCTAACCCTAGGTGGTGGAACATACGATTCCTAATTTGCCCTCACTGCTTCTAAATTCCTACCTAAAGCGACCAAATCGGATACGCAACTTGGTTTCGCCAAACCAAGCTGGGTTTGGTAGAAGGGTGTCAAGTTCCTCTGAATCATTGACAGCCTTCTACCTTCCGAAATTGGATCAGTAAGCCTACCGAACAAATTCTGCATCGTCACAACATAGACACCGATTGACTCATCGTTGCCTTGTGTGCGACGCCTTATCTCTTCCAAAAGCTGATCATCATAATTCGGTGGCAAGAACTCCAGCTTTAACTCTCTGACGAGTTCCGGCCACGAATTGATTATAACCCTAACTGCCCTAAACCAGATTAAAGCTTTTCCTACAAAAAGCTCAACCGCTGCCTTAAAAAGTTGGGTTTCTGAAACCCCCCTAACTGAACGCATTTCCTCAACTCTTTCTAAGAACGAGTTCACTGAGGCACCACAGCGCTCACCCGTGAACTTCACATTCCATTTGACTATATTCAGAAATTTTTCTGAATTAAATACTACCCGTTCCACAACCGGGCTACCCTGGCTACTATTATCCCTATTCTTATCCTTACTAGCCTCTGCCACTCCTGAGCCCGTCGATGTACCGGCGGAAGTACTGGTCGACTTGCTTTGAGGTTCAGCTGAACGCTGCTTTTCAACCCCACTCTTATCGTTTGATCCCTTTAACCTTTTTCCTTCACTTCTATCCTCTTCATTTTCTTCCTCACTTTCATCCTTATCCTCATCATCCCCTAACTCAGCCAACGACATAACGAGTTTATTTTTCAGAGCCTGCTTGCTCTTCTCCTGACTCTCATTCTCCGGTATGCTCCTATCCATCCTGCGTAGCCCCCACTCTACCTTCGTAATAATTTTCAAGTACTCCTTCGAAGTTTCCGACTTCGGAGGATTCTCTAAAAGTTTCCCTATTTCTAATAGTTTCTTCTCCACCGCCGTCAAATCCTGTTCAAAGTTGAACGGATATGAGGGCGGGGCAGAAGAATTCCTACGCTCTAACTTTATTGCTACCCCAAGCGCTTTGCGCATCTCCTCTACTGTCCCTACCGCTAAACCTCTACATTCTACTTCATAAGTTATTTCGTCCTGAGATAATCTATTTACTTGGCTAACATCCATTTCAAAAAAAAATAACAGAGAATAAATATAAGCAAAATAATTAAAAAACTGAAAAGGAATTTCAATCCCCAAAAGTAAAAAAATAAATTTAACTTTAAAAAAAACTATCACTAAAACGCGTGTTGGCAACCCTTAACGATTCCAACAATTTTTTTCCGAAATAAACTGAACTGGTCGTCCAAAATTCCAAAACGAAACGACACGAAAAATTAAAAACTCGATTTTTCCTTTTTGTACCGACTGTCCAAAGTAACTTAATAACTCTAACCAATTTCTATTTAAAATACTAAAAAAAAAATTCAAGCCACACCAATATTAAAAAAAGTTAAAAAAAAAAATTATAAACTGAAACTGAAAAAAAGAACAATTCCAAAGGAGATAAACGAAGGGTTTAATTTCCGTATTGGAATTACACTATTTATTAAAATCAATTTATCTGGGAAACCTTTATAAATATAGGTAGAAAACCCAGAATTTTTCAATAACAAGAAAAATTAACAATGGTTTTGGAAATTGGCAGAGGGGCAATTTTCCAAATAAAAGAAAGAAGAAAAGTTCGAATTAGAATAAAATAAAATAAAAATATAACAATGGAGTGTCACCAAGTGCACAAAGAAAAATCACTATGGGGAAGTTCCCGAACAAACAACGGTATGGATAACGGTCGCGAGTCCCGCAATTTCGGGAGAATAGAAGAAACGAAACGAAGGCCTAACCGAGGTAAAATTTTGCCACTTTTCTGGCCACAAAACCAACCGAAAATAATCAATTTTTACATTTAGTTCTGGACAAAGCCAACAACCAAATACTTAGCTTTTCCTCAGGATCCACACTCCTCTTTCTTGTATGCCCCACTGGCTATACCTCCTCTCCTATTGATCGCCTCTGACCAAGACTTTTCCTCCTGCACAAAACCAGAAAATAGCTCCACTATTTTCTTCAATTATCCCCCGACCTGGGAATTTTTCACACTCTACTCTGAAGGAAACTCGATTTCGAATCCAAATAATTTTTCGTTGTCAAGCTCTTAACACCACCAATTCTCTCGAACCAAAATCCAAAAGTGATTTTTCATCATGGCGGACTTTACTCGTACATGCCGTCAATTCCATAAATATTGCCATCTCTTTCAGACCGCCTGTCCGTGTGTTATTCGGTCACGGTCTAACTGCAACTCCCCGCCAATTTGCTAGGGTGTGCGCCGTAGTCGAATCGAGCCACGCATGCGGTCTCCTTCCAAAAGTGGCTCAATGGACAAGTTCAGTCCCCACCCGTTAATTCCCATAGATAAAAGATAAACGAAAAATTATTTAATATCGCGAACAATGCCCCCAACCCAAACCGGCCCAGACTACGAATTAGGAGGAAAGCTCTTTGTCAGATGGGATCTCTGCCATTTTTCGAATCATATGAGAAGCCGGGATTCCCTGATTCACGCCAAAGTTAAAATTACTAAAACCCATAGACCTTCGCGCAGAATTTAAGGGGATAGGGAAACATATCGCAAAGTGATTTTACTTTTGTGTTCAAGACCCTTTAGGGTGGGCATTAAGCCATACTAAATTTAGGTTGGTGTGAGCAAGTTGTCACACATGTCGTTGAACATGGGTTTAATCCATGATGTTATTTATCCTTATGTGGACCATCTGTCACACACTCGATGATTTCGTGGACCATCTGTCACACGATTATATTGTAATGATTGCCGTGGACCATCTGTCACACGATAAGTGTTTGTGTCGACCACCTGTCGCACCTCTATGTTATCTTGTGGACCGCCCGTGACACAATACAATATTGCCGGTCAGTGTGAACCGCCCGTCACACAACTACGACGAAGTACGAAGACCTATTGGTGTTGCTTTTACAAAATACTTTAAGAGCAGGACTCTGACTGATGGAGACCAGGTTTCAACTGTACTCTACCAGTATTTTGGAGCCACAACGAAAAAGGAAGGCTAAAAAGGATTAAGGAGAAAAGAATAGGCTGGCGGAACTTGTTGTGGTAAATCTTACCGCAACAAATCCCACCCTTACCTCCCGGAAAATGTGCTTACATTTCTGTAACACATTTTCTAAGATCTACCAAGGTAATGGAAAATGAAAAGGGATTTTCCATCCAAATGAAAATCAAAAACCAAAACTGAAACTAAAAATCATTGCCGTAAGGTAAAAAAACAAACTACGTTACCAAAAAAATAAGCTACGTTACTTAAAAAAAAAATCAGTCTTCGGATGCATCGGTGTACGGTTTTAAATCTTTAACATGCCACGTTCCGCGCTCTTTACCATTACTATCTTCTAAGACATATGTCCAAGGTGACACACGCTTCTTAATTTTAAACGGACCGACAAACTTAGGTGCTAATTTGGCAGCATAATAATTCGCGGCATCCGACAACGAAAAGTTCCTACGCCATACAATTTCGCCGGGTTGATATTGAACATCACGCCGTCGAAGATTGTAGGCTTGAGTAGATCTTTTAGATGCTGCTTGCAATTTTTTGCGTATATCCACCCTCAGTTCTTTTAAGCGCTCAGCGATCTCATCCAGATCCTGAACGTTTCCTGAACAATCACCTATTGATGGTGCTTCTCGACCCGAAGTCACCATATCCCTACCGAAGTTCGCATAATACGGCGAAACTCCTAAAACCTCATGCTGTGACGTGCGAATAGCACACGCCACCTTGCTGAGCTGTGAATCACACGATCTGTGGTTTTCAGCGACGTAAGCCCTCAACGTCGTCTTAAGAATCTGATTGATTCTCTCCGCAGGATTCGCCTGCGGGTGGTAATAGGCTGTGAATTTTAATTGTGACCCGTACGCCTGGCTAGGCGTTTTCAGTTCCTTAGATCGAAACTGGGGACCGTTGTCACACACGATCACCTTTGGGATGCCAAATAAAAGGAAAACGTTATCTTCTAAATCCCTAACTATTGCCTTAGCAGTTGCCAACCTCAACGCGAACAGTAGTGGAGAGTTTGTAAAGTAATCCACTACCGTTAAAATGTAAATGAAAACCCTACTCGACTTAGGAAGCGGACCTACCAGATCAACGCAAATCATTTCGCACGGTGCCTTGATTCCTACCCTCTCAGTCATTAATCCAACTGGCTTATCATTCACCGGCTTTACCTGATGGCAAACTCTACAATTCCTAACATATTTTGTAATATCGGCCCTCATTTTTGGCCAGTAAAACTTTGCCCCAATTCTGGCAAATGTTTTCCTAACACCCATGTGTACTGCTTAAGGAACATCATGGTATTCCTGTAATATCCCTAACCTCTCATTTTTCCCTGACACTCTCTTCCATTCTTGATTATCCTGGTGAACAACTACATGATTAGCCTTGACGAGTTTGAACAACTGACCTTGTTCAACTCTCCAGGCTGGATACCTAAGCGGATTAGAATTAACCGAAGAAATCATCTTGCTCACCCAAGGGTCTAAATCCTCGTCCGAGATACCACCCAACTGCGGCACTCCTCGAGAAAGCATATCCGGAACAACATGCTCTTTGCCCTTGCGATGAATGATTTTGAAATCAAACTGTTGGAGCCTAACAGCCCAACGCGCTAACCTACCCTGCAGATCTTTAAGATTACTTAACCACACCAGGGAGTACTGATCCGTCACAACCATAAACCGAACACCTTCGATATACGGTCGCAACTTCTCAATAGCCCATAATACAGCCAAGCATTCTTTCTCTGTTGTGTTATAGTTTCTCTCGTTCCTATTTAAAGACCTACTTAGGTAACAGACAACCTTTTCTCCCTCATCAAAGTTCTGTGAAAGAACTGCACCGATACCGAAATCTGACGCGTCTGTTTGCACGACAAAAGGTCGTTTAAAATCCGGGCAAGTAAATATAGGTTCTGTCACCAAACACTCTTTTGCCTTCCTAAAGCTATCCCCACATTCTTGAGTCCAAGTGAACTTCCTATTCTTCTTTAACAAATCCGATAACGGCCTAAGCAATTCCGCAAAATTTAGTACAAAACGTCGGTACCACGAAACTGTCCCTATAAAACTCCTGACGAATACGAATGGCTCGAGGTCGGCACCCAAAACTGTGTCCATAAACCTCTGCCAAGTCGCAGGCGAGTTATGAAGCCCGAAAGGCATTCTCCTAAATTGGAAAAGACCTCTCCCAGGAACCGTAAAGGCAGTGTAAGGCTTTGATTCCTCCTCCATAGGAATCTGCCAATACGCTGGCTTAATGTCTAGCGAAGACAAGAACCTCGCACCTCGAAGCCTGTCCTCGAAGCCTCCAAAGTAAATCCTAAGTGAATCTGATTCATCAACTGGTTACCAGCAGGTAACCTATTCAACGTCTTCGGACATCCCGCACTGCTGGCGCAAGAGACCGTTGCCCATTTCCCGAGCAGTGACGACAATTTTGCCTGCTAACACCTAACTCACCACAGCCGAAACAACGCCTAGGAGCAGAACACCTATTTGCAAAATGGCCTGATCCATTGCAATTAAAACACCTAGTTGTGGGTCTTTGGTTAGAAGATTGGGCCTGACGAGTTGTACCGTACCTCCGCAACAACCGAAACTACTGGAGTTTCCCTACCTTAATAAGCTAGATCCGGTTCTAGCAGATTACTATTATCCCTAACCCTAGGTGGTGGAACATACGATTCCTAATTTGCCCTCACTGCTTCTAAATTCCTACCTAAAGCGACCAAATCGGATACGCAACTTGGTTTCGCCAAACCAAGCTGGGTTTGATAGAAGGGTGTCAAGTTCTTCTGAATCATTGACAGCCTTCTACCTTCCGAAATTGGATCAGTAAGCCTACCGAACAAATTCTGCATCGTCGCAACATAGACACCGATTGACTCATCGTTGCCTTGTGTGCGACGCCTTATCTCTTCCAAAAGCTGATCATCATAATTCGGTGGCAAGAACTCCAGCTTTAACTCTCTGACGAGTTCCGGCCACGAATTGATTATAACCCTAACTGCCCTAAACCAGATTAAAGCTTTTCCTACAAAAAGCTCAACCGCTGCCTTAAAAAGTTGGGTTTCTGAAACCCCCCTAACTGAACGCATTTCCTCAACTCTTTCTAAGAACGAGTTCACTGAGGCACCACAGCGCTCACCCGTGAACTTCACATTCCATTTGACTATATTCAGAAATTTTTCTGAATTAAATACTACCCGTTCCACAACCGGGCTACCCTGGCTACTATTATCCCTATTCTTATCCTTACTAGCCTCTGCCACTCCTAAGCCCGTCGATGTACCGGCGGAAGTACTGGTCGACTTGCTTTGAGGTTCAGCTGAACGCTGCTTTTCAACCCCACTCTTATCGTTTGATCCCTTTAACCTTTTTCCTTCACTTCTATCCTCTTCATTTTCTTCCTCACTTTCATCCTTATCCTCATCATCCCCTAACTCAGCCAACGACATAACGAGTTTATTTTTCAGAGCCTGCTTGCTCTTCTCCTGACTCTCATTCTCCGGTATGCTCCTATCCATCCTGCGTAGTCCCCACTCTACCTTCGTAATAATTTTCAAGTACTCCTTCGAAGTTTCCGACTTCGGAGGATTCTCTAAAAGTTTCCCTATTTCTAATAGTTTCTTCTCCACCGCCGTCAAATCCTGTTCAAAGTTGAACGGATATGAGGGCGGGGCAAAAGAATTCCTACGCTCTAACTATATTGCTACCCTAAGCGCTTTGCGCATCTCCTCTACTGTCCCTACCGCTAAACCTCTACATTCTACTTCATAAGTTATTTCGTCCTGAGATAATCTATTTACTTGGCTAACATCCATTTCAAAAAAAAATAACAGAGAATAAATTTAAGCAAAATAATTAAAAAACTGAAAAGGAATTTCAATCCCCAAAAGTAAAAAAATAAATTTAACTTTAAAAAAAACTATCACTAAAACGCGTGTTGGCAACCCTTAACGATTCCAACAATTTTTTTCCGAAATAAACTGAACTGGTCGTCCAAACTTCCAAAACGAAACGACACGAAAAATTAAAAACTCGATTTTTCCTTTTTGTACCGACTGTCCAAAGTAACTTAATAACTCTAACCAATTTCTATTTAAAATAATAAAAAAAAAATTCAAGCCACACCAAAATTAAAAAAAGTTAAAAAAAAAAATTATAAACTGAAACTGAAAAAAAAGAACAATTCCAAAGGAGATAAACGAAGGGTTTAATTTCCGTATTGGAATTACACTATTTATTAAAATCAATTTATCTGGGAAACCTTTATAAATATAGGTAGAAAACCCAGAATTTTTCAATAACAAGAAAAATTAACAATGGTTTTGGAAATTGGCAGAGGGGCAATTTTCCAAATAAAAGAAAGAAGAAAAGTTCGAATTAGAATAAAATAAAATAAAAATATAACAATGGAGTGTCACCAAGTGCACAAAGAAAAATCACTATGGGGAAGTTCCCGAACAAACAACGGTATGGATAACGGTCGCGAGTCCCGCAATTTCGGGAGAATAGAAGAAACGAAACGAAGGCCTAACCGAGGTAAAATTTTGCCACTTTTCTGGCCACAAAACCAACCGAAAATAATCAATTTTTACATTTAGTTCTGGACAAAGCCAACAACCAAATACTTAGCTTTTCCTCAGGATCCACACTCCTCTTTCTTGTATGCCCCACTGGCTATACCTCCTCTCCTATTGATCGCCTCTGACCAAGACTTTTCCTCCTGCACAAAACCAGAAAATAGCTCCACTATTTTCTTTAATTATCCCCCGACCTGGGAATTTTTCACACTCTACTCTGAAGGAAACTCGATTTCGAATCCAAATAATTTTTCGTTGTCAAGCTCTTAACACCACCAATTCTCTCGAACCAAAATCCAAAAGTGATTTTTCATCATGGCGGACTTTACTCGTACATGCCGTCAATTCCATAAATATTGCCATCTCTTTCAGACCGCCTGTCCGTGTGTTATTCGGTCACGGTCTAACTGCAACTCCCCGCCAATTTGCTAGGGTGTGCGCCGTAGTCGAATCGAGCCACGCATGCGGTCTCCTTCCAAAAGTGGCTCAATGGACAAGTTCAGTATCCACCCGTTAATTCCCATAGATAAAAGATAAACGAAAAATTATTTAATATCGCGAACAATGCCCCCAAACCGGCCCAGATTACGAATTAGGAGGAAAGCTCTTTGTCAGATGGGATCTCTGCCATTTTTCGAATCATATGAGAAGCCGGGATTCATTGATTCACGCGAAAGTTAAAATTACTAAAACCCATAGACCTTCGCGCAGAATTTAAGGGGATAGGGAAACATATCGCAAAGTGATTTTACTTTTGTGTTCAAGACACTTTAGGGTGGGCATTAAGCCATACTAAATTTAGGTTGGTGTGAGCAAGTTGTCACACATGTCGTTGAACATGGGTTTAATCCATGATGTTATTTATCCTTATGTGGACCATCTGTCACACACTCGATGATTTCGTGGACCATCTGTCACACGATTATATTGTAATGATTGCCGTGGACCATCTGTCACACGATAAGTGTTTGTGTCGACCACCTGTCGCACCTCTATGTTATCTTGTGGACCGCCCGTGACACAATACAATATTGCCGGTCAGTGTGAACCGCCCGTCACACAACTACGACGAAGTACGAAGACCTATTGGTGTTGCTTTTCCAAAATACTTTAAGAGCAGGACTCTGACTGATGGAGACCAGGTTTCAACTGTACTCTACCAGTATTTTGGAGCCACAACGAAAAAGGAAGGCTAAAAAGGATTAAGGAGAAAAGAATAGGCTGGCGGAACTTGTTGTGGTAAATCTTACCGCAACAAATCCCACCCTTACCTCCCGGAAAATGTGCTTACATTTCTGTAACACATTTTCTAAGATCTACCAAGGTAATGGAAAATGAAAAGGGATTTTCCATCCAAATGAAAATCAAAAACCAAAACTGAAACTAAAAATCATTGCCGTAAGGTAAAAAAACAAACTACGTTACCAAAAAAATAAGCTACGTTACTTAAAAAAAAAATCAGTCTTCGGATGCATCGGTGTACGGTTTTAAATCTTTAACATGCCACGTTCCGCGCTCTTTACCATTACTATCTTCTAAGACATATGTCCAAGGTGACACACGCTTCTTAATTTTAAACGGACCGACAAACTTAGGTGCTAATTTGGCAGCATAATAATTCGCGGCATCCGACAACGAAAAGTTCATACGCCATACAATTTCGCCGGGTTGATATTGAACATCACGCCGTCGAAGATTGTAGGCTTGAGCAGATCTTTTAGATGCTGCTTGCAATTTTTTGCCTATATCCACCCTCAGTTCTTTTAAGCGCTCAGCGATCTCATCCAGATCCTGAACGTTTCCTGAACAATCACCTATTGATGGTGCTTCTCGACCCGAAGTCACCATATCCCTACCGAAGTTCGCATAATACGGCGAAACTCCTAAAACCTCATGCTGTGACGTGCGAATAGCACACGCCACCTTGCTGAGCTGTGAATCACACGATCTGTGGTTTTCAGCGACGTAAGCCCTCAACGTCGTCTTAAGAATCTGATTGATTCTCTCCGCAGGATTCGCCTGCGGGTGGTAATGGGCTGTGAATTTTAATTGTGACCCGTACGCCTGGCTAGGCGTTTTCAGTTCCTTAGATCGAAACTGGGGACCGTTGTCACACACGATCACCTTTGGGATGCCAAATAAAAGGAAAACGTTATCTTCTAAATCCCTAACTATTGCCTTAGCAGTGGCCAACCTCAACGCGAACAGTAGTGGAGAGTTTGTAAAGTAATCCACTACCGTTAAAATGTAAATGAAAACCCTACTCGACTCAGGAAGCGGACCTACCAGATCAACGCAAATCATTTCGCACGGAGCCTTGAGTCCTACCCTCTCAGTCATTAATCCAGCTGGCTTATCATTCACTGGCTTTACCTGATGGCAAACTCTACAATTCCTAACATACTTTGTAATATCGGCCCTCATTTTTGGCCAGTAAAACTTTGCCCCAATTCTGGCAAATGTTTTCCTAACACCCATGTGTACTGCTTAAGGAACATCATGGTATTCCTGTAATATCCCTAACCTCTCATTTTTCCCTAACACTCTCTTCCATTCTTGATTATCCTGGTGAACAACTACATGATTAGCCTTGACGAGTTTGAACAACTGACCTTGTTCAACTCTCCAGGCTGGATACCTAAGCGGATTAGAATTAACCGAAGAAATCATCTTGCTCACCCAAGGGTCTAAATCCTCGTCCGAGATACCACCCAACTGCGGCACTCCTCGAGAAAGCATATCCGGAACAACATGCTCTTTGCCCTTGCGATGAATGATTTTGAAATCAAACTGTTGGAGCCTAACAGCCCAACGCCCTAACCTACCCTGCGGATCTTTAAGATTACTTAACCACACCAGGGAGTACTGATCCGTCACAACCATAAACCGAACACCTTCGATATACGGTCGCAACTTCTCAATAGCCCATAATACAGCCAAGCATTCTTTCTCTGTTGTGTTATAGTTTCTCTCGTTCCTATTTAAAGACCTACTTAGGTAACAGACAACCTTTTCTCCCTCATCAAAGTTCTGTGAAAGAACTGCACCGATACCGAAATCTGACGGGTCTGTTTGCACGACAAAAGGTCGTTTAAAATCCGGGCAAGTAAATATAGATTCTGTCACCAAACACTCTTTTGCCTTCCTAAAGCTATCCCCACATTCTTGAGTCCAAGTGAACTTCCTATTCTTCTTTAACAAATCCGATAACGGCCTAAGCAATTCCGCAAAATTTGGTACAAAACGTCGGTACCACGAAACTGTCCCTATAAAACTCCTGACGAATACGAATGGCTCGAGGTCGGCACCCAAAACTGTGTCCATAAACCTCTGCCAAGTCGCAGGCGAGTTATGAAGCCCGAAAGGCATTCTCCTAAATTGGAAAAGACCTCTCCCAGAAACCGTAAAGGCAGTGTAAGGCTTTGATTCCTCCTCCATAGGAATCTGCCAATACGCTGGCTTCATGTCTAGCGAAGACAAGAACCTCGCACCTCGAAGCCTGTCCTCGAAGCCTCCAAAGTAAATCCTAAGTGAATCTGATTCATCAACTGGTTACCAGCAGGTAACCTATTCAACGTCTTCGGACACCCCCTCCTGCTGGCGCAAGAGACCGTTGCCCATTTCCCGAGCAGTGACGACAATTTTGCCTGCTAACACCTAACTCACCACAGCCGAAACAACGCCTAGGAGCAGAACACCTATTTGCAAAATGACCTGATCCATTGCAATTAAAACACCTAGTTGTGGGTCTTTGGTTAGAAGATTGGGCCTGACGAGTTGTACCGTACCTCCGCAACAACCGAAACTACTGGAGTTTCCCTACCTTAATAAGCTAGATCCGGTTCTAGCAGATTACTATTATCCCTAACCCTAGGTGGTGGAACATACGATTCCTAATTTGCCCTCACTGCTTCTAAATTCCTACCTAAAGCGACCAAATCGGATACGCAACTTGGTTTCGCCAAACCAAGCTGGGTTTGATAGAAGGGTGTCAAGTTCCTCTGAATCATTGACAGCCTTCTACCTTCCGAAATTGGATCAGTAAGCCTACCGAACAAATTCTGCATCGTCGCAACATAGACACCGATTGACTCATCGTTGCCTTGTGTGCGACGCCTAATCTCTTCCAAAAGCTGATTATCATAATTCGGTGGCAAGAACTCCAGCTTTAACTCTCTGACGAGTTCCGGCCACGAATTGATTATAACCCTAACTGCCCTAAACCAGATTAAAGCTTTTCGTACAAAAAGCTCAACCGCTGCCTTTAAAAGTTGGGTTTCTGAAACCCCCCTAGCTGAACGCATTTCCTCAACTCTTTCTAAGAACGAGTTCACTGAGGCACCACAGCGCTCACCCGTGAACTTCACATTCCATTTGACTATATTCAGAAATTTTTCTGAATTAAATACTACCCGTTCCACAACCGGGCTACCCTGGCTACTATTATCCCTATTCTTATCCTTACTAGCCTCTGCCACTCCTAAGCCCGTCGATGTACCGGCGGAAGTACTGGTCGACTTGCTTTGAGGTTCAGCTGAACGCTGCTTTTCAACCCCACTCTTATCGTTTGATCCCTTTAACCTTTTTCCTTCACTTCTATCCTCTTCATTTTCTTCCTCACTTTCATCCTTATCCTCATCATCCCCTAACTCAGCCAACGACATAACGAGTTTATTTTTCAGAGCCTGCTTGCTCTTCTCCTGACTCTCATTCTCCGGTATGCTCCTATCCATCCTGCGTAGCCCCCACTCTACCTTCGTAATAATTTTCAAGTACTCCTTCGAAGTTTCCGACTTCGGAGGATTCTCTAAAAGTTTCCCTATTTCTAATAGTTTCTTCTCCACCGCCGTCAAATCCTGTTCAAAGTTGAACGGATATGAGGGCGGGGCAAAAGAATTCCTACGCTCTAACTATATTGCTACCCTAAGCACTTTGCGCATCTCCTCTACTGTCCCTACCGCTAAACCTCTACATTCTACTTCATAAGTTATTTCGTCCTGAGATAATCTATTTACTTGGCTAACATCCATTTCAAAAAAAAATAACAGAGAATAAATTTAAGCAAAATAATTAAAAAACTGAAAAGGAATTTCAATCCCCAAAAGTAAAAAAATAAATTTAACTTTAAAAAAAACTATCACTAAAACGCGTGTTGGCAACCCTTAACGATTCCAAAAATTTTTTTCCGAAATAAACTGAACTGGTCGTCCAAACTTCCAAAACGAAACGACACGAAAAATTAAAAACTCGATTTTTCCTTTTTTGTACCGACTGTCCAAAGTAACTTAAAAACTCTAACCAATTTCTATTTAAAATACTAAAAAAAAAATTCAAGCCACACCAAAATTAAAAAAAGTTAAAAAAAAAAAATTATAAAATTTTTGCACCGAAAGTGGCACCCTCGAAAATGGTCTACTGCCGAAATGGCAACCCCAATACTAAATACACACAATTGCGAAAATAAATTGAAAACAATAACAAAACCTTAGATCTGAAAGAGACCACACTATTATCACTTAAATGAAATTAATTAAAATAAAAAGGAATTAAAACAATATTATAATAAGAAAAACTAGCAAAGTTAAGTGTCAATTCACAAAAATATCACTTTACAACGAAATACAAATAAATATTATGCACAAAAACCTTACTCAAGTTTTCTTCTTTTTCGTTGGTTTGTTTACGCCTTACTTTCCTCTGTTCGTCGTATGACGTCACCACTTAACCAACCAACAAGTTTCCCAATACCACCAACAACGGAATAATGCACTTGCACTTCTTACCTAAGGAAAAACAAAAAAAAACACAAAGTAAAATTTCTTTAAATGAAAAAGAACAAAACACTCCCCTAAATCGACACAATGTACCAATGCACCACAGACACAATTTAATGCGATTGGAATTGAAATTGAAATGTCAAATTACGAAATGGGCTCGTTCGATGCAGTGCAACCGGCAGCAATTAAAGTGCTGCCACCCAGTAGCTGAGTTTGGGGGTGGTTCGATGGAAATGAAATTTTATTAATCGAAAGCGATTAATAAATTTGAATCAAAATGATATCTGAAATTACTAAGTACAGGGTGTTTTTTTGAGAAGAATGGGCGCCAGGAAGTTTTATGGTACTTACCATTACCTTTTGAAAGAAACTGAAAAAAAGAACAATTCCAAAGGAGATAAACGAAGGGTTTAATTTCCGTATTGGAATTACACTATTTATTAAAATCAATTTATCTGGGAAACCTTTATATATATAGGTAGAAAACCCAGAATTTTTTCAATAACAAGAAAAATAAACAAAGGTTTTGGAAATTAGCAGAGGGTCAATTTTCCAAATAAAAGAAAGAAGAAAAGTTCGAATTAGAATAAAATAAAAATATAACAATGGAGTGTCACCAAGTGCACAAAGAAAAATCACTATGGGGAAGTTCCCGAACAAACAACGGTATGGAAAACGGTCGCGAGTCCCGCAATTTCGGGAGAATAGAAGAAACGAAACGAAGGCCTAACCGAGGTAAAATTTTGCCACTTTTCTGGCCACAAAACCAACCGAAAATAATCAATTTTTACACTAAGTTCTGGACAAAGCCAACAACCAAATACTTAGCTTTTCCTCGGGATCCTCACTCCTCTTTCTTGTATGCCCCACTGGCTATACCTCCTCTCCTATTGATCGCCTCTGACCAAGACTTTTCCTCCTGCACAAAACCAGAAAATAGCTCTACTATTTTCTTCAATAATCCCCCGACCTGGGAATTTTTCACACTCTACTCTGAAGGTAAGAAAACTCGATTTCGAATCCAAATAATGTTTCGTTGTCAAGCTCTTAACACCACCAATTCTCTCGAACCAAAATCCAAAAGTGATTTTTCATCTTGGCGGACTTTACTCGTACATGCCGTCAATTCCATAAATATTGCCATCTCTTTCAGACCGCCTGTCCGTGTGTTATTCGGTCACGGTCTAACTGCAACACCCCGCCAATTTGCTAGGGTGTGCGCCGTAGTCGAATCGAGCCACGCATGCGGTCTCCTTCCAAAAGTGGCTTAATGGACAAGTTCAGTCCCCACCCGTCAATTTCCATAGATAAAAGATAAACGAAAAATTATTTAATATCGGGAACAATGCCCCCAACCCAAACCGGCCCAAACTACGAATTAGGAGGAAAGCTCTTTGTCAGATGGGATCTCTGCCATTTTTCGAATAATATGAGAAGCCAGGATTCCCTAATTTACGCGAAAGTTCAAAATTACTAAAACCCGTAGACCTTCGCGCAGAATTTAAGGGGATAGGGAAACACATCGCAAAGTGATTTTACTCTTGTGTTCAAGACACTTTAGGGTGGGCATTAAGCCATACTAAATGTAGGTTGGTGTGAGCAAGTTGTCAAATATGTCGTTGAACATGGGCTTAATCCATGATGTTATTTATCCTTATGTGGACCATCTGTCACACACTCGATGATTTCGTGGACCATCTGTCACACGATTATATTTTAATGATTGCCGTGGACCATCTGTCACACGATAAGTGTTTGTGTCGACCACCTGTCGCACCTCTATGTTATCTTGTGGACCACCCGTCACACAATACAATATTGCCGGTCAGTGTGAACCGCCCGTCACACAACTACGACGAAGTACGAAGACCTATTGGTGTTGCTTTTCCAAAATACTTTAAGAGCAGGACTCTGACTGATGGAGACCAGGTTTCAACTGTACTCTACCAGTATTTTGGAGCCACAACGAAAAAGGAAGGCTAAAAAGGATTAAGGAGAAAAGAATAGGCTGGCGGAACTTGTTGTAGTAAATCTTACCGCAACAAATCACACCCTTACCTCCTGGAAAATGTGCTTACATTTCTGTAACACATTTTCTAAGATCTACCAAGGTAATGGAAAATGAAAAGGGATTTTCCATCCAAATGAAAATCAAAAACCAAAACTGAAACTAAAAATCATTGCCGTAAGGTAAAAAACAAACTACGTTACCAAAAAAATAAGCTACGTTACTTAAAAAAAAAATCAGTCTTCGGATGCATTGGTGTACGGTTTTAAATCTTTAACATGCCACGTTCCGCGCTCTTTACCATTACTATCTTCTAAGACATATGTCCAAGGTGACACACGCTTCTTAATTTTAAACGGACCGACAAACTTAGGTGCTAATTTGGCAGCATAATAATTCGCGGCATCCGACAACGAAAAGTTCCTACGCCATACAATTTCGCCGGGTTGATATTGAACATCACGCCGTCGAAGATTGTAGGCTTGAGCAGATCTTTTAGATGCTGCTTGCAATTTTTTGCCTATATCCACCCTCAGTTCTTTGAAGCGCTCAGCGATCTCATCCAGATCCTGAACGTTTCCTGAACAATCACCTATTGATGGTGCTTCTCGACCCGAAGTCACCATATCCCTACCGAAGTTCGCATAATACGGCGAAACTCCTAAAACCTCATGCTGTGACGTGCGAATAGCACACGCCACCTTGCTGAGCTGTGAATCACACGATCTGTGGTTTTCAGCGACGTAAGCCCTCAACGTCGACTTAAGAATCTGATTGATTCTCTCCGCAAGATTCGCCTGCGGGTGGTAATGGGCTGTGAATTTTAATTGTGACCCCTACGCCTGGCTAAGCGTTTTCAGTTCCTTAGATCGAAACTGGGAACCGTTGTCACACACGATCACCTTTGGGATGCCAAATAAAAGGAAAACGTTACCTTCTAAATCCCTAACTATTGCCTTAGCAGTGGCCAACCTCAACGCGAACAGTAGTGGAGACTTTGTAAAGTAATCCACTACCGTTAAAATGTAAATGAAAACCCTACTCGACTTAGGAAGCGGACCTACCAGATCAACGCAAATCATTTCGCACGGTGCCTTGATTCCTACCCTCTCAGTCATTAATCCAGCTGGCTTATCATTCACCGGCTTTACCTGATGGCAAACTCTACAATTCCTAACATATTTTGTAATATCGGCCCTCATTTTTGGCCAGTAAAACTTTGCCCCAATTCTGGCAAATGTTTTCCTAACACCCATGTGTACTGCTTAAGGAACATCATGGTATTCCTGTAATATCCCTAACCTCTCATTTTTCCCTAACACTCTCTTCAATTCTTGATTATCCTGGTGAACAACTACATGATTAGCCTTGACGAGTTTGAACAACTGACCTTGTTCAACTCTCCAGGCTGGATACCTAAGCGGATTAGAATTAACCGAAGAAATCATCTTGCTCACCCAAGGGTCTAAATCCTCGTCCGAGATACCACCCAACTGCGGCACTCCTCGAGAAAGCATATTCGGAACAACATGCTCTTTGCCCTTGCGATGAATGATTTTGAAATCAAACTGTTGGAGCCTAACTGCCCAACGCGCTAACCTACCCTGCGGATCTTTAAGATTACTTAACCACACCAGGGAGTACTGATCCGTCACAACCATAAACCGAACACCTTCGATATACGGTCGCAACTTCTCAATAGCCAATAATACAGCCAAGCATTCTTTCTCTGTTGTGTTATAGTTTCTCTCGTTCCTATTTAAAGACCTACTTAGGTAACAGACAACCTTTTCTCCCTCATCAAAGTTCTGTGAAAGAACTGCACCGATACCGAAATCTGACGCGTCTGTTTGCACGACAAAAGGTCGTTTAAAATCCGGGCAAGTAAATATAGGTTCTGTCACCAAACACTCTTTTGCCTTCCTAAAGCTATCCCCACATTCTTGAGTCCAAGTGAACTTCCTATTCTTCTTTAACAAATCCGATAACGGCCTAAGCAATTCCGCAAAATTTGGTACAAAACGTCGGTACCACGAAACTGTCCCTATAAAACTCCTGACGAATACGAATGGCTCGAGGTCGGCACCCAAAACTGTGTCCATAAACCTCTGCCAAGTCGCAGGCGAGTTATGAAGCCCGAAAGGCATTCTCCTAAATTGGAAAAGACCTCTCCCAGGAACCGTAAAGGCAGTGTAAGGCTTTGATTCCTCCTCCATAGGAATCTGCCAATACGCTGGCTTAATGTCTAGCGAAGACAAGAACCTCGAAGGCTGTCCTCGAAGCCTCCAAAGTAAGTCCTAATTTGCCCTCACTGCTTCTAAATTCCTACCTAAAGCGACCAAATCGGATACGCAACTTGGTTTCGCCAAACCAAGCTGGGTTTGATAGAAGGGTGTCAAGTTCCTCTGAATCATTGACAGCCTTCTACCTTCCGAAATTGGATCAGTAAGCCTACCGAACAAATTCTGCATCGTCGCAACATAGACACCGATTGACTCATCGTTGCCTTGTGTGCGACGCCTAATCTCTTCCAAAAGCTGATCATCATAATTCGGTGGCAAGAACTCCAGCTTTAACTCTCTGACGAGTTCCGGCCACGAATTGATTATAACCCTAACTGCCCTAAACCAGATTAAAGCTTTTCCTACAAAAAGCTTAAAAAGTTGGGTTTCTGAAACCCCCCTAGCTGAACGCATTTCCTCAACTCTTTCTAAGAACGAGTTCACTGAGGCACCACAGCGCTCACCCGTGAACTTCACAATCCATTTGACTATATTCAGAAATTTTTCTGAATTAAATACTACCCGTTCCACAACCGGGCTACCCTGGCTACTATTATCCCTATTCTTATCTTTACTAGCCTCTGCCACTCCTAAGCCCGTCGATGTACCGGCGGAAGTACTGGTCGACTTGCTTTGAGGTTCAGCTGAACGCTGCTTTTCAACCCCACTCTTATCGTTTGATCCCTTTAACCTTTTTCCTTCACTTCTATCCTCTTCATTTTCTTCCTCACTTTCATCCTTATCCTCATCATCCCCTAACTCAGCCAACGACATAACAAGTTTATTTTTCAGAGCCTGCTTGCTCTTCTCCTGACTCTCATTCTCCGGTATGCTCCTATCCATCCTGCGTAGCCCACACTCTACCTTCGTAATAATTTTCAAGTACTCCTTCGAAGTTTCCGACTTCGGAGGATTCTCTAAAAGTTTCCCTATTTCTAATAGTTTCTTCTCCACCGCCGTCAAATCCTGTTCAAAGTTGAACGGATATGAGGGCGGGGCAAAACAATTCCTACGCTCTAACTTTATTGCTACCCTAAGCGCTTTGCGCATCTCCTCTTCTGTCCCTACCGCTAAACCTCTACATTCTACTTCATAAGTTATTTCGACCTGAGATAATCTATTTACTTGGCTAACATCCATTTCAAAAAAAAATAACAGAGAATAAATTTAAGCAAAATAATTTAAAAAACTGAAAAGGAATTTCAATCCCCAAAAGTAAAAAAATAAATTTAACTTTAAAAAAAACTATCACTAAAACGCGTGTTGGCAACCCTTAACGATTCCAACAATTTTTTTCCGAAATAAACTGAACTGGTCGTCTAAACTTCCAAAACGAAACGACACGAAAAATTAAAAACTCGATTTTTCCTTTTTTGTACCGACTGTCCAAAGTAACTTAATAACTCTAACCGATTTCTATTTAAAATATAAAAAAAAAATTCAAGCTACACCAAAATTAAAAAAAGTTAAAAAAAAAACAATTATAAAATTTTTGCACCGAAAGTGGCACCCTCGAAAATGGTCTACTGCCGAAATGGCAACCCCAATACTAAATACACACAATTGCGAAAATAAATTGAAAACAATAACAAAACCTTAGGTCTGAAAGAGACCACACTATTATCACTTAAATGAAATTAATTAAAATAAAAAGGAATTAAAACAATATTATAATAAGAAAAACTAGCAAAGTTAAGTGTCAATTCACAAAAATATCACTTAACAACGAAATACAAATAAATATTATGCACAAAAACCTTACTCAAGTTTTCTTCTTTTTCGTTGGTTTGTTTACGCCTTACTTTCCTCTGTTCGTCGTATGACGTCACCACTTAACCAACCAACAAGTTTCCCAATACCACCAACAACGGAATAATGCACTTGCACTTCTTACCTAAGGAAAAACAAAAAAAAACACAAAGTAAAATTTCTTTAAATGAAAAAGAACAAAACACTCCCCTAAATCGACACAATGTACCAATGCACCACAGACACAATTTAATGCGATTGGAATTGAAATTGAAATGTCAAATTACGAAATGGGCTCGTTCGATGCAGTGCAACCGGCAGCAATTAAAGTGCTGCCACCCGTAAGCTGAGTTTGGGGGTGGTTCGATGGAAATGAAATTTTATTAATCGAAAGCGATTAATAAAGTTGAATCAATATGATATCTGAAATTACTAAGTACAGGGTGTACTTTTGAGAAGAATGGGCGCAAGGAAGTTTTATGGTAGTTACCATTACCTTTTGAAAGAAACTGAAAAAAAGAACAATTCCAAAGGAGATAAACGAAGGGTTTAATTTCCGTATTGGAATTACACTATTTATTAAAATCAATTTATCTGGGAAACCTTTATATATATAGGTAGAAAACCCAGAATTTTTTCTATAACAAGAAAAATAAACAATGGTTTTGGAAATTAGCAGAGGGTCAATTTTCCAAATAAAAGAAAGAAGAAAAGTTCGAATTAGAATAAAATAAAAATATAACAATGGAGTGTCACCAAGTGCACAAAGAAAAATCACTATGGGGAAGTTCCCGAACAAACAACGGTATGGAAAACGGTCGCGAGTCCCGCAATTTCGGGAGAATAGAAGAAACGAAACGAAGGCCTAACCGAGGTAAAATTTTGCCACTTTTCTGGCCACAAAACCAACCGAAAATAATCAATTTTTACACTAAGTTCTGGACAAAGCCAACAACCAAATACTTAGCTTTTCCTCGGGATCCTCACTCCTCTTTCTTGTATGCCCCACTGGCTATACCTCCTCTCCTATTGATCGCCTCTGACCAAGACTTTTCCTCCTGCACAAAACCAGAAAATAGCTCTACTATTTTCTTCAATAATCCCCCGACCTGGGAATTTTTCACACTCTACTCTGAAGGTAAGAAAACTCGATTTCGAATCCAAATAATGTTTCGTTGTCAAGCTCTTAACACCACCAATTCTCTCGAACCAAAATCCAAAAGTGATTTTTCATCTTGGCGGACTTTACTCGTACATGCCGTCAATTCCATAAATATTGCCATCTCTTTCAGACCGCCTGTCCGTGTGTTATTCGGTCACGGTCTAACTGCAACACCCCGCCAATTTGCTAGGGTGTGCGCCGTAGTCGAATCGAGCCACGCATGCGGTCTCCTTCCAAAAGTGGCTTAATGGACAAGTTCAGTCCCCACCCGTCAATTTCCATAGATAAAAGATAAACGAAAAATTATTTAATATCGGGAACAATGCCCCCAACCCAAACCGGCCCAAACTACGAATTAGGAGGAAAGCTCTTTGTCAGATGGGATCTCTGCCATTTTTCGAATAATATGAGAAGCCAGGATTCCCTAATTTACGCGAAAGTTCAAAATTACTAAAACCCGTAGACCTTCGCGCAGAATTTAAGGGGATAGGGAAACACATCGCAAAGTGATTTTACTTTTGTGTTCAAGACACTTTAGGGTGGGCATTAAGCCATACTAAATGTAGGTTGGTGTGAGCAAGTTGTCAAATATGTCGTTGAACATGGGCTTAATCCATGATGTTATTTATCCTTATGTGGACCATCTGTCACACACTCGATGATTTCGTGGACCATCTGTCACACGATTATATTGTAATGATTGCCGTGGACCATCTGTCACACGATAAGTGTTTGTGTCGACCACCTGTCGCACCTCTATGTTATCTTGTGGACCACCCGTCACACAATACAATATTGCCGGTCAGTGTGAACCGCCCGTCACACAACTACGACGAAGTACGAAGACCTATTGGTGTTGCTTTTCCAAAATACTTTAAGAGCAGGACTCTGACTGATGGAGACCAGGTTTCAACTGTACTCTACCAGGATTTTGGAGCCACAACGAAAAAGGAAGGCTAAAAAGGATTAAGGAGAAAAGAATAGGCTGGCGGAACTTGTTGTAGTAAATCTTACCGCAACAAATCACACCCTTACCTCCCGAAAAATGTGCTTACATTTCTGTAACACATTTTCTAAGATCTACCAAGGTAATGGAAAATGAAAAGGGATTTTCCATCCAAATGAAAATCAAAAACCAAAACTGAAACTAAAAATCATTGCCGTAAGGTAAAAAAACAAACTACGTTACCAAAAAAATAAGCTACGTTACTTAAAAAAAAAATCAGTCTTCGGATGCATTGGTGTACGGTTTTAAATCTTTAACATGCCACGTTCCGCGCTCTTTACCATTACTATCTTCTAAGACATATGTCCAAGGTGACACACGCTTCTTAATTTTAAACGGACCGACAAACTTAGGTGCTAATTTGGCAGCATAATAATTCGCGGCATCCGACAACGAAAAGTTCCTACGCCATACAATTTCGCCGGGTTGATATTGAACATCACGCCGTCGAAGATTGTAGGCTTGAGCAGATCTTTTAGATGCTGCTTGCAATTTTTTGCCTATATCCACCCTCAGTTCTTTGAAGCGCTCAGCGATCTCATCCAGATCCTGAACGTTTCCTGAACAATCACCTATTGATGGTGCTTCTCGACCCGAAGTCACCATATCCCTACCGAAGTTCGCATAATACGGCGAAACTCCTAAAACCTCATGCTGTGACGTGCGAATAGCACACGCCACCTTGCTGAGCTGTGAATCACACGATCTGTGGTTTTCAGCGACGTAAGCCCTCAACGTCGACTTAAGAATCTGATTGATTCTCTCCGCAGGATTCGCCTGCGGGTGGTATTGGGCTGTGAATTTTAATTGTGACCCCTACGCCTGGCTAAGCGTTTTCAGTTCCTTAGATCGAAACTGGGGACCGTTGTCACACACGATCACCTTTGGGATGCCAAATAAAAGGAAAACGTTATCTTCTAAATCCCTAACTATTGCCTTAGCAGTGGCCAACCTCAACGCGAACAGTAGTGGAGACTTTGTAAAGTAATCCACTACCGTTAAAATGTAAATGAAAACCCAACTCGACTTAGGAAGCGGACCTACCAGATCAACGCAAATCATTTCGCACGGTGCCTTGATTCCTACCCTCTCAGTCATTAATCCAGCTGGCTTATCATTCACCGGCTTTACCTGATGGCAAACTCTACAATTCCTAACATATTTTGTAATATCGGCCCTCATTTTTGGCCAGTAAAACTTTGCCCCAATTCTGGCAAATGTTTTCCTAACACCCATGTGTACTGCTAAAGGAACATCATGGTATTCCTGTAATATCCCTAACCTCTCATTTTTCCCTAACACTCTCTTCCATTCTTGATTATCCTGGTGAACAACTACATGATTAGCCTTGACGAGTTTGAACAACTGACCTTGTTCAACTCTCCAGGCTGGATACCTAAGCGGATTAGAATTAACCGAAGAAATCATCTTGCTCACCCAAGGGTCTAAATCCTCGTCCGAGATACCACCCAACTGCGGCACTCCTCGAGAAAGCATATCCGGAACAACATGCTCTTTGCCCTTGCGATGAATGATTTTGAAATCAAACTGTTGGAGCCTAACTGCCCAACGCGCTAACCTACCCTGCGGATCTTTAAGATTACTTAACCACACCAGGGAGTACTGATCCGTCACAACCATAAACCGAACACCTTCGATATACGGTCGCAACTTCTCAATAGCCAATAATACAGCCAAGCATTCTTTCTCTGTTGTGTTATAGTTTCTCTCGTTCCTATTTAAAGACCTACTTAGGTAACAGACAACCTTTTCTCCCTCATCAAAGTTCTGTGAAAGAACTGCACCGATACCGAAATCTGACGCGTCTGTTTGCACGACAAAAGGTCGTTTAAAATCCGGGCAAGTAAATATAGGTTCTGTCACCAAACACTCTTTTGCCTTCCTAAAGCTATCCCCACATTCTTGAGTCCAAGTGAACTTCCTATTCTTCTTTAACAAATCCGATAACGGCCTAAGCAATTCCGCAAAATTTGGTACAAAACGTCGGTACCACGAAACTGTCCCTATAAAACTCCTGACGAATACGAATGGCTCGAGGTCGGCACCCAAAACTGTGTCCATAAACCTCTGCCAAGTCGCAGGCGAGTTATGAAGCCCGAAAGGCATTCTCCTAAATTGGAAAAGACCTCTCCCAGGAACCGTAAAGGCAGTGTAAAGCTTTGATTCCTCCTCCATAGGAATCTGCCAATACGCTGGCTTAATGTCTAGCGAAGACAAGAACCTCGAAGGCTGTCCTCGAAGCCTCCAAAGTAAATCCTAATTTGCCCTCACTGCTTCTAAATTCCTACCTAGAGCGACCAAATCGGATACGCAACTTGGTTTCGCCAAACCAAGCTGGGTTTGATAGAAGGGTGTCAAGTTCCTCTGAATCATTGACAGCCTTCTACCTTCCGAAATTGGATCAGTAAGCCTACCGAACAAATTCTGCATCGTCGCAACATAGACACCGATTGACTCATCGTTGCCTTGTGTGCGACGCCTAATCTCTTCCAAAAGCTGATCATCATAATTCGGTGGCAAGAACTCCAGCTTTAACTCTCTGACGAGTTCCGGCCACGAATTGATTATAACCCTAACTGCCCTAAACCAGATTAAAGCTTTTCCTACAAAAAGCTTAAAAAGTTGGGTTTCTGAAACCCCCCTAGCTGAACGCATTTCCTCAACTCTTTCTAAGAACGAGTTCACTGAGGCACCACAGCGCTCACCCGTGAACTTCACATTCCATTTGACTATATTCAGAAATTTTTCTGAATTAAATACTACCCGTTCCACAACCGGGCTACCCTGGCTACTATTATCCCTATTCTTATCTTTACTAGCCTCTGCCACTCCTAAGCCCGTCGATGTACCGGCGGAAGTACTGATCGACTTGCTTTGAGGTTCAGCTGAACGCTGCTTTTCAACCCCACTCTTATCGTTTAATCCCTTTAACCTTTTTCCTTCACTTCTATCCTCTTCATTTTCTTTCCTCATCATCCCCTAACTCAGCCAACGACATAACGAGTTTATTTTTCAGAGCCTGCTTGCTCTTCTCCTGACTCTCATTCTCCGGTATGCTCCTATCCATCCTGCGTAGCCCTCACTCTACCTTCGTAATAGTTTTCAAGTACTCCTTCGAAGTTTCCGACTTCGGAGGATTCTCTAAAAGTTTCCCTATTTCTAATAGTTTCTTCTCCACCGCCGTCAAATCCTGTTCAAAGTTGAACGGATATGAGGGCGGGGCAAAACAATTCCTACGCTCTAACTTTATTGCTACCCTAAGCGCTTTGCGCATCTCCTCTACTGTCCCTACCGCTAAACCTCTACATTCTACTTCATAAGTTATTTCGTCCTGAGATAATCTATTTACTTGGCTAACATCCATTTCAAAAAAAAATAACAGAGAATAAATTTAAGCAAAATAATTAAAAAACTGAAAAGGAATTTCAATCCCCAAAAGTAAAAAAATAAATTTAACTTTAAAAAAAACTATCACTAAAACGCGTGTTGGCAACCCTTAACGATTCCAACAATTTTTTTCCGAAATAAACTGAACTGGTCGTCTAAACTTCCAAAACGAAACGACACGAAAAATTAAAAACTCGATTTTTCCTTTTTTGTACCGACTGTCCAAAGTAACTTAATAACTCTAACCGATTTCTATTTAAAATATAAAAAAAAAATTCAAGCTACACCAAAATTAAAAAAAGTTAAAAAAAAAAACAATTATAAAATTTTTGCACCGAAAGTGGCACCCTCGAAAATGGTCTACTGCCGAAATGGCAACCCCAATACTAAATACACACAATTGCGAAAATAAATTGAAAACAATAACAAAACCTTAGGTCTGAAAGAGACCACACTATTATCACTTAAATGAAATTAATTAAAATAAAAAGGAATTAAAACAATATTATAATAAAAAAAACTAGCAAAGTTAAGTGTCAATTCACAAAAAAATATCACTTAACAACGAAATACAAATAAATATTATGCACAAAAACCTTACTCAAGTTTTCTTCTTTTTCGTTGGTTTGTTTACGCCTTACTTTCCTCTGTTCGTCGTATGACGTCACCACTTAACCAACCAACAAGTTTCCCAATACCACCAACAACGGAATAATGCACTTGCACTTCTTACCTAAGGAAAAACAAAAAAAAACACAAAGTAAAATTTCTTTAAATGAAAAAGAACAAAACACTCCCCTAAATCGACACAATGTACCAATGCACCACAGACACAATTTAATGCGATTGGAATTGAAATCGAAAGCGATTAATAAAATTGAATCATTGTATATAGAACCTATAGTACTACCATATATTCATATGTTTATATATAATTACTTCATGATTCTATTTTTCAACACAATATTGAATTTGTTTTTAAATTTTCAGTTTTGATTTTTGTTGATTTACAAAGCAACGTTGTTAAATTTCACTATAGCTTAGTGGAATACAACGTTGCTACATTTTGAATTATGATGCATAGGTAGGTAAACCCAATTTTCAAGTATAGTAGGTACATACATATAGGTATAGCTACATATATTTGATAGATTTTCGGTAGGCTTTTTTAACAGTATGTATTTTATTATGTTTGTTATTCAAAAAGAAGATAGGTAATTGGAATTTTGAATAACAAAATTAATAATAATTATGTAGGTATTCGGTAGGTAGGTATAATTTGTTTTTTAAAGTTTAGGTAGGTAGGTATGAAGGTATAGGTATAGGTACATTATGTAAATATTAATGTAGGGATGTAGGGTTGGGTGTGTATGCAGAGGGTGGTACCTATTAAAACATTTAATTTTTAAACATTTGAAAGAAATGTAGATAGGTACCTAACCTACATACATATATATGAATGTATTTGGTAGGTAGGTAGGTATGTACGTAAATTTTAAATATTAACCAACCACCCACCTTTCATTATTTTTCAAACCAAATCAAATACCTTATAGGTACCTACAACCCACCTAGCTTTCTTTTTGGGTAGGTACTTGACTAATTATACAATTGAGACAAAAATTAAAAAAATTGATTTTTTTTAAGTAGGTACCTACCTATTTATGTATGTATGTAGGTATTGAGACTGAAAAAAAATTGAAATGAAAATAGGAATACATATAGCCAATTTAGCAAGATTTGAAAAAATCAATGTTTTTTTTGGAAAAAATTTGCTTTCATCAGCAGAAAATTTTTCAAAAATTAAAAAAAAAATTAATTTGGTTAACCAATTTTGAAAATCCATTGAAATATACCTAAAAAATATTTTAAAAAAAAATTAAGTACATTTTTTTTCCGAAAAAAATAGTTTATATTTTTAAAAAAATTAAAAAAAAAAACAAAAATTTGGTGTTTTAATTTAAAAAAAAAAACAATTGCAATGATTAAAATTATTTTTTAAAAAAATTAAGGAAATTATTTCGAAAAAATTAGTTTTTTTTGAATACACATAATTTTGAAAAATTAAAAAAAGACAAAACTTTGGTGTTTATTTAAAAAAAAACAATTTCAATACTCCTAAAAACTATTTTTTTAAATAAAATTAAGTTAAAAAGAGTTTTTGTCAGCATAAATAAAATTTATTATGAACTCTTAAGCTTATTCGCAAGCAAATAATCCCACTCAAACACCCACTTAGTCGTTACTATAAGAAACAAACCAACCTACATCCCCAATTTTACTAGAAAAAAGGTCAAACTTATAAGAAAAAGTAAGACATGATTACCACATTTGTTAATTGTTTAGCATTACCAACCGATTTCTTAAAAAATTTAACTTAATTAAGTATTTCCGAAGACGAATGCAGAAAAATAAGTGTTTTGTTTTAACTTTCCAGAACATTGATAATTTAATTTAATTAGGATACTTTTCTCTTCTTAAGGTCTAAACTATAAATATGTCTGAATAAAAAACCTAAGGCCACATGAATTTAAAAATTAAATGAAAAACTGCACGTAATATATTCATCAGATGATATTCAGGTATGATGGTAAACTTAAAACTTCTCAAGTTTCAGCTCAAACGGATTATTTTGTCTTCAGTTTTTAACTAATTTTTATATTTCGATTTTCAGCTCAATTTATAGAAAAGTTTAAACAAATTATTTACGTGAACTTATGATTCATCAACAATTGCATTGTCTTAGTTTCAGCTCAATCTGATGGTTAGTTTTTGAATTTTACAACATAACGAACAATCATCTGTCAATACCTACCTACCTACCTAGATATAAATAAATACCTACATAATCAAAACTAACCTGATTTAACCTGATATCACAAAAAAACCTTAAATAGAGCCTTTCTAATATATTTATACCTATGTATTTACTTAACTTAAATCTCAACGGAAAACATACCTACAAAGGCGTATAACATCCTTCGCCATACAATTCAGTCAAAAAGTATTCGTTTACAACAACATTATTATTCTTAGTGGTAACCGAGTTTGAATAATTTGCATGCATATTATACATTTCCTCTATTCCCACACTACGTCACAGGCAAAAGGCAAAAGCCAAAAAATCAAGCCTTCTTTTGAACAATATTTAATTTCGTTCTTCCTATACCCAAAAAACAAACAAAAAAAAACATTTTCCCCTTTCTATAAAAAATGATAAACGCAAAAACAACCCCTTCCTCTGCAAAAAAACCAAATCCCATTCATAAAACAAAAAAGCACAAAATTGTTACTTCCTGCCTCCCTCTAACTTTCATAAATTTAGTGGGCTCTCATTTTTGTATTAAAAAACTATTCTCCTTTGTTGGAGAATTCAAAGTCTCCACTTTCCTTTGCAACAATTGTTAGCAACATTAACTTTATGTGTGGCCGTATGGTAGCGCGTCGGTCGTTCGTCATCATGATAGTACTATAGATTATATATACAATTATTGAATCAAAATGATATCTGAAATTACTAAGAACAGGGTGCACTTTTGAGAAGAATGGGCGCCAGGAAGTTTTATGGTACTTACCATTACCTTTTGAAAGAAACTGAAAAAAAAGAACAATTCCAAAGGAGATAAACGAAGGGTTTAATTTCCGTATTGGAATTACACTGTTTATTAAAATCAATGTATCTGGGAAACCTTTATAAATATAGGTAGAAAACCCAGAATTTTTTCAATAACAAGAAAAATAAACGATGGTTTTGGAAATTAGCAGAGGGTCAATTTTCCAAATAAAAGAAAGAAGAAAAGTTCGAATTAGAATAAAATAAAATAAAAAAATAAAACAATGGAGTGTCACCAAGTGCACAAAGAAAAATCACTATGAGGAAGTTCCCGAACAAACAACGGTATGGAAAACGGTCGCGAGTCCCGCAATTTCGGGAGAATAGAAGAAACCAAACGAAGGCCTAACCGAGGTAAAATGTTGCCACTTTTCTGGCCACAAAACCAACCGAAAATAATCAATTTTTACACGAAGTTCTGGACAAAGCCAACAACCAAATACTTAGCTTTTCCTCGGGATCCTCACTCCTCTTTCTTGTATTCCCCACTGGCTATACCTCCTCTCCTACTGATCGCCTCTGACCAAGACTTTTCCTCCTGCACAAAACCAGAAAATAGCTCTACTATTTTCTTCAATAATCCCCCGACCTGGGAATTTTTCAGACTCTACTCTGAAGGTAAGAAAACTTGATTTTGAATCCAAATAATGTTTCGTTGTCAAGCTCTTAACACCACCAATTCTCTCGAACCAAAATCCAAAAGTGATTTTTCATCATCGCGGACTTTACTCGTACATGCCGCCAATTCCATAAATATTGCCATCTCTTCCAGACCGCCTGTCCGTGTGTTATTCGGTCACGGTCTAACTGCAACACCCCGCCAATTTGCTAGGGTGTGCGCCGTAGTCGAATCGAGCCACGCATGCGGTCTCCTTCCAAAAGTGGCTCAATGGACAAGTTCAGTCCCCACCCGTCAATTTCCATAGATAAAAGATAAACGAAAAATTATTTAATATCGCGAACAATGCCCCCAACCCAAACCGGCCCAAACTACGAATTAGGAGGAAAGCTCTTTGTCAGATGGGATCTCTGCCATTTTTCGAATCATATGAGAAGCCAGGATTAGGGTGGGCATTAAGCCATACTAAATTTAGGTTGGTGTGAGCAAGTTGTCAAATATGTCGTTGAACATGGGCTTAATCCATGATGTTATTTATCCTTATGTGGACCATCTGTCACACACTCGATGATTTCGTGGACCATCTGTCACACGATTATATTGTAATGATTGCCGTGGACCATCTGTCACACGATAAGTGTTTGTGTCGACCACCTGTCGCACCTCTATGTTATCTTGTGGACCGCCCGTCACACAATATAATATTGCCGGTCAGTGTGAACCGCCCGTCACACAACTACGACGAAGTACGAAGACCTATTGGTGTTGCTTTTCCAAAATACTTAAAGAGCAGGACTCTGACTGATAACTGTACTCTACCAGTATTTTGGAGCCACAACGAAAAAGGAAGGCTAAAAAGGATTAAGGAGAAAAGAATAGGCTGGCGGAACTTGTTGTGGTAAATTTTACCACAAAAACCAGCCGAACTATTTCAACACGGTGAGCCAGCTTTACGTCAAGTAAGCATGAGCATGAAGAAATTCCAGAAGACTGGTGAAAAGGTATAATTTGCCCCATACATAAGAAGGGAGATGTCACAACGTGCAGCAATTATAGAGGTATCACGTTGTTGAGTACCGCCTATAAGATAATCTCCTCTATCCTACAAGACCGGGTAACCCCATACGCTTAAGCCATCATCGGACAATATCAGTGTGGTTTCATTTCAGGCAAATCAACAACTGATCAGATCTTTACCCTTAGACAGGCGATGGAAAAATGTATAGAATTTAACATCCCAACATACCATCTGTTTATAGACCTTAAGGCCGCCTATGATAGCATAGCCAGGGTAGAACTTTACAAAGCCATGAGAGAATTTGGCATCCCAAATAAATTGCCACGACTATGTAGGTTGACCATGACCAACGTAACAAGCCAAGTAAAAATAGCCGGATTGCTATCCAAACCAATCAACATCTTTAATGGACTCCGACAAGGGGATGGTTTGGCCTGCCTCCTCTTCAACCTGGCGTTGGAAAAAGCAATCCGTGACTCTGGCATGGCAACAAGAGGGACCATCGTCAACAGGTCCAGCCAGATACTGGCTTAGGCAGACGACATCGACATCCGACAACCGAGCAGGCGGCACAAAATCTGGGGCTGCACATTAGTGAAGGTAAAACAAAGTACATGGTGGCGTCGAATGCGAGAGGAACAGTTGGTCAAACAATCAAGGTAGCGGAGCACGAATTTGAAGTGGTGCAATCCTTTAAATACATTGGGTGAATAGTAGCAGCCGATAACAATATAGAAGAAGAAATACGCGGTCGGCTTCTCAAATCCAACAGAGCCTAATATAGTCTGTCAAAGCTCTTCAAATCCAGAAATCTCACCATAACTTCAAAACTGCTGCTGTACAGGACCATGGTCCTACCAGTTCTCACATATGGACCTGAGACTTGGGTGCTTAGCAAAAGGCACTCCGACCTTTTAGCCGCGTTCGAGAGAAAAGTCTTAAGGAGAATTGTTGGCCCCATATGTGAGGAAGGACGATTCCGGAGACGGTACAATCATGAATTGTACGCAATCTACCTTGAAGCAGATATCGTGACAAAAATTAAGCTCGGTAGACTCCGGTGGGCAGGGCACCTTGCTCGCATGAGCGAAGAGGAACCTGCTCGGAAAGTTCTTTTTGGTACATTCTATGGTAGACGACAGCGTGGTAGACCATGCTTGCGCTGGAGAGATGGCGTAGACCAGGACGCCCGGAGCCTTGGGGTGCGCAACTGGATGGCGGCGGCTCGAGACCGGGATGGGTGAAGAGACTTGTTGAAGGAGGCCAGGACCGGACCCCGGTTGTTGAGCCGATGATGATGATGATGAGTACTTCAAGAAAAAAAAGCAGTACACGGCAGTAGGTATGCCAGTAAAATACAATTTTCTTAATAAAATTATTTTTATTTCAAAAATAAGGACCGATAGCGTTTCCAAAAATTATATGCTTCATCTCGTTGATGCATTCAACATCGTATATTGTGTGTAAACCAAGGCTTATCGCTCTTTTTATGACCTTAGTTTTAAGAGGCACATGTGTTTTAAACAGGTTATTAATATTTTCATTTAAAAACTGCAACTGTTCATTAGAAGACTGTAAATAAAAAAACGGTATCCCAATTTGTGCCTCTTGTGTGCTCTTCCAAGATCTCAAGATCTAGCTAAAGTGATCAACATTAAAGTTCAGCGTTATGAAAATTAAATCGTGCTTCGAAAACGCTGACGTCGAGAGCTGGTCGTACAAAACCACTTTACTCAAATCACTGCCGAAGAACAAGTCTAAAAGTGTTGCATCACCGCCAAAAAAGTGAGTTGGAGTGCTAGTATTAACGGGTCGTAAATTAAACGTAAGCATGTTTTGGGTGAGCAGATTCCAGGTCAAAAGATTACAATTAAAATCTCTACATAGAATTACATAGGAAACACGGAGACCAATTTTTTGTCTGCTCAAAACTCAAACCATCGAATGTAATGTTCCATTATTTATCATATTTGCATCAAAAGAAGTACAAAAACGAGAGAAAAAAAAAATAAGTATAGTAGCGTAGTTATGGAAAAACAGAAGTATAATTTTAAAAAATATGAGAAAATAATTGTTATACAATGTAAAGTGTTGTTATAAAAAAAAAATAATTCAAAGGAAAAGAGAATAAAAAAGAAATATAATTTAAATACTATCAGAAAAGAGAGTAAAAAAGAAATATAATTTAAATAATATCAGAGGATAGTTATAAAACAATAATGTTAATTTTCATCATAAACTGCTGATCTGGCAACGTCCTCGAGTCCCTCGATGCATTCAATCAACACAGCTGTGTCGTCGGTTTGACATTTAACATATACCGCTCCTCGTACACTATAAACCGAAGAGAGTTTACGTTTCCTTAGTTCGAGTGCATGTTTAAATAAAAGCCTATTATGCTGTGATAAGCTTTCCCGTATTTGGTTAGAAGAAGATGACGCGGAGGTGGTGTATGTCATTTAAACATAGTTGTTCATTGTTTTTCCATTGTATATAAAGTCTATAGTACTCTCATGGAACAGATTTTTTTACTTGGGCCTCGGTTGTGCTGGTGACGTTGTAGTCAACAAAATTGACGTTGCAGACTGAGAGCATTCTATTATATATTTAACTGTGAGCAGAGTTAAGAGAGCAAACGAGAAAGGGAAGGTTGTATTATTTTCAATTCCTATATTAATAAAGGGAGTAAGGGAGATAAAATTGAATCAGCTGTTCGCGTCATGGCAACGACAACAATTAGGAGGAGCAAATTAAATTTTGTTGTCATTTTTTGACGTTTCTTTTTGAAGAATAGATTTGTTGCTTCCTATGAGCCATAGACTTATATTTATATGTTTATACATTATGCTTTTTATTTTTCAGCATGATTTGAATTTGTTTTTTTGATTTTCAGTTTTGTTGATTTTCAAAGCAACGTTGCTACATTTTGAATTATGGTGCATAGGTAGGTATACCCAATTTTCAAGTATAGTATGTACATAGGTATAGCTACATATATATTTAATAGAGTTTTTGGTAGGCTCTTTTCACAGTAGGTATTTTATTATGTTTGTTATTCAAAAACACAGATTAGCCACATGAAGATGAGAATCCCCGGCAGCCATTTTAATTTGCCTATAAGCTTGAACTGGCAGTTATCAGATAAAAAATGAGAATGTGTGTAAAAAAAACTCACACATAGACAGTAGGGATCTTCACACACCTGGTTAAATTGTTGTTGCAATTCACATCTATTCATCGACGCGGGATGAAATTACAAATACAACAATGTAAACAAATGGGTTTTGGAGGGTGAAACGTACGAACATTCTCATCTTCATATGGCTAATCTGTGTTCAAAAAGAAGATAGGTAGTTGGAATTTTGAATAACAAAAATAATAATAATTATATAGGTATTCGGTAGGTAGGTATAATTTGTTTTTCAACGTTTAGGTAGGTATGAAGGTATATACGTAGGTACATATATGTAAATATCAATTTAGGGATGTAGGTGGGTGGGTGGTTGTGTATGCACAGGGTGATACCTATTAAGACATTTAATTTTCAAACATTTAAACAAAATATAGAAAGGTACCTAATCTACATAGATATAAATGTATTCGGTAGGTAGGTATGTACGTAAATTTTAAACATTAACCAACCACCCACCTGTTAAAAATTATTTTTCAAAGCAAATCAAATAGCTTATAGGTAGGTACCTACAACCTACCTAGCTTTCTTTTTCGAAAAAAAAAATCAACCTAGGCATCTACCTAAAGGGTGTTTTTTTTAGACGTGTGGTTTTCAAGAAGAAATAAAACGCATATAACTTAATGTTATGGTCAGGAATTTAGCTTTATTATAAAGATAAAGGTCTGCCGTTATGTTTAAAAAATGATTTCGGGCAAGTGGCCGCCACGGCTGGCTCGAATAAATTCCAGCCGAGAGGCACAATTTTCGACCACTTTTTGCAGCAATTGGGGCCGTATGTCAGCAATAACGCTCCGAATATTCTCTTCTAAGGTGGCAATCGTCTCGGGCTTATCTGCGTAGACAAGCGACTTCACATAACCCCACAAAAAATAGTCCAGCGGTGTTAAATCGCACGATCTTTGAGGCCACGCCACATGCCCACGACGCGAGATAATGCGCTCACCAGAAGTTTCCTTCAATAAATTGATTGTTTCGTTGGCTGTATGGCATGTAGTGCCGTCTTGTTAAAACCAAAGGTCGTCCACATCAACATCCTCCAATTCAGGCACGAAAAAGTCATTAATCATGGCTCTATATAGCGTTCCCCATGGTCTGTAACATTATGGCCGGCTTCATTTTTGAAGAAATATGGACCAATGATTCCCTCTGCCAATAGAGCACACCAAATAGGTTGCGTCTCAAGAATGGCTTGAGGATTATCTTCACTCCAAATGCAGTAGTTTTGCTAATTGACGTAGCCATTCAACTAAAAATGAGCTTCATCGCTGAAAAAAATTTCTCGTCAAAATCGGGATCAACAACGATCTTGTTTCGAGCCCATTTTGCACAATTTGCAAACGTTGTTCAGGATTAGATAAGTCTATTTATTATGAAATGGCAAACTAAACTGAGCAAAAATCAAGTGACAGCTGTCAAAAAGGCCAACTCCGAAAAAGTATTGGCCGATTGAAAACCACACGTCTTAAAAAAAACACACTGTATTTCTGGGTAAAAAAGGTACCTTTCTGTCCAAAAAAAAATATTTTGTAGGTAGGTACCTGACTAATTATACAATTTAGAAAAAAATTAAATTTTGTTTTAAGTAGGTATGTATTTAAATTGAAAAAAAAATTGAAATTGAAATAGGAATACATATGGGCAATTTAGCAAAATTTGAAAAAAACAAATGTTTTTTTTTTGGGAATATTTGCTTTCATCAGCAGACAATTATTCAAAAACTAAAAAAAAAAATAAATTTGGCAAGTCAGTTTTGAAAATCCATTAAAATACACCTAAAAACTATTTTCAAAAAAAATTAAGTACATTTTTTCCGAAAAAAATAGTTTATATGAGTAGACAATTTTTAAAAATTAAAAAAAAAAAAAACAAAAATTTGTTGTTTTAATTTAAAAATAAACATTTGCAATTAGTGATGTAAAATGTCGTTACTTTTAAGTAATCGTTACATTCGTTACTTTTTCCGAAGTAATCGTTACTTTTGAGTGATTACTTTGATTACTTTTTTCATATAAAAATTACAAATACTTTTGTCGCACTTTTAGCTTTGCACAAACAAAATAAATATGAAAAGAACTTTGCAAATCAGATTTCCGTTTCCTATTTCAGAAGGAGAGACAGAGTTTTCACAAAACAGTCTGCCAGGTTCAACTTCAATCCAAATTTCGTACGATATGGCCACAAACCGTTGCTTGTTGCGTTCAATAAAAGAAGCGTAACTGAACGCATCAGTGGAACGTGAAGCCAATCCACATATCGAGTAGAGGTGTGCTATTCGATCGATTCATATTTGAGCATAACTTAAAATTGATTTTAACACCACCCCCCACCCACCCTTCCTTTAAAAAATCCATTTAAGAAAAAAAAAAACTCCATAAGAAGCCTATTATTTCTCGTTTATTTAAATACCTCAACCTTGAAGATCGAACAACTAAAACCAAAGTTATAGGCTTCCAACGACAACAACTATATCTTTAATAAATTATCCATACCGAGAATTTTATACTCGAATCTCGGACCCGGTACCCGGACTCGGTCTGCCAAACGATTACTTTGATTACTTTGATTACTTTTGATTACTTTGATTACTTTGATTACTTTGAGTACTTTGATTACTTTGATTACTTCGATTACTTTTCGTTTCTATTGGATTCGATTACTTTTGATTACTTTGGGATTTGATCACCCTTGGGTTTTGGATCAGGATTGGATTGCAGGAGGGAACAAAATATTCTCAGCACAGGGTGGTCCCAAAAAATGTCACTTTCTTATTCTTTGACCGATTTCGATGAAATTGACACAGGTTATAGCTGAGGCAGAATTATGAATGAAAAAATATTTTCAGCACAGGGTGGTCCCAAAAAATGTCACTTTCTTATTCTTTGAGCGATTTCGATGAAATTGACACAGTTTATAGCTGAGGCAGAATTATGAACGAAAAAAATATTTTCAGCACAGGGTGGTCCTAAAAAATTTCACTTTCTTTTTCTTTGAGCGATTTCGATGAAATTGACACAGGTAATAGCTGAGGCAGAATTATGAACGAACAAAATATTTTCAACACAGGGTGGTCCCAAAAATTTTTACTTTCTTATTCTTTGACCGATTTCGATGAAATTGACACATGTTATAGCTCAAGCAGAATTATAAACGAAAAATATATTTTCAGCACAGGGTGGTCCCAAAAAATGTCACTTTCTTATTCTTTGACCGATTTCGATGAAATTGACACAGGTTAAAGCTGATACAGAATTATGAACGAAAAAAATATTTTCAGCATAGGGTGGTCCCAAAAAATGCCACTTTCTTATTCTTTGAACGATTTCGATGAAATTGACACAGGTAATAGCTGAGGCAGAATTATGAACTAACAAAATATTTTCAGCACAGGGTGGTCCCAAAAAATGTCACTTTCTTATTCTTTGACCGATTTCGATGAAATTGACACAGGTAATATCTGAGGCAGAATTATGAATGAAAAAAATATTTTTCAACACAGGGTGGTCCCAAAAAAAGTCACTTTCTTGTTCTTTGAGCGATTTCAATGAAATTGACACAGGTAATATCTGAGGCAGAATTATGAATGAAAAAAAAAATTTTTCAGCACAGGGTGGTCCCAAAAAAAGTCACTTTCTTGTTCTTTGAGCGATTTCAATGAAATTGACACAGGTAATATCTGAGGCAGAATTATGAATGAAACAAATATTTTTCAACACAGGGTGATTGCAAAAATGTTACTTTCGTTGTTCTTTGAGCTATTTCAATGAAATTGACACAGGTTATAGTTCCCGAAAATTCTGTTTAAAAAAACTTCTATTATAAAAGTGAATCGGGATAAAATCAAACAATTCTTTTTGTGATTAAAAGGGTATTTCTCGGGGATGGCTTAAAAGATATTTTTTCTTCAAGAATTTGCTATTTATAGGGTGAATTGGGGTAGAAGCGAAAAAATGATATTCGATTTAAAAAAAATATTTTTGTGATTGAAATGTAATTTCACCGTATAAATGGAAATATTTTTGAAAAAATATCCATCAGTTCACTTCTAAAAAATGCCCTTTCAAACAGACCTCAAATTTCTAACATCGCCTACCACTTAACGTCTTTCCCCACTGCACCCTATAAATATAATTTTTTTAAATAAAATTGTTCTAAGGCAATCCCCGATAAATACCTTTTCAATCACAAAAAAAAAATTTTAAATCGAATATCATTTTTTTGATTTTATCCCAATTCACCCTATAAATAGCAACTTCTTGAAGAAAAAATATCTTTTAAGCCATCCCCGAGAAATGACCTTTTAATTGATTGATTTTATCCCGCTTCACCTTTATAATATCAGTTTTTTTAAACAAAATTTTCGCGAACTATAACCTGTGTCAATTTCATTGAAATAGCTCAAAGAACAACGAACGTGACATTTTTTGGAATCACCCTGTGTTCAAAATATTTTGTTCCTTCGGAATTCGATTCAGCCATTACCTGTGTCAATTGCATCGAAATCGCTCAAAGAAAAAGAAAGTGACATTTTTTAGGACCACCCTGTGCTGAAAATATTTTTTCATTCATAATTCTGCCTCAGCTATAACCTGTGTCAATTTCATCGAAATCGTTCAAAGAATAAGAAAGTGACATTTTTTGGGACCACCCTGTGCTGAAAATATATTTTTCGTTTATAATTCTGCCTGAGCTATAACCTGTGTCAATTTCATCGAAATCGGTCAAAGAATAAGAAAGTAAAAATTATTGGGACCACCCTGTGTTGAAAATATTTTGTTCGTTCATAATTCTGCCTCAGCTATTACCTGTGTCAATTTCATCGAAATCGCTCAAAGAAAAAGAAAGTGGCATTTTTTAGGGCCACCCTGTGCTGAAATATTTTTTCATTTATAATTCTGCCCCAGCTATTACCTGTGTCAATTTCATCGAAATCGCTCAAAGAAAAAGAAAGTGACATTTTTTAGGACCACCCTGTGCTGAAAATATTTTTTTCGTTCATAATTCAGTATCAGCTATAACCTTTGTCAATTTCATCGAAATCGGTCAAAGAATAAGAAAGTGACATTTTTTGGGACCACCCTGTGCTGAAAATATATTTTTCGTTTATAATTCTGCCTGAGCTATAACCTGTGTCAATTTCATCGAAATCGGTCAAAGAATAAGAAACTAAAAATTTTTGGGACCACCCTGTGTTGAAAATATTTTGTTCGTTCATAATTCTGCCTCAGCTATTACCTGTGTCAATTTCATCGAAATCGCTCAAAGAAAAAGAAAGTGACATTTTTTAGGACCAACCTGTGCTGAAAATATTTTTTCATTCATAATTCTGCCTCAGCTATAACCTGTGTCAATTTCATCGAAATCGGTCAAAGAATAAGAAAGTGACATTTTTTTGGACCACCCTGAGCTGAAAATATTTTGTTAGTTCATAATTCTGCTTCAGCTATAACCTGTGTCAATTTCATCGAAATCGGTCAAAGAATAAGAAACTGACATTTTTTGGGACCACCCTATGCTGAAAATATTTTTTTCGTTCATAATTCTGCATCAGCTATAACCTGTGTCAATTTCATCGAAATCGCTCAAAGAATAAGAAAGTGACATTTTTTGGGACCACCCTGTGCTGAAAACATTTTGTTAGTTCATAATTCTGCCTCAGCTATAACCTGTGTCAATTTCATCGAAATCGATCAAAGAATAAGAAAGTGACAGTTTTTGGGACCACCCTGTGCTGAAAATATATTTTTCGTTCATAATTCTGCCTCAGCTATAACCTGTGTCAATTTCATCGAAATCGGTCAAAGAATAAGAAAGTGACATTTTTTGGGACCACCCTGTGCTGAAAATATTTTGTTCGTTCATAATTCTGCCTCAGCTATTACCTGTGTCAATTTCATCGAAATCGCTCAAAGAATAAGAAAGTGACATTTTTTGGGACCACCCTGTGCTGAAAATATTTTTTTCGTTCATAATTCTGCCTCAGCTATTACCTGTGTCAATTTCATCGAAATCGCTCAGAGAATAAGAAAGTGACATTTTTTGGGACCACCCTGTGCTGAGAATATTTTGTTCCCTCCTGCAATCCAATCCTGATCCAAAACCCAAGAGTGATCAAATCCCAAAGTAATCAAAAGTAATCGAATCCAATAGAAACGAAAAGTAATCGAAGTAATCAAAGTAATCAAGTAATCAAAGTATTCAAAGTAATCAAAGTAATCAAAGTAATCAAAGTAATCAAAGTAATCAAAGTAATCAAAGTACTCAAAGTAATCGTTCCTGGTAATCGTTAGTAATCGTTACTGGTAATCGGTACAAAAACTGGTAATCGTTACTCAGAAATGTACTCGATTACTTTGATTACTTCAAGTAATCGTTACAAAGTAACGATTACTAACGATTCCTTCCACCACTAGTTGCAATGCTCCTAAAAATTATTTTTTCACAGAAATTAAGGAAAATATTTCGAAAAAATTAGTTTTTTTAAATACAAATAATTTTGAAAAATTTTAAAAAGACAAAACTTTGGTGTTTATTAAAAAAAAAAAAAAACAATTGCAATACTCCTAAAAACTATTTTTTAAATAAAATTAAGTTAAAAGTGTTTTTGTGAGCATAAATAAAAATTTATTATTTTAAAATGACCTCTTAAACTTATTCGCAAGCAAATAATCCCACTCCCACTCAAACATCCACTTAGTCGTTACTATAAGAAACAAACCAACCTTTATCCCCAATTTTACTAAAAAAAACGGTCAAACTTCTATGAAAAAGTAAGAAGTGCTTACCACATTTGTTAATTGTTTAGCATTTCAAACCGATTTCTTACAAAATTTAACTAAATTAAGTATTTCTAACTTGGTTTATCAGCATGGTTTTAATAAATTAAAGCCCAATGCAGAAAAAAAGTGTCTTGTTCGAACTTTCCAGAACATCGATAATTAATTTTCAAGAAAAAACACACTAAACACTTAAACTCTAAACTATAAATTTGGCTGAATAAAAAACCTAAGGCCACATGAATTTAAAAATTAAATGAAAAACTGCACGTAATAAATGCATCAGATGATAGGCAGGTATGATGGTAAATTTAAAACTTTTCAAGTTTCAGCTCAAACGGATTATTTTTTCTTTAGTTTTTAACTAATTTTTAAAATTTTGATCTTCAGCTCAATTTATAGAAAAGTTTAAAAAATTATTTACGGGAACTTCTGATTCAACAACAAATACATTGTCTAAATTTCAGCTCAATCTGATGGTTAGTTTGAATTTTACAACATAAATGAACAATCATCTGTGTATATCTACCTGCAAACATAGCTATATAGAGCCATTCTAATACCTTCGTATAGTATTTACATAACTTAAATCTCAACGGAAAACCTCTACCTACAAAAGTGTATAATATCCTTCGCTATAAAATTCAGTCAAAAAGTATTTATTCAAAACAAAATAATTTTTCTCAGTGGTAACCGAGTTTAAATAATTTACATGCATATAATATATTTATGGGCATTCTCAGTCATACGTCACAGCATGCATATACCTACATATATGCATATTATACATTTGCTCTATTACCAAACACATGTCATAGCAAGGACAAAAATTCAGCCTTCTTTTGAAAAATATTTTATTTTCGTTCTTTCTACACCCAAAAAGCAAACAAAAAAAAAACATTTTCCCCTTTCTATAAAAAATGATAAAAGCAAAAAGAACAAATTAGCTTTTTTCCTGTCCCCCTTGAACTCCCATACATTTTGTATAGGTTCTTCTCTATCGTCAATTTTCCCTTAGGCCCCAGTTATAGCTATCATTGAAAACCATCATTGAAAAATTAAACGTCATTTTATGGCGAAGTGTGGACCCCATTCAATTTTTTTTAACAAAAATTATAATTTAAGTCATCAGCTATCAGAAAAGAGAGTAAAAAAGAAATATAATTTAAATAATATCAGAGGATAGTTATAAAACAATAATGTTAATTTTCATCATAAACTGCTGATCTGGCAACGTCCTCGAGTCCCTCGATGCATTCAATCAACACAGCTGTGTCGTCGGTTTGACATTTAACATATACCGCTCCTCGTACACTATAAACCGAAGAGAGTTGTTTACGTTTCCTTAGTTCGAGTGCATGTTTAAATAAAAGCCTATTATGCTGTGATAAGCTTTCCCGTATTTGGTTAGAAGAAGATGACGCGGAGGTGGTGTATGTCATTTAAACATAGTTGTTCATTGTTTTTCCATTGTATATAAAGTCTATAGTACTCTCATGGAACAGATTTTTTTACTTGGGCCTCGGTTGTGCTGGTGGCGTTGTAGTCAACAAAATTGACGTTGCAGACTGAGAGCATTCTATTATATATTTAACTGTGAGCAGAGTTAAGAGAGCAAACGAGAAAGGGAAGGTTGTATTATTTTCAATTCCTATATTAATAAAGGGAGTAAGGGAGATAAAATTGAATCAGCTGTTCGCGTCATGGCAACGACAACAATTAGGAGGAGCAAATTAAATTTTGTTGTCATTTTTTGACGTTTCTTTTTGAAGAATAGATTTTTTGCTTCCTATGAGCCATAGACTTATATTTATATGTTTATACATTATGCTTTTTATTTTTCAGCATGATTTGAATTTGTTTTTTTGATTTTCAGTTTTGTTGATTTTCAAAGCAACGTTGAACGTTGTTAAATTTCACTATAGCTTAGTGGAATACAACGTTGCTACATTTTAAATTATGGTGCATAGGTAGGTATACCCAATTTTCAAGTATAGTATGTACATAGGTATAGCTACATATATATTTAATAGAGTTTTTGGTAGGCTCTTTTCACAGTAGGTATTTTATTATGTTTGTTATTCAAAAACACAGATTAGCCACATGAAGATGAGAATCCCCGGCAGCCATTTTAATTTGCCTATAAGCTTGAACTGGCAGTTATCAGATAAAAAATGAGAATGTGTGTAAAAAAAACTCACACATAGACAGTAGGGATCTTCACACACCTGGTTAAATTGTTGTTGCAATTCACATCTATTCATCGACGCGGGATGAAATTACAAATACAACAATGTAAACAAATGGGTTTTGGAGGGTGAAACGTACGAACATTCTCATCTTCATATGGCTAATCTGTGTTCAAAAAGAAGATAGGTAGTTGGAATTTTGAATAACAAAAATAATAATAATTATATAGGTATTCGGTAGGTAGGTATAATTTGTTTTTCAACGTTTAGGTAGGTATGAAGGTATATACGTAGGTACATATATGTAAATATCAATTTAGGGATGTAGGTGGGTGGGTGGTTGTGTATGCACAGGGTGGTACCTATTAAGACATTTAATTTTCAAACATTTAAACAAAATATAGAAAGGTACCTAATCTACATAGATATAAATGTATTCGGTAGGTATGTATGTACGTAAATTTTAAACATTAACCAACCACCCACCTATTAAAAATTATTTTTCAAGGCAAATCAAATAGCTTATAGGTAGGTACCTACAACCTACCTAGCTTTCTTTTTCGAAAAAAAAATTCAACCTAGGCATCTACCTATTTCTGGGTAAAAAAGGTACCTTTCTGTCCAAAAAAAAATATTTTGTAGGTAGGTACCTGACTAATTATACAATTTAGAAAAAAATTAAATTTTGTTTTAAGTAGGGATTTATGTATTTAAATTGAAAAAAAAAATTGAAATTGAAATAGGAATACATATGGGCAATTTAGCAAAATTTGAAAAAAACAAATGTTTTTTTTTTGGAAAATTTGCTTTCATCAGCAGACAATTATTCAAAAACTAAAAAAAAAATTAAATTTGGCAAGTCAATTTTGAAAATCCATTGAAACACACCTAAAAACTATTTTCAAAAAAAATTAAGTACATTTTTTCCGAAAAAAATAGTTTATATGAGTAGACAATTTTTAAAAATTAAAAAAAAAAAAAAACAAAAATTTGTTGTTTTAATTTAAAAATAAACAGTTGCAATGCTCCTAAAAATTATTTTTTCACAGAAATTAAGGAAAATATTTCGAAAAAATTAGTTTTTTTAAATACAAATAATTTTGAAAAATTTTAAAAAGACAAAAAACTTTGGTGTTTATTAAAAAAAAAAAAAAAAACAATTGCAATACTCCTAAAAACTATTTTTTAAATAAAATTAAGTTAAAAGTGTTTTTGTGAGCATAAATAACAATTTATTATTTTAAAATGACCTCTTAAACTTATTCGCAAGCAAATAATCCCACTCCCACTCAAACATCCACTTAGTCGTTACTATAAGAAACAAACCAACCTTTATCCCCAATTTTACTAAAAAAAAACGGTCAAACTTCTATGAAAAAGTAAGAAGTGCTTACCACATTTGTTAATTGTTTGTTTCTAACTTGGTTTATCAGCATGGTTTTAATAAATTAAAGCCCAATGCAGAAAAATAAGTGTCTTGTTCGAACTTTCCAGAACATTGATAATTAATTTTCAAGAAAAAACACACTAATTTTAATTTAATTAGGATAATTTTATCTTCTTAAAGTCTAAACTATAAATTTGGCTGAATAAAAAACCTAAGGCCACATGAATTTAAAAATTAAATAAAAAACTGCACGTAATAAATGCATCAGATGATAGGCAGGTATGATGGTAAATTTAAAACTTTTCAAGTTTCAGCTCGAACGGATTATTTTTTCTTTAGTTTTTAACTAATTTTTATATTTTGATCTTCAGCTTAATTTATAGAAAAGTTTAAAAAATTATTTACGGGAACTTCTGATTCAACAAAAAATACATTGTCTAAATTTCAGCTCAATCTGATGGTTAGTTTGAATTTTACAACATAAATGAACAATCTTCTGTGTATATCTACCTGCATACATACCTATATAGAGCCATTCTGATACCTTCGTATAGTATTTACATAACTTAAATCTCAACGGAAAACCTCTACCTACAAAAGTGTATAATATCCTTCGCTATAAAATTCAGTCAAAAAGTATTTATTCAAAACAAAATAATTTTTCTCAGTGGTAACCGAGTTTAAATAATTTACATGCATATAATATATTTATGGGCATTCTCAGTCATACGTCACAGCATGCATATACCTATATGCATACTAACATTTGCTCTATACCCAAACACATGTCATAGCAAGGACAAAAATTCAGCCTTCTTTTGAAAAATATTTTATTTTCGTTCTTTCTATACCCAAAAAGCAAACAAAAAAAAAACATTTTCCCCTTTCTATAAAAAATGATAAAAGCAAAAAGAACAAATTAGCTTTTTTCCTGTCCCCCTTGAACTCCCATACATTTTGTATAGGTTCTTCTCTATCGTCAATTTTCCCTTAGGCTCCAGTTATAGCTATCATTGAAAACCATCATTGAAAAATTAAACGTCATTTTATGGCGAAGTGTGGACCCCATTCAATTTTTTTTAACAAAAAGTCATCAGCTTTATTTTTGCATCAAAATAATTACTAATTTCACCTTCTAAAGGTACCAAAATTAGTCATTAAAGTTTTCAATGATGAGTTTCAATGATAGCTATAACTGGGGCCTTAGCCTTCTTAATTTACTACTCTACCTACTCTTAAAACTGGACACCTCAGTCTGCACAAATCATCTGATTTTAGTTAGGCCGTGGTTGCCCAGGTGGCGTCGCGTTCGTTCCTCTTCATGATAGTACTATAAAAATATATATACAATGGTTTTTCTTCCGGTAACTCGCGATTGAAGCCAAAACAAAGTTCTTATCGTATGGTGAATTAAATTTTATCTTTATCGTGGAGTTAGTCCCCTTTCACACGAGGAAACAAGTTGCTGGAGATTTTTTTGACGTTTTCTTTTAATTTCCTTAATAATCTCCTGTTCCTTTCACACGAAGAAACAAAATCGTGGCAACTTTCTGTAGTTTCCTTTTAAAATACCTTCGTTGAACACACTCTACTGGGTGTGTGAAGAGGAATGTCAAAAAAATCTCCTCGAATCGTTGACCGGGGAGATAGCATTTTGTTGTTGTTGTTTTTAATGTCTTTTATTTCGCGGCCAAGTTCTTCATCTGTTTTTTCCGGAATCTTCCATTTTTTTGCATAAAAGAGAAACAATTAACTCACTTTGTTGGCGAAATTGTTCGTCCATAAACTTTTTATCGGCAACACCCATACCCAGTTGCGATATTTTATTAGCTTTGTCATCCATTGCTAGTGCTATTTGATTTTAGAAGGGGAGATTTAACAGAGCTTTGGGGCGAACCTGATGCAGATTTATTACTCCTCAAGCGATGTGCACTGTGCAGGTCGGTATTGGTCAACAGATAAAGACGACATTTGTGTATGTGTAAACTTTTATAGTGTTTTAGTTTAAGTGTTTCTGATATAGAATTATTGGTTACTTCTATGTTTTTAAAAGGTAGTATGAGTGAGTTTGAGAAAAGCAGAGATATAAAAAAAAAAATATGGAAGAAAATATAAAATTTTCAATTTCACTTTTATTTAGTTTTTATATTTAAGCACAATGTTTACCGAAATAAAACACGATTAGGATGCTTGCTGGTCAGTAATTACAGATTTCAAAAATTGAAAAACACTGTTTAATGCGTTTTCGATCAGAAAGAAAATAAAAAAAGGTCACCAGAATCAGAACACGTCTACTCAGCAGCTGCTCTCATCGCGAAGTCAAAAAGAACCCTCCACTCAGATTCCAGATCAATTATTTTTCTTTTAGCCTGACAAATAGTTCTATAATACCTTAGGCAAACTTATTTTATTTCGATTACTTGTGTCATAGACATATTTTCTGATTTCATTAACAATTTTGCTTTAGGACCAATGTAGATATCTTCAATACGTAATTAAAGATGGTCGGCATTTTGATTGATTTCATAAGCATAAAGCTCCTTTAGATATTCCTGTTTGATAAAATTTGATAGTGTTTTTAAAAAAATCCTTTAACTGTTTAACAAGGTATGAATTCTGGGGTTTTCAGCGTGAAACTCTTTATATTTGTTAGTAAGTCTTAAAATACAATAAAATGAAAATAAGTCAAGCATATTTTATTCCTGGAATTTAGTTCAATATTAATAGCATCTGCTAGGTCATATTCTGCTTCGAACCCAGTAAGAAGAAAAAAGTGTTTTAGAGACACTCATTGCTCTAAAACTCTGTTGACAACGCCTTCAACAGACAAGGATCTTTTGAAAGATAGTTTTAAAATTCTATGATTTTTCATATGGAAATATGTACTCTTGAATTTTGTTGGCTTTTTTGGGTTATGAGGGAAGAACTGAGTTCAGAAAGCAGTAGGAATAATGGAAATGATTGATTTGAAGTTTTTGTATGGAAAAGTAGTTCAAGAAAAAAAACAGTACTTTGGCCGTGTTGGCAGTACGGCAGTACGGGGTTTCTAAAAGCAGTACAAATACTGCAATTGCAGTACTTCGACAGCCCATACTCTATACCTAAAGCTTACTTAAGAAGAGACCCGTGGACATAGAGTACCTATATTACCTAGAGAACCGACTTAGGCGGTCGTTCTCTTCCACCCTACAAGCTGTACTGAGAGGAAAATGCCCATTAAGTTTTGTATGGGGTTGTTGTCCAATGCATTTTAAATGGGACCGAACCAACATGGCTTCAATTGAAAGGACTTCGCTCAAATTGCTCAAAGTGCTCAATAAGGTGGATAAGACCGCCCAGGGATTCAAAAAAAAAATCCGTTAAATTCAAAAATTGAGAAATTTATTAATTTCGTAGTCAAATTTCTTTTTTTAACCATTTGTCAACCTAAACTATGAAGAATATCGGTCATTGTTGCTCCCGGGTAATAAATTAAATAATATTTTTGAATATTTATGTTTAAAAAAAAAAACAAAAACACCTACCGAAAATTGGAAGCGCACTCTAGTTTCTTAGCTCAAAAAGGTACGTGTCTACGATTTAGGTGTGCAAATCGTAGACACGTACCTTTTTGAGCTAATGGCACCACTTTGTTCACAATTAAACCGCAGACACGTACCTTTTTGAACTAATGCGCCAATTTGTTTTTATATCCACCATTCACACGGATTCACGGATAAGGAAAAAAGAGTAAACTAAGAGAGTTTTCACTTACTCACCTCAAATAAAATTTGCGGGTGTTTAAGGCAAGAGGGGTACCGGTCGGTTCTCTAGGTAATATAGGTACTCTATGCCCGTGGATGTGAACGACGTCTTTGGTGATCCTTAGAACAAGTTTACATTTTTTTTAATTTTTTTAGTTTGCAGATGCCTTCACTGATGAAAGATTCGTCAGCTGTTGCCCTGTAAACGACAAAAATAAATTTTTCCTTAATTCACTAGTTTTAATAGATAAAGTTCATTTACATAGCATATTTCAATTTTGTTTGCTCAATTTTTTTCCGGCTCGCAGTACTACGGCTTCTTCTCCTTCATTCATCGTCATTCTTCGAAAATCGGAATTATCATCCCATTAGATGTTATGAGTAAAAGTTTTTTTTCGAAGATTTTTTATAACATTTTGGCAGTTTTATTGGAAAATTTTGAAATCATTTTTTTTTTGTTTTTATATTTTTTGAAATTCACTTGGATTTTTATATTTGCTTTCATCAAATTTAAAACTTTTGATTGGTTTTTAGTTGTTTAGGATCAAGGATTTTAGATTCGAACGAGGCATTATTTTTTTTCAATTCTAGTTTGACAAAGGTGAAAAGATATGTTAGGAAGAATTTCGTCAACCAAGATTCTTTATAATACAATAAATAAAAAGAATTAAATTCAATTTGCTTTTATTTGTACGTTTCAGTTTATATGATTTAATGTTTAGGGTGACAAAATTATTTTTTTTTCCTAGTTATTTCAGTTACTTAAGTCTTTTTCTAGCTTAAGCTTGACTTTAATTAACAAGCTAGTTAGTGGCTTATGAATTAAAAAAGATTTCATTCATAAGTCGGTTAGTTATTTATGAATTAAAAAAGTTTAAGTCATTAGCTGGCTGGTGACTTATAAATTAAAAATATTTAAATCATAAGTTAGTTAGTGAGTTATGAATTAAAAAAATTTAAATCATAAGCTACTGAGTGACTTATGAATTAAAAAAAATTTAATTCACAATCTACAAAGTGACTTATGAACTAAAAAAATTTAATTCACTACCTACGAAGTGACTTATGAATTAAAAAAAATAAGTTATGAGCAAGTTAGTGACTTTATTATTTTATTATAATTCATGAGCAAGTGAAGTGACTTATGAATTGAAAAAATTTAATTCACAACCTACTAAGTGACTTATGAATTAAAAAAAATTTAATTCATAAGCTACTGGGTGAATTTTGATTACAAAAATTATGAATTGGAAAATTTATAAGCTAGCATGCTCATTTTATGATTTTAAAACCAGATTTGAAAGCTAAAAATAGATTCAAAATCTAATTATACTAACTAAGCAGGTACCAAAAGTTTCGAAGTACTTATTTAAGAAAACGTAATGTTTTTTTTCCAATTTTATTGAAAATACATATTAAATTATTTTTATGTAGGTACTGCATAAACGGCAACTCACAAAATTCTCCAAAAGCTTGAAAACTACTTTCGTTAATAATTAAATAATTATGTAGTCGAAACAAGCTTAGAAACTAGCTTATGAATTAAATTTCTTTTAATTCATAAGTCACTTAGTAGGTTGTGAATTGTGAAGATTTAAAAGCCTGTTAAACACTTAAAAGGGCTTCATTAGTAGCTTATGAATTGAATTTTTTTTAAGTCATAAGTCACTAATTAGCTTATGAATTAATTTATTTTTAATTCATAGGTCACTAACTAACTTATGAATTAAATTACAGACTTATGACTTAATGATTTTTTAATTCAAAAATTCGCAACCCTGTTTTAGGCTAGATTCAACGTTGTCGAGGTCCGTTCGCAAAAAAAAAGACTTGTAGGTCAAATGACATTTGAGCAGGTCGGAGTTGATGAATGCCATTATGCTTGCGGTGGTGTTGGTGATATTGGTGATGTTAAGCGGAGAGGTGGGCAACAAGATAGAAAATGTATAATTGCGGTTCGCAATTTTTAATTTTAAATTTTTGGTAAGCTTGATCTGCTTTTGGAAGTTGAGAGGAGAAAATTTGAGATTAGGTGTTTTTGAACACGAAAAAGCAGAAGAATTTAAGTGTCATTTACGCGCATTCTGAGGCTAGATTCGAGGAATTTTACCAGAGATTTCGAAATTACATTGATAGTTTTGATTTACACAATTCCTTTAGCTTTTCCGAAAATTTGAACTCAGTAGTTTCAAACTCAACATCTAATATGCCGAACGAAGGTAATTCTCCCAATGAACAAAATAGTGTTCAAAATGAGGAAGGTGGAGAAAATGAAGTCCCAATTAACGCTCACGGAATTGATCAAACGGAAGATTTAGTGGTAAGAAACGAAAGGGGTATGATGGAAAACCAGGTTAGGTTGTTTCAAATGGATGTCTATATGGTCAACGTAATAAAGAAATTAGAAAATTTAAATATACCTGCGGCGGCGACACAAAATGTTGCTCCCAGAGATAATCAGTTTAGCGCCGGTGCGTCTGAGGGTACATTTTGAAAATTTCCCACCAACACCGGCACCTAGAAATTTCACCACTCCATCGATGTTTAGCGCAACTGAGTTCTGCAGGCTAGACAGATGGAATATTAAATATGATGGCACTGAAAATGTTATTGGTTTTTTGTTCAAAGTTGATAGGATGTAGAAATCGTCGTCTTACAGCGATGAAAAGATAATTGCAAATTTCCACATTTTGCTAACCGGAAAAGCCATTAAATGGTTTTGGGCCTTTTTACGTAGAAATCCAAATGCTTAGTTGGCCGACGTTAAGACAGCAATGGGAAAAGAGTTTGGACGGTTAGAAAGCGATGTGAAAATTTATATGAGGTTGGTCCCGCGAAAACAAGGCGTTAAAGAAACTTTTGACGACATTTATAGTTCAATCGTTTTTCTGAACGATCGTTTAAAAGAGCTTTTCGATGAGCGGAAGATTGTTGATGTTATTTGTAATAACGCCAAAGACAAAATTGGAAAAATGCTATTATCATTGAGGTGAAAACTCTTGAGCAGCTAAGAAATAAGGCCAGAGAAGCCGAGCGTTTCTTGGCAAAGCGAACTTCTTTCCAAAAAACGGTCCACGAGATCGCAATTGAAGAAGAACCACAAGAACTCGACCAAGTCGGCGAGGAAATCGTGGCCATATCGGTCAGACAAAAGCCTGTTTCAACTGCCAAATATGTCTGTTGGAATCGTGACGAAAAAGGTCACGCATATCATTTTTGCCCATGGCAAACAAGAAAATTATTTAGTTTTTTGTGTGGTGCGAAAGGTGTCAATACCGTTAAATGCGGAAAGCACTCGGGAAACATGTTGAGGGACGAAAAGAGGAGTGGGCAAATGCGTCCCACGAAGAACAAACCCAACACACAGAATTTAAATCCAAATTAAGTCCAAAGGTTAGCACAGAAATAAATAAATAAAGTCCCTGTTGTAAATGTTCCAATTAAGATCTTGGAACGGGCGAATCCTATCAGTTCTGTTAGTCCTCAGTCTCCTCATGTTGAGACCTATGCCCTTAACTCTCTACATAGGTATTTATTTCAATACGTTAAATGCTAACGTTACATTACATTATTTGCTTAAAAATAAAGGATTTACAAACAAAACTTAAGTATTAATTCTGTGCAAAAAAACAATTTTTAAATTTATCAGATTTGATATTGTCATTAACAGAGTTGACAAGGAAGTTATTTTTATTAAAAATATTTATTAACTGATTAACAGGACTATAAGTGCCATAGTTTGATCTGCTAAAAAAAGTACGAATTGGCAATCTGCTTCTTAAATTAACCCTGCCTACATTAAAATTCAATCGACCCAAAACCGAAGAAGAAGATATCGATCCACTTATAATACCAATAATAAAACATAATTGTAAATACTCTCTGTGAATTGTAAGTGATGGGAGATTTATAAGTTGAAGTCTATGGGAGTACGGAGGCAAACTAATTCTGTCCGACCATGGGAGAAAACGTAGAGTAAATCTCATGAACCTTCATTGAACACTTTCTATTCTATTTATATGAACCGAGTAGTATGGGGCCCAAACTATACAACCGTATTCAAGAACTGATCTGACAAATGATACATATAGAGTTTTAATAACATAAGGATCCCGGAACTCACGACCGAATCGTTTTATAAAACCCAGTGATTTATTAGCTTTTTTTGCAATATAATTATAATGATCATTGAAGGATAATTTTGAATCTAAAATGATTCCAAGGTCTGTAAAGCTAGACAATTTTTCCAAATTTGACGAATTAAACAAATAGTTATAATTAAATAAATTATGTTTGCGTGTAAAACACATCGTTTTACACTTGTCAATATTTAATAACAAACGATTAGTATTGCACCATTCCCAAAACCTTTGCGGATCATTCTGCAGCAGTTCGCAATCCGTTAAGGAGTCTACTGTCCGAAATATTTTCACGTCATCGGCGTAAATCAAAGCCATCGAGTTTTTTAAAACTGAGGGGAGATCATTATTAAATAAAACAAACAATAATGGACGAAGGTGACTACCCTGAGGTACATCAGAATTAACTTTAAACTGACTAGAACGGTTATTTTTGAATACAACACTGTAATATCTATCACTTAAATATGAAGAAATCCACGTTATAAAATAATCACTTAAGCCAATCCTCTTAAGTTTCTCTAAAAGTACTTGATGACTTAACTTGTCGAATGCTTTACTAAAGTCAGTAAATATACAATCTACCTGTTGTTTTTTTTTCAAAAGCCTCTATACAAAAAGTTGTAAACTCTAGTAAATTCGTACAATTAAAAGAAAGAATATTACAGACAAGAGATTCAAACAGTTTTGGAATAACATATAGTTTAGCTATAGGACGGTACAATCATGAATTGTACGCAATCTACCTTGAAGCAGATATCGTGACAAAAATTAAGCTCGGTAGACTCCGGTGGGCAGGGCACCTAGCTCGCATGAGCGAAGAGGAACCTGCTCGGAAAGTTCTTTGTGGTACATTCTATGGTAGACGACAGCGTGGTAGACCATGCTTGCGCTGGAGAGATGGCGTAGACCAGGACGCCCGGAGCCTTGGGGTGCACAACTGGTTGGCGGCGGCTCGAGATCGGGATGGGTGGAGAGACTTGTTGAAGGAGGCCAGGACCGGACCCCGGTTGTCGAGCCGACGATGATGATGATAGGACGGTAGTTGGTAACTAAATGCTTAGGGCCTTTTTTATGCGTGGGCTTAAGGAATTCATATTTCCAAAGAGCAGGAAATTTAGAACATTTCAAAGACTGATTAAACAAAACATATAACGGATATAACAAATGCGTTGCACATTTTTTCAGCATAAATGACGGTAAACCATCAGGGCCAGGACTAAGACTATCGTCTAGTTTTCAAATATTTTCTAAAAATTGATGCTTGGGATATGTTTATATTTATTGAACCTAGGTGTGCATATTATTCAGTGGCATGAGCGAAAACAAAACTATTACTAAGTTCTACCTCGAATTTTCGGGAATAATGGTGGTTTTGCTAGCGCTCACGTAAAAAAATGTCGACGTCGGTTTCGTAATCGGAAAAAGTTACGAAAACAAATAGTAGAAACGATTATATCCTCAAATATAGATAGCAGAATGCATACGGATGAGTCAGTCCTGGGCTTCTTAGACAGTGGGGCATCCATATCTGTATTAGGACGGGAGTGTTGGGATTTGGTGAAGAGAATTGGCGTGGAAGTAGAGCCATATAAAAACGTTGTGCGAACTGCTGACGGTAAGTCTCACGACATCGTAGGATTTTTTGATATTGAGACGAAGTACAATGTCATTACGAAGCACCTTTCTTTTTATCTGATTCCAAACCTCACTCAAAAACTGTATTTAGGGATGAACTTTTTGCGTGATTTTAATCTCATGCCACAAACAAGTGAGATGCAAGCCGACGTCGGATCCAGTGAAGAAGAGATTAAGGTTATGGAGGTTAGTAACTCACCTTGGAGTTGCCCTGTGGTGTTGGTAAGAAAACCAGGCAAGGTCCGCCTATGCCTGGATTTTCGAAAAGTCAATGCAGTCACCGTTAAGGATGCGTATCCGTTGCCACATATTGAAGGCTTACTCAGCCGAATCAAAGACACGCATTTTATAACTGGTGTCTTTTAAAAGATGTTTATTGGCAAATACCACTCGACGAAAAATCGCGGAACAAAACAGCCTTTGCAGTGCCTGGTAGACCGCTCTACCAATTTAAAGTTATGCCATGTGGTGTAAGTAATTCTAGTCAAACTATGAGTAGGGTCATTGATCAAGTTGTTCCAAGTTCACTTCGTAAAAATGTTTTTGTATATTTAGATGACCTATTGATTTGCACGGCTGATTTTGAATCGCATATTCGGATCCTTAACGAAGTGGCTGCTTGTCTTCGCAGGGCAAACTTAACTATTAATCTAGATAAAAGCAAGTTTTGCATGCGGGAGATAAAGTATCTTGGATACATTGTCGGCCAAGGTACTTTCAAAACCAATCCTGACAAAATTGAGGCAATGGTTAATTTTCCCGTTCCCACGACCCTAAGACAAGTTTGGAGATTTTTGGGTTTAACTGGCTGGTATTAAAGATTCATTAAGAACTATTCTGATTTGGCCGCTCCTTTAACGGATTGTCTGAAAAAGAATAACAAATTTGAGCTAACATCGGAAGCTCTGGAGGGGTTTAATAGACTGAAGACTGCACTTTCCTCGGAACCGGTGTTATAGCGACCCGACTTCACGAACCCGTTTACTATCCAGTGTGATGCTTCTTCAGAAGTAGCAGGTGGTGTTCTTTTTCAGTTGGATGAGAACGACAACGAGAGACCGTTAGAAAAACTACACGGTTACTGAGCAGAAATGCCTAGCTGCAGTACTTTGGATTCGAAAATTTAGGCCCTACCTTTCAAAATCATAACGGACCATTTCAGCCTCAAAGACATCAAAGCATTTGTGAGTGATTGCGAAACATGCAAGATGGTAAAGTCCCCTAACTCGGTTCTTCGTCCACCATTCACCAAGCAGATTGTATCTGAAAGGCCTATTCAACGATTATATATTGACTTCTTGGTACCATATCTGCGTACGAAACGAGGAAACGTGTATGTGTTCATTGTATTGGACCACTTCACAAAATTTGTCCTCTTGCAAGCTTTGCCAAAAGCTACGTCTTCAAAAATAGTGCACTTCCTAGAAACACATTTTTTTCATTCTTTCGGCACCCCTTAATTAATTCACTCCGACAACGGTCGTCAGTAACTGTCCCATGAGTTTCAAAACTTTTTGGACAATTATGGCGTAAAACATGTACGAACTGCGTTTTAATCACCGCAAGCTAACAATTCCGAGCGGGTTAATCGAAGTGTCTTGAGCAAGCTTAGAGTCATGATTTCAAAAGAGCAAAATGATTGCGATGCACATCTATCTAGTGTAGCATGCGCATTGTGATCAGAAATGCACGATTCTTTAGGTTTCCAACCATACTATGCTCTTTTCGGGAAAAATATGATATCTCATGGCTCTACTTATCGGATACTGCGCGATTTTAAAGCTTTAAAAGACCCGGAAATGAGAAGCCTTCTCTAATGCACTAAAAACAGCGTTGGACAGACAGAAGTTGTCGCATAATTTATTCAGGACACACGTTAAGTCAAAAAACACTAACAATTCACGGTCCAAACCGGTGGTGTATCGGGAAGGTCAAGAAGTGTCCCACCGAAACTTCGCACAAAGTAATTTTGTCCAAGGTGTCAATGCTAAATTGCTACAAAAATTCTTAAAATCCCGCATCCTAAAAGTCGTAGACAATTGTATGTACGGATGGAAAACTAGAGCTGATAAGCCCATCGGAGTATTTCACGCCAAGAACATACGTCAGTTAACACCCTGCAACGAAACAAAACAAAAAAACACAAAGAATCGAATTTTAATTGAAAAATAAATTTTTTACTCATCTGAATATTAATGACAGCCCGGCTAGTTAAATCGGTTCAAGACCCACGTTAGAAGATGAACCCTGAGGCATTTATTTGGATTTTAAAACTATGCTGGCAATTTTATTCGAATTTAAAAAAAAAAAAATTGTACCCTTCAACTGTATTCGAATTTATTTACTTTTAAATATAAAAACACTTCATATGAATTTAAATTCTTCAAACGAAAACAAAAACACGTAAACAAATAACTTCGAGCGACATCAAAGCAGTTACTTTGTTATTTTCGCGCTTTCATTTTACCGACGGCAAGACATCATTCCCGAATACGATTTAATTTCGTTTGTGTACATGGATCATAGCGATGATCATGTACACGAAACTTGTTTTTTTTTTACCGATGCCAAATTCATACCGTAGCTATGTGCGAAATAATATTTTGTTTACATTTTTTTTTTTGTTAACCGTTTTAATTTTTTTTATTATTTACACTCTTTAATACAAATCACTCTTCCGTTTTGAAGAAATATTATATTGTATATTATACGTCTCGCATTATCGCACATAATCGGCACTAAATCCGAACTATACCCGTCTCTTGCAATACCGACGCACAGTGGCCCGTTTTGACTTTTTTGGTTGCAAGAATAATATCTCTTAAAAGAATAAAGATAGCGCCGATTATTTTTTTATCTTGACGGAATTTTAAGAAAACATATTTACAGAGTGCTTCAGAATATGCTGCTGAAATAAGAAGTTTTAGTTAAGGTGGTTAACATATTTGGTATTTAATTTTAAAAAGGTCGAAAGTCAATCTATGAAGTAATTTGAAGGTAATTTAATTGAAACAGTGGGGAAAAAAAATCAGTTTTTGATTCTTTTTTATTAATCGATTTTTATTTGTTTTATAAGAGAGTACATTTATAAAGTATTTTTTTGATAGATTACAATTCAAAAAGTAGAAAAACAAAATAAAAGAAACAAAAATTTACATGCAAACATTAAATTTCTTGGAAACTATCATCTAAGTCCGGGGTAATGCGTAATAAACTTATCATTTCCGGTCAGTATTGTGCTTTCAGATCTATTTGGTTTCTTACATGCCTTAAGGAAGAAAATCCGGATCGGATGAGATTGGTGGCATGTTAAATAGGTCTTCATTCTGCCAAATTCTTGAAACTTTGCACGTATTTTGATATCCGTATTTCTTGTAGTCTTTATTTTTGGACTCCTGGGCTTCTTCTGACAATTCTCCAAGTGGTAGAGATTGGTATTCGATGATATTTTGACCATGAACCAAAATTTTATGAAGAGTAGGTGTGAGTTGTTTTTCAGGGTACTTTTGTTTTAATAACTCTGCGGTTTTTTTGTACTCTCCAATCTGTATTGACTACTTCCCTGCAATTCAAAACAATAAGTAATGTTTTGATCCTGGTTATAACCTCTTCACTGACTCCGGTTATTCGATTTTTCAAAAAATCTACTTGAAGTGTTTCCATCATTGCTATTTCCAAATCCTTGCTTTGGTTTAATTAGTTAAAAAGAACTAGTTTTAAATACCTGCACTAAAAATATTCAATTTTATGACCTATAAGATTTATGCCCAGTTGCACCAAAATGCACTAAAAGCAGTTTTTGCTAAAAGGCTATTTAAATCTATCAGAATGATAAATTAATCTAGGTTGCACCAATGTCTTTGACAGATTTTTTAGGTAAAATGAAGTTTGCCAACCATCCCTGCATTTTCCCCTATGCTTTTAGAACTGAACGAAAAAGTTGCATTATAGCAAGTGAGATAGCAATAGGAGAGTAATGTCAATAACTCGAACCCTACCGTTACTTATTTTCAATTGGCAATTGTTTTGCCTAAGTGACTATTGAGATTTCTTTTATAATTTTTAAAATAAAATAAAATGAACAACATTCAAGACGTCAAGAAAAAAAGAGAAAGAGGAAGAAACTATGTTGAAGAAGAAAAAAATGCATAAGTTGATATTGCCGTAACTTTTCGAAAAATAATAGAAAACAAGGGAACGGATGGAGTGACGCTTGCTGAAAAAAACGAAGCCTGGACAAAAATAGCGTCGCGATTTAATAGCTCCATGGCCAGAACTGGTGAAAGAACTCCGCAGCAGTTGAGGCAGTTGTACGAAAGCCTAAAATGCCGTACTTAAAAGCAATTATCGAATAATAAAGTAAGTTTTATTCAGATCAAGATAAAGTTTTTGATTTAACAATTATTTATTTTAAGGTTGATTTGTACAAAACAGGAGGTGGACCTTCATCATACAAACTAAGCTGTCTTCAGGAGAAAATTGCTTCAATTGGTGGCCTTCAGTTCGTTCCTATGGTAAACAAGTATGACCCAAACTCTCAATCGTCCAATGAAAGTATCGAAGAGTTTGAAGAATTTACTATAGAAACGCTTGAAGTGCCACTTATATCTGAGCCATCCGAAACTTCGCCAATACCACTTTCCGCAGAGCCATCAGCAAGTGAATATCTGGACACAACTCCTCAATCCTAGATAGTTGAACTATCTTCTGAAAACAAGATTGCACAAAATTTCATTCAACGTGCTCGCACAAATAAAGCGCAATTAAAAAATAAAAAAAAGCCACCAGAAAATAACATTTTACTCCTGTTAAAAGAAACAAAAATCAAAAAAGAACTGGAAATTCTTGAAGTAGAGCTTCAAATAAAGAAAACTGAGCTCGAAATAAAAAAAGCGCAACGAGAAGAATTAGACATATGCATAGTTTAAAGTTTTTGTTTGCTCCTTGAATGAGCATTACTTCAGTTAAAATAAAATGTTACTTTACTGTCCACATTATTAAAATGTTTTATTTTTGTATAAAAAGACAGATTACCTACTAAACTATAAAGAGGTGAGTATAATTGACACAATATTCTGTATTTGCTATATTCGGCAAAAAGTTTTAGGTCCTCTTCATTCCTTCTGAGCACCACTGCTGAAAGTGTTGACAGTTCAGGGTATTTCAATTTTCTTCTCATGGTTACAATACATGTTAACTTAATTGCTGTGCTCTTCGAGAGCAGAAGTTCTTCATCAAGGCCGTTTAACAATCTGACTGGTAGCATTCAATATAGGTATTTGGATTTGATTACAATATAATATAGTATTGTTTTGGTGGTACAAGGTATTTGAGGCAGTTCTTGAATTTGCGGGAGGAATTGTTTTGTATTGTGAGGCATCAGATTTATTCCAATATAAAAATAGACCTAAGAAATTAGATAAAAGAAAAACAATCTATTTTTACTTGCTTTATAGGGCAAGTATTGGTTTCGTGTAAAAAAAATGCTTGTAATCAAAACTTATAGTACCTATAGTTTACCTTCGGCTGAACTCCATATTTGAAAGAGCATTTGTTTTTGAATCTCCTGGAAACGAAGAAGTACTTCATCGAAAACTCTGATGAGTTTTCCCGTAATGAATTTAAAAACTCTTACCTGGACTTGAGACAAAAATAAACTGAATATAATAGTAGATTGGCTCAGTTTTTTACTTAGCGATCAGTTGAAATGGCAGCAAATTTTCGTCCATCTTTTGAAACTGCCAAACCTGTAATCCGGGTCTTGTTTTTGGAGAATTCATAGAGACCTGAAATGAAGAAAAAAATAGATTTGAATCCCTACAAAAATCGAAAGTTCTTTTCGTTAACCCCTGCCAAGTAAATTCGTGTGTATTATGGTCTAAGAACTTGTGAAGAACCAGACCTATTGACTTACAATTCAATTACATCCTAGAATTAACAGCCGGGAATCACCTGTATCCAATTTGGATTCGAAAGACACTATCTTTAAGCGAAATTTGCAACCATATTTTGAATTCATCCAATACTCTAAAATTCCATTATTATGTAAATATCTGTTGAATAAGCAGAGTTGTAGCAAGTGAAAACGACTGGGGCTAAATGCAATTTGTCTAAAACATTCAATGCTTCTCCGTTCCCATATGACCGTCATATATATACATTTTGTTCGAGTCCTTATCAGTCCTGAAAATATTTTAATTATTATAAATTTTGAAAACAGCTTTCAACTAACGTACACTGCAAGACTGTTTATTGCATCACCTTGAGAATGCATCCATTCTGTACACAATGGCGTGAATTCTTACTTTATTATGCTGATCATGTCAAAGTTAGCAACGTCAAAAACCTTGACACATTTGCGGCTGATGCGGAGGAAAAAAGAGTTCCATTGCTGTTTGTAGCCAATGATATTATAGGCACTGTAATGTAAATTTTTGTAAAGCAGTGGTACATTAATAATAACAAAATAAATTACTGAGGTGACTTCGAAAATGTTTAACGAACTCGATTCCTTCTTCGACCTTCTTCCAAAATTTGATATGGCCATCCAGTTATAATTAAATCGGTTTAAGTTGAAACAAGATGCGATATGACGTGCCGATGCGTATAACTTAACTTTTTTCATAACTTTTGGCATTGCTAAGGTTTTTCGAATAGATTTTTTCATATGTAAGAACTGAAAAGAAAACAAAAATGGTTTAAATATTCCTCAGGTTTTATGTAGGTAGGTATTAACATTTCTTCTTCTTAGGTTTAGCAGATTCGCAAGGTAAGGGTCCAATCCATTTTTCATCGCTGCCAGATTCTTCGGCTTGACGTTTTAGATTGGATGCTTCCAGTTTCTACAGCTGAAGAGTTACTTTGGTTTTCATCAGACATTTTAGGAAATGGTTTTTGTTTGAAAATATTTAACTTTGATCTTATAAGTTATTTTTATAGATGATATTTTCGTTGGTTGTCAAGAACTCTCCAATTCGAAACAGCAATAGAATATGCGAGGATGTAAACACAACTAATTGGATCCTTAAGTTTATTTATCCCACTAGTTTTGAATTAAATTTTAATTCCATTACATAAGTTTTTATTCATGAATCAAAACAAATTCAATCATTCTTGTTTTCTATCAGTTGTCATTTTTTTGCGTTCATGCATGCATTCATGCAACAAGTCCAACAAGATAGATTCTCTAGTATATCCATTATCGGGTGTAAATAGATTCTGTTGAAAGGGTGACTATTATCTCTTTGTTTAAGACAAAAGGTTTGTCTTTATATTCTTGGAACAGGTGACGTTGGTAGTGGCGATAGGAATACATCTGATAGATCACAATACAAAGCAATGCCTCCTGTAAATTCGAGAACGGCCTGAAATAATTTACATAACCAGACAACCCATATTGTTGCAGTTTATCTGCGATACGATCAAAACTGTTCGTATCGAAGAACTAGTACAATTGGTAACTAATTCAACTTCATCAAAAATTGGCATAACAACCTCTTCAAACACAGGTAAAACAACTTCTGGGTCTCTTGGGGGCACTCCTTCTCCTAAATCAATTGCAATATTATGAAGCACTGCAGTCGTGCAATAATGGCCAACACTGTTGTTATTTCTACCCGCATACCCATTGATAAACAAGGCAACCGTCGTTTCCAAACTCCAAATTCTCTTTCAATTGTGTTCCGAGTTTTGATTTGGGACTTGTTGTAGACGATTTCTGCTGGTGTTCTAGGATTCAAGAGGGGAGTCATCATATAACTTTTATATGCATACCCGCCATCACCGAGTAGATAGCAATTATAGTACTCATTGTTTTCAAATTTTGCCCTTAGAAGAGAATCGTCAAAGATATTTGCATCGTGGGCACTTCCAGGCCATCTGGCCACTATGTCCATGAAGATTAGCATCACATAGGCATTGTGTGTTTATAGAAAACCATCCTTTTCTGTTTCTGAAATCTTCAGCTTCTTCTCCACCTGGCGATTGTATTCTAATGTTTGCCAGTAAATAGAACTGATTTCGGACTTTCATTATCTCATTTCGATCTGTTGGCATTGAAATTAACTTAGATCTTAGAATAGCTAAGTGATGAGTCACTTTTCGTACTATCCGGCAGACTGTTGATCTATGTATATTGAACATATCTCCAACACAAATTTGAAAGGAGCATACAAATGCAATGCGATTAGCAATTTATTTTTTGCACTAACGGGGTTGTTTCTCAAGTTTTTCGGCTGTAAATGTGTACCAAATAACACTAAAAGTTGTTCTACACATTGTTTGGAAACTCTAAATCTAAATTTGAAATCGAAAGCATCGAATTCAGAAAATGGATTTCTGTGAACGGCAACAGCTCTTCGACGTCTCGCTATTTCTTGATATAACTCAGACTATGAAGATGTCCATTCTAAAATTCTTAAAAAAAATAGAAGAATAGAATAGAAGGGAGAATTTTTAATAAGAAATATAATACATTTTACCTGTTCTTTCTTGTTTTCGTTTATTTTTATTTGCAATCTTCATTCTTCAATTTTTTGTTCTTGTCAAATAAAACTGAATGATTTTTGTATTTGTAGATACACATATGTACATAGGTACATATCCAGAGATAATCCAAATGAAGATAAGAATCCTCGGCATCCATTTCAATTTGCATTAAAAGCTTGAATTTTCAATTTGCAGATAGATAGACAGTAGTGATCTTCACACACCTGCTTAAATTGTTGTTGCAATTCACATGTATTCATCCACACGGAATACAATTAGAAAAACAGCAATGTAAACAAATGGGGTTTGGAGGGTGAGACGCGCGAAACATTATCATCTTCCATATGTATGTTTTTTCGTTAAGAATTGCTTTTAAAATGTATGTGGAGGAAAATGGCATTTTAGTTTATTGACTTGTTTATAGGCCTTTTAAAACGAAAATTGGTTGGTGCAACCGATAAATGCCATTTTAAAATTAAACGAAGCAATAAAAATTTAAAAGCGTTTGGTACAGCTAGCCATTAAATCTTTAAAAAACAAATCTTTAAAAACATTCATACTTAAGAGGCCTCCACCCAACATTTTGAAAAAAACCGTGAAATTAGGCAAATGGCCGTAAAGTTTGAGGAGTCAATACAACACGTATTGTAAAAAACTAAATTGTTTATGAAAGAATGATATTTTATCTTGAAAAGCGTCGAGCCACTTTTTTATTTTTTTTTATTTTATCATATTTAATTTCAATATTCTAGTTGCTTCTCTCTCTAAATTTCACAAAACTTCTCAGAGGGCTATAAAGTTTGTGAGAAATTGAAATGGGAAATACATATTATTTTAACGTCATTTTATAGGTAATGAGCAGAACTTGAAATCCGTCGGAGCGGATTTTTAATTTTGGACCCAATTTTTGAATAATCATCTTTTGAAAAACACCAAAATGGGTCGATTTCTAATGCATGTATGCAAAATGCAACATAACTTTTTCCATATGTCAAAATGCTTTCTGAAATTGTTTCAATAAAAAAAGTTTATCAAAAAGGAACTTATTATTCCAAAATAACACATTTTAAAAAAGTCTTATTTTTCTATACAAAAGTCGATACTTATTTTAAAAGCCGTTTTTTTTCGAATATACTTTTTTTTTTGTTGTAACATAAACAAAAAAGTATGACGGATATGAGAGGCGACCCTTCAAGCAAACTAGTCCGTTTTGGATCCGTGCACTTAGTCACCAACGTATGGACGACTTCGCCTACAGATCCAAATATAGATCCTCAAAACTGCGTTTGGCGGCTCAAATTAGTATGGAAATTAGAATCACCACGGACCCACTTGTGCATGTATTGTGAGAAAGAGAGCTCACCATACTCAGTGAAAGCTGAAACCAAAACGGATTCAAATCGAATCAAAACAAAATTACTTCTCGAATCGAGTTTACATTACCTACAACAAACAAACAGAGCCTTTTTTCATTTAAAGAAACTTTTATTGATCAGTTATTAAAACGAAACATTTTCAAACGTTTCTGGCACTAGGAAAGAATAATTGAACGACTAACACTTAAATTTATATTATTAATTGCAAATTTCTGAAGTTTTCATAAGAAACAAACAAAAAAAAAACATGTCTGCTCTACACCACTTACAAAAATGAACTGGAAAAAAAGTGTGGGGAAAAGAAAAACAAAATGCCTATAGCCACAAACAATTTTTGTGCGTGAGACACTACGTTTTGCAATGATCCAACAAAGACCGAGAAAGTTGGGTCAGTGAATTTGCTTAAAGGGGAGTAAGTATTTGTGTGCATAACTGGCTGAACAGAATAGAAGCGCGTTCGAACGCGCGTTCGCACCTGTCAAAGTTAAAATACATGAAATTTCGTTAAAGTGAATACAATGGAGACGCAGCCGCGAACGCGACTCTGGGAGTTAAATAAGTTTTAATAATCACGCGCGTACGAACGCGCGATCGAACGCGCGTCCATTGTGTTCAGCCAGTAAGAGCAGAAACCTTTACAGTTGGTTTCTGCTCTCATGCACACAAATACTAGTGGTTGATGATATTGAGCGCTTTTGAAAATAGAGGTTGATTAGGTTAGTTGGTACGCGTTGGGTATGTATGTGGTGGGTGTCTGGTTTGAAATGAATCAAAGGAGTAGATGTAATTTGTTGTATGGCATCGTTTTTTTGTATGCGATTAGGCAGAAAAATACTATACATATTCATTAGCGCCAGCAGGATTTTTTGCAGGGGTTGGCATAGGTACTAAGGAGATTTTTCAAAGGGGGGGAAAAACATGAACTCCCATAGAAAAAAAATCAAGGAACAAGTCTTTTTCAAAAGAAATTTTCCTAAAGTCCATAGTAAAAAATTAAAAATATTTTGGAAACGTGTAAACGGGCGCCTATGTACACATTGGCTGATATTCTCAGTCTCAAACTCCCCAGTCCCTTTTTTTGTCATTTTTGTATGAAAACGTGGACAAAAAATAGGATTTGAGACTGAAATAATAGACTTGCATTCAGAATAAATGTATGTAGATATATAATCATGCCCATTATGGAATTCGCAATTCTGGATTCGCAGTGCAGTGCACTCGTTCCTCTCTACTCATTTGCCATGAAAAGAAAAGAGAACACAGCACTGCGAATCACCGCGAATCCATTATTGCGAATTCCATAATCGGCATGAATATTTATTCTGTATGCTTGGCGATACGCGTGGTGGATATAAATGAAGTTTGGTATGTTTGGTATGATATGAAACAATTCAGTTTTGTATCTTTTTCCTATTGCTTTTATTTTTGAACGGGTCGTATTGTTTTGAATAAGCCAGAAGCCAGAAATCTGATAAATAAATAAGTTACCTGTATAATTGATAATTTGTTCAGTGTTTAAGAAATTGATCTTTTTTTGAGGGGACATACCTAGGTATTATGTAGACAACTTCACTTAATTCCTATAATTTTTTTTGAAAAAAAGAAATGATTTACTTCTCATAGGTAAATAACTGCCTCGTAGGCCTTAGAGCCATTTCACACATACCCGGCTGCCGGCTACCGGCACCGGCCAAAGAGCACGTGCCGACCGGTGCCGATGCCGAGAGCCAGGCAATGCTGCCGGCTTCGCTAACTGCAATAGCCGGCTGCCAGGGTTGCCGTTTTAGCGACTTTGTCGCTATATCTAGCGACATTTCCACCTAGAAAGCGACAAAAAATATTTTGATGTCGCTAGATTATTTCTAGCGACTTCTGAATTTGTGAGTTATCTACAACATGCAACTAATACTTCTTGAGACTTGACCACATTGCAAACTATCCCAAATGTGAGTGCAAGTGCGTTAGTCTGAATTAGTGTTGGATAAACATCGATAGTCTATTGAATCGATAGTAGCTTACCATAGTTTTTGGCCATAGATAGTTTAAAAATATCTATACTATAGAAAAAAATATTCTATATACGTTTTGCTTAAAAACAAACCAGTCTCATTTACTTTTTCTTCTTTTTTAAGATCAGAACACTTAGGTTAGGTTAGGTTAGGTAGTAAGGGGTGTGCACAGCATGAAGCCGTTGCGTACACGGGGGCCTACTGGTCCATTGTGATCCCCTGTAAAAGTAAAAAATTTTTGCATCGATGCTCCTCAATTCTGTTGATTAGCGTAGACTGGCTCGTTAACGAACCAGCCTGTGCTATCTATAAATTTCCTCATGCTTGCCATTGAGACCTGTGCTAGATCATTCAGTTCTCCAACGAACCTGTTTCCGAAATGACGGAGTCGGCTGGTTTGGAGGTTCGGACAGTCGCAGAGCAGGTGTTTAATGGTCTCCATTTCCTCCTCATCCTGACAGCTCCTACAAAAATCGGGTGCAAATGCCCCTATTCTATTAGCCATTATGCCAATGGCGCAATGACCTGTTAGTACACCTATCAAGATTTTGATGTTCTTTTTACTCAGCGGTAAAATATACCGAGTTTCCTTTTCATTTGTGTTAGGCCATAAACTTCTAGAGATTATACAATCGTTCCTGGATTTCCAGGAGATATTGATTTTCTCTTTTAGTTTAAGGTCTATCTTCCTCTTGAGTACCCCCAATCGGGACGAGTGGTCCCCTAACTGAATGGTCGCTACTACTTGTGTCTGCTTCTGACCCTTTCCTGGCTAGTTCGTCTACTATATCATTCCCTTCTATATTGCTATGTCCGGGAACCCAGCAGAGCTTTACCTGGTTAGTGTGGCAGATTTTGTTTAATTCCTTCCTACAGTTTAAAACTGCTTTTGATCTTTTGGTCTCACTGGCTAAGGCTTTGATAGCAGCCTGGCTGTCCACGAAAAAAGTAATCTCCGAAGAGCTTAGCTTTTCGTGATGTGCCAATTCAGCTGCTTTTCCAATGGCAAAAATCTCGGCCTGAAAGACACTACAGTCAGCCGGGAGTGTATATGACGCTCTGATGTTGAGAGATTGGCAAAACACTCCAGCACCTGTTCCTGATTCCATTTTTGAACCGTCAGTGTAGAAAGGGATACCCTGTTTACTTATAAGTGAATTGGGATCCCAACCCTGTCTTTCTGGTATGAAAATAGAAAATTTCCTATCGAAATCTAGTAAAGTGGGGATGTAATCGGTGGTCTCCCTCAGTCCTGGAATCGTGTCATATCTTTGTAAGATTGACCCTTGGCCATAAGTGCTGTGCCTCCAAAAACTCAGTTCTCTTAAACGAATTGCAGTTTTGGCTGCCGTGCACTTTATGAACTCATCCAGAGCCGGGAGGTCCAAGATCATTTCCAATCCAGCTTGTGGTGTGGTTCTTTGAGCCCCTGTTATTCCTACACAGGCTAGTCTCTGTACCTTATTCAGGTTCTTGAGATAGCTTGATTTTTCCACCGCTTTCCACCATACAATAGAGCCATAGGTAAGAATGGGTCTGACAATCGCTGTGTACATCCATTGGATGACTTGCGGTCGCATACCCCAACGTGCACCGAAGGTCTTTTTGCATGTGTAGAATGCACATAGTGCTTTTTTCATTCTTTCCTCAGTATTACGCTTCCATGTAAGCTTGGAGTCAAGGATTACTCCTAGAAATTTAGCTTCCTTAGAAGGTATTAGAGGAATGCCATTTAGTTTGGGAGGGTTGAAGCCCTCCAGTTTCCTTTTCTTCGTGAACAGAACTAGCTCTGTCTTGGTGGGGTTGACCCCGAGACTGTTCTTAGTTGCCCAAGAAGATAAATCCTTTAATGCATTTTGCATAATGCTTTCGATGATGGTAAGAAACTTGCCTGATACCAAAACCACTATGTCATCTGCATATGCTACTATTTTAATGCCCTGATCTTTGAACTTTGTGAGAATTTTGTTGACTACGAGGATCCAGAGCAGGGGTGAGATGACTCCTCCCTGTGGTGTGCCTCTTGTAACTGTTTTCTCAATAGTGCTAACTCCTATTTGAGAGTTGATAATTCTGCCATTTAACATGGTGAAGATCCAATCGACCATGACAGATTCAACCCCAACTTCAACTAAGGCAGTCTTGATCGATTCCGTTTTAACGTTATTAAACGCACCCTCGATATCAAGAAATGCTGCCAGGGTATATTCTTTATGTTCAAGACTTTTCTCTATATGTGAAACTACTTCGTGCAAAGCAGTCTCCACTGATTTACCTTTAAGGTAAGCGTGTTGGTAGTTGCACAAATTGTTTTCGTTGAGAAGTTCTCTTACATGTAGATCAATTATCCTCTCTAGTGTCTTAAGGAGAAACGAAGAGAGACTTATTGGTCTATAATCCTGAGCGGTCGAGTGAGTCGGTTTCCCTGCTTTTGGGATAAAGACTACCTTGACCTTTTTCCAGTTATTAGGGACGTATCTAAGTTTAATACAACTTATGAAGATTACCCTAAGCCACGGAGTTATTACTTTGAGAGCATTTTGAAGAAGAGCTGGAAAAATCTCGTCTGGTCCCGCTGATTTATAGGGTTTGAACGATTTTATTGCCCAGATAATCTTCTGCTCTGTAATAACCTGATTTAGTTCTAAATTTGATTCTGTGTGAGTAAAATCCAGCGTGCTCGATTGCAGGCAATCAGAGCTTTCTGGGTTTTTACAACCGGGGAAATGAGTTTCCATGAAGAGTTCAAGCGTTTCTAGGCTCGAGTTCGACCATGATCCATCAGGGTGTTTTATGTACCCCGGGATCGTGGGATTAAGGGCCAGGGTTCTACGGAGCCTTGCCGCCTCGCTTGTTTTTTCAATGGATTCACAATGTTTAGCCCACGAATCCTTTTTGGCCTTTCTTAACTCTTTGGTGTAAGTGTTAAGTGCGGCTCTATAAGACTTTAAGTCCTCTTCAAATTTACTCAGTTTAGCTTTATTGAAAAGTTTTCTAACCTCTGTTCTACGTTTCTTTAGTACACCATTCCACCAGGGTGGTTTAGTGGAGTTATTGGAACGAGATAAAGGGCAGTGTTTTTCAAAAGACATTCTCATTTTGCTGGACAAGTTTTGGACAACAGTGTCAATGGTTGAAATACTTAGACTTGTATTGTCCTCTGGTGGATCGATACAGTCTTTCAGCCATTTTTCGTACTCTGTCCAATTCGTCCTAGTTGGGTTCCTGTAAGGTTTCTTTTCGGTAAAGTTCCTGTCTATAGAGAAGAGTATCCTAAAGTGATCCGAAAAAGATTCTTTAGGTGAGACTCTCCAGTCTTCAACTGAAAATTTACTATTATTGTTAATAAGAGTCAAATCTATGATTTCCTCCCTGTTTTTGTTTCGAAAGGTAGGGTGATTGCCCCTATTACATAACGATAAATTAGAACAGAGAATATATTCAAAAATTGACTCACCCCTTTTATTGATATCCTTTGAGCCCCATTGGGTGTGGTGAGCGTTGGCATCACATCCTACCACCAAAGGTGTATCGCTTGCTTTGGCATGGACCACAAGATCGCGGACAGTTTTTGATGGTGGGCTCTCCTCCTCGTACGGCATGTACGTCGACGCTAAAATGAAGTTTCCTTCATTCGATTCGACGCTGATTGCCGTGTTGTCCTTGTTGCTGTACCTAGATAGGAAGAAAGCGTTAATTGATTTTTTCACTAGGATACAACTTCTAATATCACCTTCATCTGACGTGGAATGGAAAAGGTTGTAGTATTTTGACCTCAACCCACGGATTCGGTTTTTGCCTAACCATGGTTCCTGGATCAAGGCCACATCCACGTTCTCGTGAGACATGTAGAGCGTAAGGTCGTACGTTGCTGCTTTAGCGTGGTGCAGGTTTATTTGCACCACTTGCAGCTTTTGACTCCCCTTTGCCTTCATGCCTCTTAACCTTTACGGTTCCGAGACCATACCTCAACACGTCTTTCCTTTCTCTCAGCAGAAGGTCAGATTTCTTGTCTGCCACAAACAAGAGGTCCTTCCCTTCGCCTCCATGACTCTTTCTTGAGTGTTGGAGCTTCCATTCCAAAATGGGAAGCTCTTTGTTCTGCTTCGCCAACAGCTTAAGAATGGCTGCGTCCTCATGTTCTGCAGGAGGGGGGATCCATATGCTAAGTTGCTGGCGGAGTGGTAGAGCTGCGGCGGGTAGAACCTCAAGGGAGGAACCTTCCCATAGTTCGCCAATGTTGGCGATTGTACGGTTCAGGAACTCCCGTGATTTCTGGTCACCGCAGCAGACCACTTTAACTCCTCGCCGCCATCCGGCACCATCAAAGATATAGTCTTCAGAACTATCGTTCTCTGATGCTGCCATCATAGCTTTGAGGATCTCATTTTCCACAAGAAGCCAGTTTTTTGCCGAGATTTTCCCATCTGGGTCGTCACGGCTTATAATGGCAATTTGTAGGTCAATCGGGGTGGTGTCGAAGCTGTTGGTTTTTTGTTTCTTGGCACCGTCTTGCTTGACTGTCTCCTCCGATCTTTGTCTCTTGGACGTTCCTGGTTTCATTCCAGAAGAGGTGCTTGCCGGTGCTTGGTCTTTCCTAGCGTTGGCTAGCTGTTTCTTGCTGGAAGTCGCCTGAACTTTTCCCTTGTCGTTCCGAGCGGTCGAGTTATTGCCAGCTTGTTCACGGTTTGCCTTTTTAGGGACAGACCTAGATTTGGCAGCATCTACTCCTTTGCTCTCCGACTCTTCGGCATTCACTTGCCCTGTTGTTCCCCTGGGTCCAGTGGCAGTCTCTGCCAGCTGCCGCTCAAAGTTCCTAACTAGCTTTCTATGCTTTTTTAGGAGAGCTTTATCTCTCGAACTGAGCGTCGCAGGGTCTTTCAACTCGGTCTTTTCCACGAATCTTTTAGAGGATCTGTAGTTGCTGCGTTGCCTCGAAGCTTTGAGGGGTGCAGCAGACTTCAGCATAGTCTCTTCTTGACTCGGTTCCATCAGTAGCTCGTCCTCGGTTTGACTACCTATGGAAGGAGGTCTGTCCGAGGTCTCCGTACCTTTGATAGTTAAACTATCTAAGTCGGGAAGGAGATCTACTGAGAGAATGACCGGTTGTCTTTTTAGCTCTCGTTTTTCTTCTCTGAAGTATACTTTTGTCACTGGCGACTTAGCCTTTTGCGAAGCCAAGCCCTCGCCGGCAGCCGTGACTTCTGCCGACTCTTGAACGTATATCCCCGTTCGATTTTTTTCCTTTCGTAAACTTTGGTCCATTATGTTAGATTGACATCTCTGCTTTTGTTGGTTTTCTTAGTTGTCTTACTCCGCAGCTGGATTGCTGGAGAGTTAGACGTAAGCCCCCTCGCCACAACAAGGCGAAAACCGTGAGGGGGAAGATCAGAACACTTAGATTTTATATAATTTTACCTTTTTCAGCGAAAAAATTATTTTATATACTTTTGAAGATGTTTGTCTGTTTTTATTTTATTTTTTGGTTTTATCGTTTTATTTAGCTTTAAAAATAGGACCTGTTCAAGGTGTTTAGGTGTTCAACTTTAAATTTGTTTACTTCAGTTTAAAAATCTACACTATAGGCTTCCTTTGCACGAGGATGGGAGTTTGAATTTTAGAGACAGATTGCTGTTTTGTTGAATATTATTCATGTAGAGCTGTTTTTTCGATTTTTTTAAACCTCACTAACTTGATTTTCCCGCTTAATTTATCTTAAACAACCGCAGATAAACTAAAAACACTTAAAAGTTTCGTTAACTTGATCGAAAAATCAAACAAAATGGCCAGTGCAATTAAGCGGAGATCACTGTTTATATTTATAATGTATACATTTTTTTGTATGCTATATAAACTCGTGTTAACAATGAGAATAATTTTGTTTTGTTTTTAATAACATTACTGTTTAATCGTATTTTCCTAAGATTTTTTGTTATCTACTTTAAAAAAATATATAGGTTGTTCAAAAATAATTTTTTTTTTATTCTGGCGACATCTAGCGACTTTCTGCTTACGAAATTTCAGCCAATCTAGCGACTTTTGGAGGTTGGCCTAGCGACATTTATTTTCAGGTGGATGTTTTCTTTGCTTTCCTGGTTTTAAGTTGGTATCTCCAGTGCAGGGTTCAGACTTCAGAAATCGTATTTCGAAGTAGATCGAAATAAGAATCGCAGTGAAACCAAAATTTTCGAAGTAGAATTTTAATTTATATTAAAGGCTACTACATTCAACACTTTTTGCAAAAGAGTGGAAAAATGAAAATCAAAAACATACTTTAGAGATCCCTGTTTTCGAACAAATTGTGCTTAATCTGTCAAATCAATCTGAAATGACAAATCAAAAACCCTTTTACCCACACAGGCATCTCTAAAGGTTGGTTTCATTCTTGATATTTCCATTTCGAAAATAGAAGTAGATTGTTAGCAAAGCGCAGTGATGCAGTAGATTTGATAATGTATGAAGAAGCGAAGTAAATCTACTGCTTTCGCAGTAAAGTCCGAACGCTGCTCCAGTGTACTAAATAAGGGTTGTTTTGTGTTTTGTGGCAAGAAAACTGGCAAGAGGCGATCGCAGAACTAAACAAATCACTTTGCATACCTACATTGCCACCTGCCGGCTACACAGTGCCGGGTATGTGTGAAAGTATACTTATTTGCTGAAAAAACCGACTAATCGGTGCCGGTGCCGTCCGCCGGGTATGTGTGAAATGGCTCTTAGGGTTGTAAAGTAGAATATTCCTAGGTTTGATTGAATAATTTATAAACTACTCACCCAAAAAGATAATTAGTGCATGTAACGAAAATTTTTGTTTATTTTACGAAAATTTCGTGGTGCAAAACCACAAATGTTTTTCGTAAATTGCACTTATAGGCTTTCGTCAACTGTACAAAAATCAAACCAACATAAATAAAGAAAAATCAATCAGTAAAGATTACGAAACATTTGTATATTTTCAAAATATTAAAAAAAAAAAAAACATTAGCAGACTTACTAGTTATTTTTTAATATAATTCGCAATCTAGAAAATTATTAGATTTTACATCTTTTGGTAGGACATTGGTAAATACATTAATAAACAGTATAGAATTTAAAGGTGGAATAACTTCCCCGGGCGGGAAGTATTGTATGTACCAAAGGCTCCGATATGACAATTTTTTATTTATTTTAAAAAATAATACCGAAATATGCAACGATGAACAAATTACTTTCCCTGAAGAGCTGCAAGAAGTGCACCAAGAGGATGTGACAATTGACAACCATTTTCCCAATCCCGAAGATCTAATGGAAGAGATTATGAGTTCTGGTGGCTTTGTTGTAGACAATAGCCCACCAAAATTGATTCCAGTTGTTAACAAAATAGCCGGAAAGAGGATAGTTGAAATCCAGAATTTTTTTAATGAATTGAAAAGAATTGACCAACATGGACTACAATTCGGATACAGTTTGAAAAATCTGAACATTGTCAGGGAAGCAAGAAGAGGTTTTGAAAGTGATCTTATTTTTGTTTGCAACATGTGTAAAATTGAGTTGCGTGTATCAACAAACAAAGAAACGCAAAATGAAATTGGGGTAAATACTTCCGCAGTACTTGGTGTTACAAGTATTGGTTGTGGGTTTTCGCAGCTGGAAGACTTCACCTCAGCTTTAGACATACCGTGCTGCTCGAACAAAATATACAAACAAAATGAAAATCATATTGCTGAGATTTGGGAAGACCTTGTCCAAAAAAATATGTTCGAAGCTGCCAAGGAAGAAGCTGACGCTGCTGTTACACGTGGTGATGTTGATCCTGCAGACGGCATCCCTTTTATAACAGTTGTAATGGATGCCTGTTGGAGCAAACGTTCGTACAAAAAGAATTTTTCGGCTTTATCTGGTGCTGCTGTTGTTGTAGGTTTACATACAGGCAAAGTTATTTCCTTAGGCGTGAGAAACAAGTATTGTGTCAAATGCTTTAGAGGTAGAGAAAATGAAAATGTTGACCATATCTGCATTAAATTACGATGGGCCATCAACACTTATGGAATCAGGCATTTTGCTTCAAGCTTTTCAATGTAGCGTTGAGAATAATGGACTCCGCTACTTGACAATCCTTTCCGATGGTGACAGCAGTTCATATCAGAAAATTACAAAAAGTGACCCAAATAATGGAAGACGTATAAAGAAAATAGAATGTTGCAATCATCTGATGCGGAACTACCGAAATAAGCTTGAAGCTTTATCTAAAGGATGTAAGACAGGACTTTGGGGCTCATTACAAACAAAATTAAAGCGGATTCGCAAAGACATTTTGAGTGCTGTGAAACACCGAAGGGAAGAGGAGAACATTACAAAAGAAGACACGATACAAATGATCAAAACAAATATCACCAACGTTACACATCATGTATTCGGTGACCATAACGCTTGTCCCTCATATATCCATGACAAATATAATGCAACCGAGGAAAACAAAATCCCACTCATGAAAGCTGATGGCATATATGAAAAAAAAATGACTCCAACTAGAAGGCTCGTATTTAACGCTAGCAGTCTGTACCTCGGTCGGATATACAAACAATTTAGCCGAACATTACAACTCCATCGTTGCAAGGCTTGTAGGAGGAAGGTAGGTAGGTAGGTAGGTAGGTAGGTAAAATGGCGGTTCTGAGAACACCTGTTACCGAAGAACCCCATTAGCACTGTTATGTGCCGTTTTGATACCATAACACGTTTGACCTGATTTGTTTCTTGATATTGGTGTAGTGTTTTTAGTCTAGACAGAATTGCTTAGGGAACTAGGTTATTGTTTTTCACGCAGCCCTACAAGAGCACTAAGCTCACAACTGTGTGCTAGGTGGTTCCGGTAGGGTTGCGATCCAACCATATAGCCCTTCACGAGCTCCACTCGTGGCTGTGCCTTTACTAAGCAAGGTAATACCTACTGGGTATATGTCAGGTTTGCACCAGTTATAGAGTTGGTGATTGTCCGGAAAGTTAATAACGAGTTTGTTGATTGATAGGGACTAGGTTTTGGTCTGTGCCCTCGATCTCAAGGGAATGTTAAGCTCACACTGTATGCCAGGTAGTTGCATTGGGGTTGAGAGCCGTACGTATAACCTATCACTACATTTACTTGTGTTTGGGCTTTTTCAAAGTCAAGGCAAACCTACCTAGGTTTTGTCAGAACTTTAAGTCCTTCATCAGGTTTGGATTAAGTGGTTGTCCGGAGAATTAGTGACGATATTTGTATAAGAATTTTGTATTTGTAGTGTATTACCTAACTTATTAGGCCAGAAATAGTCCGGAGTCGATAGCGCTACAGTCCACGACTACCGATTCACCGAACCCCGGTAGACCATCGCTAGTCCTTACACTTCCAATGCAAGAGCTTTGATGAAGTTATTGTTTGAACTATTAGATCCATCTGGTGCTGTTTAGAAAAGAGATAAAATCATTTATCCTTTTATTCGACAGCACGGTTAGGTTATTGATAACAGGGCTTCCAAATGCCAGGAAGCCAGACCTGGCCAGGGCTGGGCAGTTACAGAGAAAGTATTCGATGGTTTCTTTCTCTAGATGGTTCTTGCAGCTACAGCAGAAACTATTAAAAGGTATCTTTAGCTTAGCCGCATGTTCTCCTATTGGCCAATGGCCAGTGATGATTGCAACGATCCTGGCCTATTTCGCTTTATTAAATCATTTGATCTGTTTTTGTCATAGGTAGGCAATATCATCCTAGATATCTTGCAGTTTGACAGACCTTGCCACCTTTTTATTGATTCAGACAGGAAATGGTCATATATTCTGCCCTTCACGAATGCCAGTGGAAGGTCGACTTCTTCTGCCTCAGAGACGAGAAGGGCTGATCCCTGCCTGGCAAGCTCATCTGTTTGCTCATGGCCTTGGATGTCACTATGGCCTGGGACCCATATGAGTGAGATTTTAGTGCTTTCAGTAAAGCCTGCGAGCTCTGCATTGATTTACCAACTTTGAGGTTACCAGGCACCTATCAATTGCTTTGATTGCAGCCTGGCTGTCTATACAGATGGCCACATTGTGGATATTTTGGTTATATATTGTTTTATGTTTGGGTATCCTGCAGGCTTCTTTAATAGCTAGAACCTTGGCCTGAAATACGCTGGAGTTATTAGGTAGGCGATAAGAGTTATTTGTTTTCAATGCATCCGAGAAAAAAACCGCCCCAACTCCAACATTCATCTTTGAGCCGTCGGTGAAGATTGTGGTGTCATACTCATTTGTCACCGAATCATTATTTCATTATTTTTCGAAGTTGAGAGAGGGGGTTTGATAGTCAATATGGACTGACCGCAAGTCTCTTCGGAACAGTTCCAGAGTTTTTGTGTGACCATAGGGTTTTTCTGTGCAGCAACTAGCCTCTTTAAGACTGGTTGCACTGCAGGATAACATGTACTTGATGAAGAGATCTAAAGGAAGAAGATTAAGAATGACGCTTAGTGCAAAGTTTATTAGTATTGTGAAATAATATTGAAATATAATGAAAAATTTGTAATTAAAAAGAAAATTTAATTTATTGTATCTTGTGTAGGCAAGATCTCATTGCACCTGTGGAACATATGCTAGCTGTTCTTTGAATCTTTTTCAATTTTTCTATGTTGTATTTTTTGCTTAGGGCTGGCCACCATCCGATCGATCCGTATGTTAAGATAGGACGAACCACAGCAGTGTATGTCCATAATATCATCTTAGGCTGCAAACTCCATTTTTTACCGAATGTTTTACTACAAGCATAGAAAGCTATACTTGCTTTCTTTACACGCTCTTCGATATTGTAGGAGGAAAAAGGATCAACATTTCTCTAAGCCGACAATATTATAATCGATGTACAGCAGCTGTTGTTCACTTTAATTCGAGCAGACGAAACACAGAACTTCAAAAATATATTCAAGGAAAAAGTCCAACGTCAAAAATGGCAACGACAAGAAGAGCACAGAGAAAAGTGTATCGAAGCGGAAAAACTAATTTCAGAATACATCGAGTTGTTGCAAGAGGTGATATTGGCTATAGTTCTGGCTCCAACCAGCCCGATATGGGCTTTGAAGATTTTATGTCAGAAAAATTACGTGTTCTAAAAAAACTGGAAGAGAACCAGGCTAATCGGCAGGTTATTGAGCAAAAGACATTAGGCCAGTCAAATAACAGAAAATGGTGTGAAACGCGGAAGTGTATGTTAACTGCATCTGTGTTTGGGATGGTATGCAAAGCTAAGAAATTAGAAGGACACGTCAAAAGGCTTGCTCATCCACAAGATATATTTGCTCCTTCCATATTACATGAAAGAATAAATGAACACACTGCGAAAATTCAACTGGAAAAGCAGCTAAACAGGAAAATTTTAAGTTGTGGCTTCCCGATGACATTTAGGACGAAAATACTATTTGCGAAATAAAATGCCCCTACACTTCAGCGGGAAGTAATACGGCAGAAGCCATTAAGGCAAGAAAATATAAATGTATTTCAGTTTCCGAAGATGGTAGCATTTTAGGGCTGAATCGGAATAACAACTATTACTATCCGGTTCAAGGGCAGTTACACATTTCCCAAAGAGAGACTTGCTTATTTGCAATTTGGACAAGCGGACAGTTTGACCTTTATGTCGAAGAAATCAAGAAAGATTATGATTTTAGGGAACAGAAAATGCTTCCTAAGCTTTCCATATTTTACAATGATTGGCTTCATCCAGAGTTAATAGATCCTTGAGTTCCACGCGGCATGCAAATACGAGCACCTAGGGTAGAAGTTAATGTACAGTCTTCACCGGCAGAGCCAACAGCATCAGCATTTTAATACACCTTACCTTGACGTAATATCTTACCTCTTACTGGGGAAACCGAACACCTTTCCAAAAAACCGGCTAACCACTGAAATGCATACCTCATAAGTAGTGTGGAAATGCATTGTTTATATTCAGAGTATAACACGATTTGCTTATTACAAATCATTGTGTAATTCAGAGCATGTTTTTCTACGTCACATGCTTGAAATATATTATGCTTTTACCATAGAACTAAGTTCTAGGGACAATGAAAATTATATACATAGCTACAAAATTGCTGTATTAAAAAAATTATGAAGGAAATATGTTCTCACGTATACACATAGGCCATACAACCGTTTTTTTTTTCAAAAAATGTTAATAAATATTTGTTTTTTTTTCTAGAATTTTTTAATATTTCGGTATAGGTGCTATTTCATGTCTTTTTTCAATCGAATATTTGCCCCTCTGGCTAAGAGCAAGCCTTGGGTTTATTCTTTAGGCCTACTAGGCTCAGGCCTAGGGTATCACGAATGAACAGGCACCACAAAGGCAAATTTTTTTTTATATTTTGCGCACACTCAAGGGGTTATGACTACCCTTATAATGTTAACACACAGTGCGAGCGTTTAGGAAAGTGGAAGAGGATTTGAAAGGAGATACCGATGCACATTGGTTTTAAATGTCTGAACATCGAAATGGCAAGGAAAAATTGGGCCGGGTAAAGCATTCCACATTCTTGTAGTACGACTAAGGAAGGAATCTCTGTACTTAACAGTACGTGCGAGGTTGGGCTCAAGGGTAAACGAGTATTACGGTTGAATTGTTTAAGGGGAGGAATGCAACTGGCTGTTTCACTAGAACAATGATTATGACAAAAGCGATAAAATAATGAAAGAGATGTAACTTTACGGCGGTGTTCGAGGGTTTCAATTGCTTCCGTTATAGTTTTATCGCCTATCATTTTTAACGCTCTCTTTTGAATTCTATCTAATAGACTCAAGTGGCTTATTGGAGCATCTGCCCAAATATGAGAATTGTATTCCATTTTTGGACGAATGAAGGCTTTATAGACTACAGCCAGGTCAGAGGGGCAGAACAATTTCTTGCATCGACGGAGAAAACCCAAACACATAGCAGCGTTTTTGGCGATATCAAATATATGATCATTCCATAAAAGGTGGTCTGTGATGCACATACCAAGAACTGAAATTTTTTCAGTTTCCTCGATGCAAGTGTCGCTCATGGATAACGACATTTGGGGTGGGTTTTGCTTTAACGACAGAAGGCAGCATTGTGTTTTTGAAGCATTAAATTCTACGCGATTTTTATTTCCCCATTGCACAATGCTATCGAGATCAGAATTTAATGAGCTTATCATACGCTGCCGTTGAAGTTCCACATCCGAAGGACAAGGTTGTGAATATAGAAACGAATATGAAAAACTGAGGGTACTTTCGTCAGCAAAACAGTTTAATGGATTAGAAGTTTCAGACAATAGATCATAAATGAATATCTATTAGGAAGAGAGTTAGAGACAAAACAGAGCCCTGTGGCACACCAGCATTTATTTTGTGGATATCAGACTTGAAACCGTCCAATACAACTTGTATTGATCAGTCCGAAAGGTAATTTCTAATCCAACGAAGAAGAGATTCATCGAGACCAAATGCACGCATTTTTGATAAGAGAGCTTGATGCCAAACTCTATCAAATGCTTTTGAAATATCAAGTGCAATAATCATACTCTCGCCAAAACGATGTAAAGATTTGTGCCACTGTTCGATGAGATATACCATCAGATCACCAGTGGACCTATCGCTACAAAAGCCATACTGTCGGTCATTAAGAAGCTTTCGTTCCTCAAGATATTTCTTAAGCTGATGGTTAATCAGTGTTTCCATGACCTTGGAAAGAAGGGAAGTTATCGGAATTGGGCGATAGTTAGAGGGGAAGAAGATTCGCCTTTTTTAGGGACAGGCTGGAGAAATGCTGTTTTCCATCCACTCGGAAAGAGACCAGTAGAGTAGGACAGATGGAAAAGCTTACGCAGCGGTTTTGCCAGCGAAGAACACCTCTTCAGAACTATAGGAAGGATACTATCTGGGCCAGCGGATTTGTGTATATCGAGATCTTTCAACACTCTTGAAACAGTACGTGTACGAAAGAAGATTGGTCCCATGAAATCGTTTACATCTGACAAAAGGGGTGTAGTTGAAGACGAGCGTTGGAACCGAAGACGATGTAGTATTTCGAATGTTTTTACAAATGACCAAAAATTTTTACTACCTCTGGGACATTGCAGTATTTTTTGCCTTAAACTTTGATCATGCAAAAATTTGGTTCGTCGTTACAGGTCTTTTTAGCTTGCTTGTTTTTCCTCAGTGGGGTTGGCTTTATAACTTCGGAAACTTACTTCTCTGACCCTGATAGCCTCTTTACAGCTCAAATCAAACCATGCGTTTTCTTTAGGTTTGATAGATTTTTCCCTGTTCGGGATAAAATTTCTCATTCCGAGAAGAATTAACTTTGTAATCAAATCTGGAGTCTAAGTCACTATCGAGAAAGCATAGTGACCAATTAAAGTTTTTGAAGAAATCGTTGAGGCCGTCCCAGTTGGCTTTCTCGTATTGCCAAATGGTTCTCTTTGGGCTTTTTTCTTTAACTGGACTTTGTTGATACGAGAAATTGGCAGATATGACATAATGGTCTGATGTGCCTAGAGGCGATAATACACTGATAGTGTATTTACCAGGGGTAGAGGTTAGAAACAAGTCTAGAGTGTTGGCGGATTGACCTGCAACGTCAGGAATCCGAGTAGGCTCGTCGACAAGCTGAGTCAGGTTGTTCAACTCAGCAAAGATCTCGGCATACCTTCCTTCGGGTGTTGTCTGACCAGAATAGCGCAGCCACGAAGAGTTGTGTACATTGAAATCGCCCGTAACAACGATTTCACTGTGCGGATAGTGGGAAACAATTCTCTGGATGGAGTCGGATAGCGCATCGAATTCGTTTGAAGTTATATTACCATCCAAACTTGGGCCACGATAAATAAAACATGTATGAATGATGTGCTTATGTACAGCGAATTTAAACCACATGAAATTAAAGTTTGTATTTAAACAAGGGCCATATTGCGGTTGAAGCTGACAAGCTACATTGTTACGTAAAGGGTTTTCCAATAAGAGGTGTTATTTTTAATAGCCCGCTATTTCGGTAGCTGCCACTTTTGAAGCTGTCATTTTTTGACATTTGACAAGTAGAAACTACGCCATTAATAAAAATGGAACGATACACGCTTCAACAATGCATTGAAATTATTAAAATTCACTATAAAATGGTGAAAATTTCGCAGAGACGGTTCGTAAAACTAAAACATTTTTGAGTAGTCGTGAAGCACCTTGTCGAACCGCAATACAGAAATTGGTGGACAAATTCGAGCTGTTGGGACAAGTTAGTGATGTGAAGAATAAAACCCGTGCACGTCGCTCAAGAACAACTGAGAAAATTGCTGTTGTAGCCCAAAGTGTTGAAGAAAACCCAGGTTTGTCCATTCCTCGTCGTTCTTTGGAATTAGGCATTCCACAAACGTCATTACACCGTATTTTGCATAAAGACTTGGGTCTTAAGGCTTATAAAGTTCAGTTAACACAAGAACTCAAGCCGGCTGATCATCAACAACGTCGTGTCTTTGCTGATTGGGTCCTTGAAATGCATGAAAATGATCCGGAATTTCATCGAAAAATCATCTTGACTGATGAGGCCCATTTCCACCTCGGAGGCTACGTCAACAAGCAAAACTGTCGCATCTGGGGCTCGGAAAACCCAAGAGTTATTGTTGAAAAGCCTCTCCATCCTCAACGCGTGACTGTTTGGTGCGGTTTATGGTCCGGCGGGGTCATTGGACCTTACTTTTACGAAAATGAGGCTGGAGCAACAGTTACGGTCAATGAATTGCGCTATCGAGAGATGATTAATGATTTTTTATGGCCAGAATTGGATGGTATTGATCTGGACAACGTTTACTTTCAACAAGATGGCGCTACGTGTCACACAAGCAATGAAACCATCGATCTTTTACGGGAAAAGTTTCCGGACCGTGTTATCTCTCGAAGAGGTGATCACAATTGGCCACCGAGATCTTGTGATTTAACACCTTGCGACTTCTTCCTTTGGGGCCACGCGAAAGATAAGGTCTACGCCAACAGCCCAGCGTCGATTCAAGACCTCAAAGATGGAATTCGTGAGGCTATCGAGGACATAGGGCAGCCACTTTGCGATTTGGTTATGGAAAATTTCATGAAAAGGATATGGTCCTGTAAGCGTGGTCGTGGCGGCCGTTTGGCTGATGTTGTGTTCCATTATTAACGGCATACCTTCCTCTTTATAATGAAATAAACATCCGATCATTTATCTCAAAAAATGCCATTTTTCTTTGAATATCAAAATAACACCTCTTATTGGAAAACCCTTTACATAAATTGCGAGACCATGGTGTGAGAAAAATAAAGGCACTAAGCTATAAATAACCCTGCAGACTGAACTCCGAGTGATAGAATTTTCACCTACCTGTGTTTCACTTAGTGCCAAAACTGTTGGCCTGTTTTTCGCAGTATGAATGTATACAGCACAGAAATTCTCTATAAGCCCCATTACTATAAAACAAACACAAAAAACACAAATCAGACAATTAACTATGAAGCTATCAAGTAAATGGGCCCCAAAGAAAACTTCACAATACAAAACACTATTAGTGTTATGCCTTAACAGTGGTATGCATTGATCCGCTCCTGGATACCCAAAAAACCAATAAGAGCAATTTATCTGATATTGCCTTAGCTTAATCAATTATAACAATACATTGATGCGCACATATTTGATGCAATGACCAAGCCAAAGCAACTGTAGGAAGTGTGGGAATGTGAGATAGGAAAATTACCGCTCGCTGTGCTGTGATATTTAGTTAGATGAGTATGCAGCATCAGGTTATTAGCTCGCATGGGTGAGCTTTTTGTTGTTTTTTTTAACAAGTGCTCTGGTACTCGCACTTTAGTTTTGATTTTTTTTTTTTGTTATGCTATTTTTTCGCGATAGAATTTGTGGGAATTATTGTAGCTAAAAATGAGGCACATTGGTTTTAAACTTTTTTTTTCTTTATATTTATGGATTTATTTATGGGGCGGACGGAATGTAAAATAGTTTATTTTTTTTTTTGGTTAAATTAAATGATCAGGGGCATGCGGCCGCGGGGTAATTAACCACTCTCCCACACGTGTGGTTGCGTTGGGCTGCAGATCGACAAATACAAATACAACAAATCAACTGAAACTGAATTAAGAAAATATTTTTCTCAATGTTTTTTTTTAAGTATTCTATATCGTTGCCCTCTTTTGCGTTAGTTAGAAAGGTATAACTGTTTCTTGCGCTTCATTATTAAAAATTTGTATGGTATTTGCAAAAGTCATCTAAAATCGTAAATTTACTTTAAATAATATGTTCTTCAAATGACATAAACCAATGCAAAACATTAAAAATATCAAAATTGTAAATATTATGTCTATCATATCAAAACAACTTTTTTTGCATCGAATTGATACATATTTAAAAAAATGTTGTTTTGATATGATATATGTATATACAAATATTCATATCATTTTGATATTTCAATGTTTGACCACTTTTCTCACAAAAAATATCAATTCTAATTTTTTTTTGGTGAAGGTACCTACCTACATATTTAGGTATGTACCAGGGGCGATTTCCGGTCTTAAATTCTGGGTTGGCTACAAAATACATGAGATATACCTTTATTAGCTGATGCACAGCACTTAAAGCCGCTCCATTTTATTAGTATACTCCAAAACGACCCACAAAAAAGCGTCTGAGTCCAGGAGTTGGTATATATTCTCAAATGATAAATATCATCTCTTTCTATCGAGTAAAGTTATTTTTCAGTTAAAATGCTATTTATTGGATATTTGAAGCATTAATTAGGATTCATAACTTTGTATTATAGATACCTTTTATTTCTTAATATTCAAGTTCTTTATTGATTTTCTAGGCTCAAAAGTAGCGATTTTTTCACTCTAAACCAATTTGCATACCGGCAACTTTAACTCAAATTGTTTTTAGATTTTTTTCAAAGTTTCAATGTAAAAACTGATATTTTTTTCATAAATCGAACAAATGCCTTAATTATAGTATTTTAAGACCTTAATCATAAAGATTAATGCAGAACTTTGTGAGTAATCAATTTTATTTGCAAAAAAAACATTTAAAATAATTCTAGCACCTCTCGTGTGGGCTTGATGGTAAAACATTGTAAAAAATAATCTTAGAAGAGAGGTTAAGCAATAAATAAGCATTTTTTGATTTTCAAATTTTGAATTTTTTCATCAACTTTTGAATTTAGAATACTGCAAATCGAATTGAGGGGTGATTTTTTCACCTTTTTAGTATAAAAATTCCTGCACCTCTTCAATGATTTTTTTAGTTAACGTAGCGTGTAATGTTGGCTTTACTCAGGTTCCTTAACATTGAAGATCCAATTAGTAGAACGAGAGTTATGATTTGTTAAAGCCAACCATATCAAATTCGAATTATAACATTGGATTCAGGTAACGGGGTTCTTCACTGGTGGGTACTAGTCGGCAATATTCCAACCAGGTAATTTCAATGCAATTTTTTTGATTTTTCGATCAATTTAAACTCAAGATTGTGATGATTATATTCCACGTAGGATAATAAGTGAGGTATCGAAATAACCGTCATTTTATTTATATGCAAAGTTAATAAAAACCAAAGATATCCATTATGCACTCAAGAGATATGAGTTCATATGTGAAAGTGCTCAAAAATTGCCGTTATCACCGTTCAAGGGTATTCTAGAGATAATAATTTTTTGTATTCATATTAAGATCAGTAATTTCTACCATCTGCCAAAATTTCAGCCGTATAGCACTACTCCTTAAAAAGATAAAAATCAAATACTACATTTTTGTCTCGCATTTCTCTACCCAGTTTGGCTTATTAGAGCCAACCTTTGTGAATATTTTTTCGGTCTTTTCTTAAAGAAAGAATGAGACAGCACATCGGGAATAATAGCCGTTTTTTATTATCAGAGATGATCCATATAGATCATCGAAGTATATGCATTACAACAACAACACGTGATCGTGCTCTCTATAGGGATCACGTTTCATGAACCAAAAGTTTAGTTTTTGCTATTACTTCTCAGCTTTGCGAATTGTTAGGAATTGTGAATTGTATAGTGTAAAGAAAAAAGAAAACCAAAAATGATAAAGGTAAGGAAAAAAGAGACTGGTATACAACACAGTTGTCACTAAGATCCGTATTGTTTTATTTTATTTTATATGGATCATCGACGATAATAAAATACGGCTAATAGTGTAGTTTGTATGAGATTTGATGGCGCAAATTTTGTAGCCAACTCAACACCGAAGTTGAAAGCAAAATATGAATCGAGATACTCTGTATGACGTGACGGTGTCCATATTGGACTATGGGATTAATATAGCACGTAGGGGTTGTAGTGATTTGAATAGGTTTTGTTGGTTTATAATGATTTAAACGCATAGGGATGTTCTGTTTTTTGTATTTAAAAGAATGTTCTGTATCTAAATTTTAATACAAATAATTTGTTTGTAGGGTGTGTTTCTTTATTTATTCCGAATATTCGGAATATCTGGAACATCGCTTTTGCGTTTCTTTATTCTCTGGAATATTCCGGATATACTTTTTTGTTGATTCTTTATTCGTTCTAAAATTATTAGGATGTGTTCTTTCTGTTCCTAGTCAAGAGGTAGTGTAAATAGAATATTCTATACTTTGGCAGATACATTTCATTTTTTTCATTACAACGCAACTAGGTACTGTTATTTTGTCTGCCGGCTGCGCCTCCCTGCCATGGGTGAAAATAATTTTAATAAAATGGAAATGGGTGAGCATGTTTTTGTGATGAAATTGCGTACAATTAATTTTCAATTTACAAAACAAATAATTAATTGTTTCTTCTATTTTCAGATCTTACTTCTCTAAATGGTCTCCTGGAGACATAAAATGCCTCAGGACTTTCTGAAACCTATCAAAAAGATTTTGATAATACCCAAAAAATGAAAGTGTGGCAAAACATCGCCCTACGGTTATCATCTATTAGGGAGAAAAACATTTCGCCCGAAAAATGTATTGGAAAATGGATGGGTTTAAAAACCCAATACAAATAAATTAAAGACAACAATAACACAAGTGGCAACAGCCCAAAATATTGGGAGTATTTCGAGGAGATGGACAAGATATTGTTTAAGCGGCCTGAAATAAATACGCAAGCGGTTTTGTCGAGCGACGAGTCTATCGTCATCGTGAGGGATATGACCAACTCTCCCGAGGCCTACAAATTCGCTGACATAATCATTGATGAAGGCCACCATGGAGCATGCGAGGATCCAAAGGACCGCCGACACAAAGAAAAAATGGAACAAACCGACAAGTTCCTAGACCTTATGAAAAGGCTAGTCCATCACGTCACTGCTACGCAACATACGGAGGGTGCAAATCTCAAACCATAAGTGCAGTGAGCTTTTCATTTCATTTATAAACATATACATATAAGTAATGTTTTTTTTTTAGATTAGATCATCGCTGCTTCCACATACACATAGACTGCAGTTCTTGCCGTTTGCATTTAAGTTTTAGCAAAAAGTCAAACAGAAACACTTGTTTATTCCACAGTAAAAATTTGTTAATCAATGTGTACTGTGCAAAAAACAAGTGTTTCTTTTTGATTTTTTGTTAAAATGTTGAGAACATTCAATTTCCACCAAGTTTAGTGGCTAATTATCGCTCTATGGAGCATATAGAAAGTATTTTTTATTTATTTTTACTTTACCTGTAAGCTTGTTTGTGAAAAACCTTTTTTGTTTTGTGAAATACCTGTTTTTGTTTTGTTTTTTTGAATTAGTTGAATAATAAAGTTGAGTTCATATATCATTCATTTGTTTATTTATTTAACTTCCCATAACAGTTAGAAGTTTCGTTTTTGTAACATTTTCTGAAGAAAAAAAAAGCAGAACGACATGGATGAAATTGCGTACAATTAATTTTCAATTTACAAAACAAATAATTAATTGTTTCTTCTATTTTCAGATCTTACTTCTCTAAATGGTCTCCTGGAGACATAAAATGCCTCAGGACTTTCTGAAACCTATCAAAAAGATTTTGATAATACCCAAAAAATGAAAGTGTGGCAAAACATCGCCCTACGGTTATCATCTATTAGGGAGAAAAACATTTCGCCCGAAAAATGTATTGGAAAATGGATGGGTTTAAAAACCCAATACAAATAAATTAAAGACAACAATAACACAAGTGGCAACAGCCCAAAATATTGGGAGTATTTCGAGGAGATGGACAAGATATTGTTTAAGCGGCCTGAAATAAATACGCAAGCGGTTTTGTCGAGCGACGAGTCTATCGTCATCGTGAGGGATATGACCAACTCTCCCGAGGCCTACAAATTCGCTGACATAATCATTGATGAAGGCCACCATGGAGCATGCGAGGATCCAAAGGACCGCCGACACAAAGAAAAAATGGAACAAACCGACAAGTTCCTAGACCTTATGAAAAGGCTAGTCCATCACGTCACTGCTACGCAACATACGGAGGGTGCAAATCTCAAACCATAAGTGCAGTGAGCTTTTCATTTCATTTATAAACATATACATATAAGTAATGTTTTTTTTTTAGATTAGATCATCGCTGCTTCCACATACACATAGACTGCAGTTCTTGCCGTTTGCATTTAAGTTTTAGCAAAAAGTCAAACAGAAACACTTGTTTATTCCACAGTAAAAATTTGTTAATCAATGTGTACTGTGCAAAAAACAAGTGTTTCTTTTTGATTTTTTGTTAAAATGTTGAGAACATTCAATTTCCACCAAGTTTAGTGGCTAATTATCGCTCTATGGAGCATATAGAAAGTATTTTTTATTTATTTTTACTTTACCTGTAAGCTTGTTTGTGAAAAACCTTTTTTGTTTTGTGAAATACCTGTTTTTGTTTTGTTTTTTTGAATTAGTTGAATAATAAAGTTGAGTTCATATATCATTCATTTGTTTATTTATTTAACTTCCCATAACAGTTAGAAGTTTCGTTTTTGTAACATTTTCTGAAGAAAAAAAAAGCAGAACGACATGGAAGTAAGCACTATATACAACTATAGGCGATGTTGACACACTGATGTATAACATTTAGGTTGTTGCTTGTACGTGATTTGTATCAGTTTTAATATTTGACGATGAGATTTCCAGTTTGCAGTGGTTAGATACATATGTGTTTTAAAGTAATTGTTGGGCTATAAAATCTCGTTTTCTTTGTGCAGCTGGCTCGGAATTGCCATTTACATTTAAAAGTTTTAAAGGGTCATCTGGATGATAAAACTCTTCGTCCAGAAAATCTAAATGTTTTAAACAAAAATTATGAAGGATACAGCCTGACATTGTGTATAGAGGATTAAATTCAGATTTTCTCGCATTGAGTTTCTGCAACCTGCGGAATCTGCCTTTGAGTAACCCTATAGATCGTTCAACTATGCTCGAATACTAGAATGTACTTTGTTATACTTTTTCTGACTGTTGTTGAGATTCCCATAATCTTTATAACGAGTTAAAAGACATGGTTTTAATCCGTAAGCTTGGTCACCTAGTATATGTTGATCGTCGGGTATGGATACTATACCTAATCAAAAATGAATTAAAAATAAAATAAACATTATTTAATAATTTACTTACCTGCAGTAATCTTTCTGAAAAGATTTGATCTTCGGAATAGGCAGGCATCATGTACCGACCCAGCTTCTCCCGCGTAGCAATCAAGAAACAGTTTATTTTCATCACATACAAATTGTAGTAAAATAGAGTGAAATTTTTGTCTGTTGATGTACGAATTTGGGTGTATCTTTGGTGTTGCTATTGGGATGTGTGAACCGTCAATGCATCCAATAATTCCTATAAATAAAAACCTTGTTCGTGAGTGTTTTTAACACTATTTTGATTTATCGTAAAACCTGGAAATCGGGTGGTTTCCTCGTAATATGAAGCAGTGCATCGTGCTTCTTGTGTCGTGGGCCAAGCAATTATCCTATGGCGTGTATTGATTTTTAGAAATAATTTGCATATGTTGTTTACAACTATCCAAGATGTTTTCTTACATACGCCAAATCTATCTGCCATTGAACTATTATCAAAAAGAAATTAACAAATAAGCTTTGACCTTAACTTAATAATCTTGCCGAAAGCACTCGGTGTTGGACAAGAACCACAAATTTAAAAGAAGTTGTTTGTCCAACTTAATTTGTGGACGCCCACTGTGAAGATCACTAAAAATACCATGCTCTTCATGAATTAAGCAACTCAGAATCTCAAAATTTGTTCTTTCTAGTCGAAAATGACTTTTGAAAGTTTTATCATCGAATTTCGGGATGGTTTGTTCATAATAGTTTCTATTTTTTACTATAATTTTCCGATTTTCTATATTTTCGCTTTCATCGTCACTATCGCTATCAAAAAAAAAGTTCCCAGGCAACAAGTCCTATATAATTAACGCAGCTTATTAAATTACTGTCATCCATTGCCAGAAATAATCGCAAAATGATTTTTCGACAAGAAAACAAACAGCTGATAGTTGGATATTCTTTCAATTAAGATCTGTGTCCTTATTATTTCGATTCTGGATATATTCTGGATAGATATTTTGCTTTTTCCGTCTTTTCTATTCTTTATCCGGACAAAATAAAGAAACACACCCAGTATGTACATTTAAGTTGAAATTTTAGGTTTGGCGCCGCCATACTAGCCAACTGAGAGGAATCGCCACTGGTATGTACCTATCTAAGTTTGACGGTCTGTAAACGTACTTACTTTAAAATTACATTATTTTTATCCAGGAATATAAATTGGAAAAAAATTCCTAAGGTTATTTTAGAATGTCAACGAAATTTTTGTTTTCTCTTTATTATATCAAAACATGTAGCTAATTACAGAAAAATAATGTACTCACCTATCAAGGTACGTACTTACATAATTATAAACCTACATAAGTTGAAATCTCAAATTTCAATAATAGCTTTGTATATAGAACCTATAGTACTACCACGAGACTGATTTTTTCTTCTTTATATGTGGCCGTTACGCGGCGCTGGGCTCGTCGATTAGTTGGCAGTGGAGACTTAAGACAGAAGGAAAAAGTAAGAAGTAAAAGAAAAAAATAGAAGGAGAGGGTTGTATTTCAATGTTCTGACAACAATAAGGGTAGTAAAGGAGATAAATCAGACGTTTTTGCCGTGACAACGACCAGAATATAGGAGAAAAATCGCTATATGTTTACATTTATATATAGGTATTCTGTTTATTATTTTTTAAAAGCAAAACTTGAGTAGGTAGGTATTTGAATGTATAGGAATTTACTTTTGTTCTGTTGCCTATTTTCACAATTTCTAGGCGGGAATTGTTTGTTGATTTAATTTTTTTTTTGGCTTGAAGAAAATCTTTTTCATATAGGTATATGTATACATATATATAGGTGTAGGCATATACCTTCGAAATAGATTTTGCTTCAAATTACAGCAATTTATTGGAGATAAAAAACATTTTTTTAGGTAGGTATAGGATAGGTACCTACCTAGCAACATATTTAAAAAAAAATCGTATGGGAGGGGGGGGGGGTACTATTCCCTTGTTTAGCCGGGAGGGACAATATTCTTAAAAAAATGACAAAACAGAGAAAATATTATTGAAAAACAACGGTTACACTCACAATGCCACAGGTGCCTACCTTTTTGTTAATCCAGAAATCTTTTTTATTTGCTTTTTGAATAAAGTTGTTTCAGAGAACAGTTTTTGAAAAATTAATTTTCAAATTCAAAATTTTGAAAAAACCATATATGAAAATTTTCAAAAAGATATTTTTTGGACTTATAAAAAGTTTGAAATTTTTTTGAAAACTTGAATTTCAAAAACAACTTAGTCGATTTTTATCAAACTTGGCAAAAAGCAGTTTTTTTAACTAGATTTTAGACAAAAATTATTCTTTTTACCAAAAATAACAGTTTCTCCCATACAAAAGAACGGCTGGACTGATTTAAGTGATCTCTGATTTGTTGAATTCGTATTGGAAAAATTCACTTTGTTTGGTGAAATTGGGAAAAAATAAAAAAAAATTGTCAGATTTAAGAAATTCTTCTTTTGTTTGAAATTTTTTTCTTAGGAAATGGCTTAAACGATATTTTTACAAATTTTGATATTTGTGGGGTGGAATGCGGTAAAAATAAAAAATGTACGATTTAAGAAATTCGTTTTTGTGTTTGAAAGATTATTTTGAATGGATGGCTTTAGAAATATTTTTTTTTCAAAAATTAGGCAATTATAGAGTGAAATGGGGTAAAAATGAAATCTTTCAACTGATTTTGATCAATTTTTTATTGATATATTTTTAGTAACCTACCAAGATTTTCAAAAAGATATTTCTTAGATTTTTTAAAAAAGTTTGAATTTTTATTTTGAAAACTCGATATTTCAAAACCGACTTAGTTGATTTTTATCAAACTCGACAAAAAGCTGTTTTTAACACTATCCAGAAGATTTTTGACAAAAATTATTCTTATAACCAGAAATAACGGTAATTCTCATACAAATGTTTTAAATCCGTTATTTTTTGTTATAAGAATAATTTTGGTCTAAAACGTCCACCTACTTCTTTCTTTTTCCCTATGATCGTAATGTCCTGTTTGTATATCACCAGTCAAAAAATAGAAAATTTTGTAAATAAAGGTTTTTTAAAATTCTGAAATTTTAACAAAATTTTCAAAACCGAAAGTCAAAAGTAATAGGCTTCGAAAAGGATACATATCGAATGTTTTCGAAGATTTTGAAAAAAAACGGAATTTGACATACATATATTACCTCTTGCTATATAACAACTGTGATATATCGGGTCTTTCAATAAGAGCGCTACAAAAGTTTTTTTTTAAATAAAACAAAAACGGTTTTGGATATCAATTTAATTCTTTATTCCTGTGAAAGTACGTTCGATGCCATTATGTATGGAACTCGATTTCTTTTGCATGGCCACCACGGGCACGCTTGCAGAAGTCCAGATGCTGAACCCTATTTTCGACGGTTTTCAAGCATAAATCGGCCGACACTGCTGCAATTTCACGTTCGATATTCGTACGAAGTTCATCAATCGTCGCTGGCTTGTTGGCATATACCATGCACTTGATGTAACCCCACAGGAAATAGTCTAACGGCGTCAAATCACACGACCGAGGCGGCCAAGCGACTGGACCATTTCGTGAGATAACACGTTCTCCAAACTTGGTTTCCAATAAATTGATTGTGACATTCGCTGTGTGGCTTGTGGCGCCGTCCTGTTGGAACCACATGTCTTCCAAGTCCATATCACCCAATTGGGGCCAAAAATATTCGGTTATCATTGAACGGTAGCGATCCCCATTCACAGTAACGTGCCGGTCTTGATCATCACGGAAGAAGTACGGCCCAATGACGCCGCCGGCCCATAAACCACAACAAACCGTAATTTTTTCGGGATGCAATGATGACTCATGGAGTACGTTTGGTTTGCTGCCTGACCAATACCGCATATTTTGTTTATTGATGAAGCCATTCAGCCAGAAATGAGCCTCATCGCTGAAGATGATTTTTCGATTTTTAGCGCTCTTAACGTTGAGGCCACTGACTCCAAATTTCGGTAGTAAATTTTAAAAATTTCAACTCGTTGTTGGCTCGTATATCTTTCCATCATGAAATGGCAAACTTTACTGAAGAGAAATGTCAAAAGAGCGGCAAGAAATATGGCGTCGTTTGCTGTCTCTGTTGCTCTACTTTTGTAGCGTCCCTGTTGAAAAACCCTTTACATAAATTGCTTTGCATTTTTTCCACATCACCCGAGGGGTTAAATACTAGATGCGTTTTTTTTTTGAGGTTTCCCCGGTAGGCCTATTCCTCATTCTACTAATTTATATAAATTATTGTACTCATGCATTCAAAATAGGTGATTACATATACTATAACGTTAAAAGTTTATAATACAACTATAATCAATAATTTTTTATATTTATTTAATTTTATTCATTTATGCCTACTTATTCTTACAAGATAATAAATAAAAGAATAACTTAAAAATTAGGAAGAATAAATATATTTATTTATACATTATTATATAATATGTACAAAATAACAGTAATTTATTTTGTATATATTTTACATATCAGAACTAACAAAATCCCTGAAAAATATTTATTTTAAAGATATTTTTTTGCTGTCTTTGACTTCAGATCCTTGTTGATTTTCTTTATCGCAAACTTGACCAGTCCGATCAATAAAAATTTTACAATTTTTTCCTTGTGCTCTATATTGCAGCTCATTATCAAACTCTTGTCTTTTGCTTTCATGATTTCGCACAACCACGCTCCTACTAGATTCTCCCTTTTTTGTCGTTCCGGGATTTGTCTTTCAAAAATTGCTTGTACTCTGCTAAAAGTTTCTTCGAACAGTATCGACGGAACTGTTAGCTTTCCAAACTCTGATGGTGTGGTGATACTCTCATAAGCTCTGAGCTGTATTAGTAATGTTTGTTCTCTTGTCCCGTCTGCTTGCTCGATCATGTATTGCGAGCAAACTTCGCAGTTGAGCTTTTTCTTTAGCTTCCATGCCGCAAATCCTGCGTAATATGTTGATGCTGCTTTCTGCAGTTTCGCTGAACAAACATTACTAGCATTGCCATTTGGGTTTAAGTCTTTATTATGTGCCATATCGTCGGCTTCAATATTGTCTTCAACATTCTCTTAGACATTCTCTTCAACATTATACATCAATGTTGTTTGCCATAGGTTATCGTCGATTGGCATTTCAAAGTGAAAGTCTTTGTCCTCTGCTGACTCATTTTCTCCCTCATTGTCAGCTCCCTTCAGCAATGGTTCCGCACCAGCATCTTCATATCTAGAATGTTCGGCCGAACTTAGATGCTGGAAGATCATTTGCTTCAGATTGCGAACGAATCTCCAAGCTGAAGGGTTGCGCTCATAGGAGCCTCTGTTACAGCGCAACATAGAAAATAAATTTTCCGCTACGTCTGTATTTAAGTGCGCAAGCAGGAAAAAACTCTGTTCTTCCGATTTCAGGTATTCCCACATCTGGATTATTCCCAATAAATTCTGCTTTAATCCCTTAAAGCAATATGGGATTGTATGAGTACTACTTGATTTCCACGTGGATATCCAATTTCTCGCACTTATCAATGAATTAAGTGTGTCTGTGGACTCGGATACTACCTGTTTATTGGGATTTCTCGAATACAGTTTGCATGTGTTAAGGTTATCAAACAGATCATTCATCCTCTTGATAAATTTTCCCATAGCTGCAGCATCTTTCTTTTCTTGTTCACTTTGAAAGAAGTTGGTGCTCAGTGCATACATTATTCCCGAATATACGTTAGAGCTGAAAACTTGTGTGGCCAACTTAACCGACAATTTCTCAAAAGCATTGGGTTTTATATGGGATTGAGTAAGTTTAAAAAGAACTTGCATACTTCCTTTGGAGTCTTGTTCAAAAAGTCTCTCGAGGACGCGCTAGTCAACAACATCCTCTCCAATATGAATTTTGTGTTTGAGCATTATGTTTCTCACACTCTTAAAGAGATGTGGATAATCGAAGAGCAAGTAAATTCGATTATTTTGGATTTCGATGTAAGGTTTCTCTTCAATAGACATCGATCCGGTAAGCTTGTTGTAGGCAGAGAAGTTGTTCGACCCTTGGTCGCAGCTTGTTGCGACAACGGTTAATCCACATTTTATTACTCCAGTAATAATTGAAACTATTATTTTTGATATAATTTCTCCATTTGGATTTCCGATGTAGTACGCAATTGTTTGCTTCCAATTTCTATTGAAACCTCTTAGTGTGAACACCATTGCTTTAGAGGCAATCTTATTGGTACGTCCATACTCCGCAAAGTCGGTAAATCCATATATAATGTCGTCTTTGATGTTATATTCTAGCTCTTTCTTTATTGCCATTTCATCAAAGATCAATACGCACTTTTTGTCCATAGCTGTCATGCTTTTGGCTTTTTCGGTTAGCATATCCGACATTCTTTTGCTGAATCCAGTTGGTAAACGAATTTCCGAATGCCAACGGTAAACGGTGCTTACCGATGGCAGTTTGAATCCTACACTCAACATATATGTGTAACAAGCTGGTGACTTATAAAAAAATTTTAAAAATAAATCTTTTTCACTATTTTCCCCAGGACTATTTTGTTTGTGAAAAAGTTGGGCCAAGACGAATGTACTTAACTCAGGCGTTGAGTTTTCCATTTGCTTGTCTATACATTTTTTCAAATTATACTCTCTGCTTTTCTTTTTTTGTTTTGGCGTGTCAAACAGTTAATTAATACGATTAATTTTCCGCGACGATTTATAAGAATGGTATCTTGGCGAAGGGAATTGTGACGGAGAAATGCGAGCAGAAGAAGTCAAAGCGGGCAGAGAATAATCTCTAATATACGTGCTTATAGAACTTGCAGCCAAATTTACCAATGGTACCGTTGGATTGCAAGGTATGAAAGGAGGCTCAGAGCTTGCAACGCAAGAAGTAATCGTAGAAGTAACCGCAGAAGTAACCGTAGAAGAAAACGTAGAAGAAAACGTAGAAGTTACGGTAGAAGTTACCGTAGAAGAAAATGAGGAACAGAAAGTAGAAATACTTGTAGAAGCAATCGTATTAGACGGCTGTTTACGGGCCCTCCATGCGTCCATTAAATGTAGACATGATGCGTCATTGACAATGTCAGAGCAACTACAGATAGATGGTGAAGATATGGGCAGTGCATATTTTGTTAAACACTTCCGAATGGACCTAACAACAATGTCTTTTGCATAGAAATGCTTTTCACACATTAAAGATATTTTCGGCAAATCATTAATGTGTGAAACATTGCCATGTTTTAACCAAACTGACCTTCTATGATCGTTTGGGACTTGAAAAAAGGAAACTACACTTAAAGGCCTTTGACGCTCAACACAGTTTACATAAATACACATAGCCATACTATTGCTATATATGTATGTACGTATAAGTAGATAAATGGTTAAAAATATAGCAGTTATACCGTATCAACAGTATAAAGTAAAAACGCAAATTAAAAAAAAGAAGTTATGTAAATAAATGATTAATTAAATATTTTTTATAAATAAATAGATAATTAATAATTAAATACAAATATAAATAATTTAATAAAATTTTGGTGAAAATGTTGGATTTTAAGCAAAAACTAAAAATATCCACAAACTCACTCTTTCAATTATTTTTATCAAAAACAATTGAAACTATCACAAACAGCAACTAAATATATGGAAGAAAAATTAAGTAAGTTAAAAATAAATATATAAATAAATATCAATACATATAACAAAAACAATTTTTATAAAATTGAATAAATGAAATATTCAAATCTTAATAAAAATTAATATACCTAATCAACAAACTCACTCTGTCAGTTGTTGCTTTTATCAAAAACAACACACAAATATTGCAAATTTTTGATCAAACAAAATTAGTAAAATCACAAGAAATTAATTTAAACAACGAAAACTTTTCAAAAAGCCCGGAAAAAATCAAAATTTTGGAATTCAATTAATACAGCTGGTGAAATTCACAAAATACTTTAAAATGATTATAGCCACTGAATGTGAAATTATATGATTTATTAAACAAAACGCGAATAGGCAAATTTTTTGATAAACAGATTAAAATTAAAAGCTACCGAGAAGCTTTATAATTATGTATTTAAAACACGAATAAATATTTAAATTCCAATTGCACAAAATGGACAAAAAACTATTATATATAAATCACAAAGTACCGAGAAAACAAACTTTGAAATTTTAGGTAGGTAGGTATAGGTATTAAAAAAAAAACTCCAATTCCAATAATTATTTATTATAAGGTACTTAACACGAAATGTATATGGATTTTTTTTACAAAAAAAGGAAAACACCAACAAGGGGAAAATTTTGTTTACAAAAAAACGAAGATTAAATCACTAAAACTACCGCACTTAACTATTCAACTATTCACTAAACTACCGCACTTAACTATTCAATTAAAAATAAATTAATTTTTTAGAAATTAATATGAAACAGTCTTTATATTATCACAAAAATACCGTAAGAACTTAAAAATTCAATTAAATAATAAACTATTTTTTTTATAAATTAATAGGTATCAAACAATTGAGCAAAAGAATTTGGTAAAAAAGCGGAAGTCTTGAAAAAAACTTAGATTCACAATTCAAAGTTCACAGAGAGATCCTCTATCAACGCACTGAATTTGAAATCTGATACAAAACAATCGCGTAAAGTTTCAAAAAGTATTATTAGAAATATACATATGTATGTATATACGTAACTATTGCTTTTCACAATTTCAGTTAAAGAGCCGTTTTAATTTCCAGGAACAAAATCAGGCATAGTTGCCACTTTGTTTTATAAATAAAAAAAATTATAGAATGACAATAGTAAAGTATATTTTTAGATTTTTGTTTTGACTGTTTAACAATCAATGAAATCAAGTTTTACAACCTATTTTTAAAACTTAAGTGATGTGCAATCATCTTTGAAACATATACACCCCTATTACGAGTATCTATTACGAATTGATAGGTGATAAATATTGAAATTCGATATTTACCAACCCAATTGATACAAATTTTGATCATTGAGAATGGTACAGGCGAATTATAAGAAAATTAATAATTATCACCGAATAGTTCAGTTTTTTTTAATAAATTGAGTTTTAGGTTAGGTTAGGTTAGGTTGTTGGGCTGACAAATTGGTGTTGTCATTGCCACACTTATATCAATGTAGATCCGTTGTGCTACCCATGAGTGTAATCACTCTATTGTGATAAAAACCTATGTGTTCTTTAATCAGTCAAGCCATTTTGAGGCATTGACGAAGTTCAATATTTTAGTTTCCGAAATATTTGATAGATCTTCTAGATTATCAAAGAAGTAACTACCAAGAAATTTCATTCTTTGGTGGCAGAGTGCAGGGCAGTGACAGAGAAAGTGCGATGTGTCTTCATGCACCTCTTCATCACCACATCCCCTACATATGTCATCTGTACTAAGTTTCATTTTAAATTTATGATATTTTAGTAAATTATGTCCGGTGATTATGCTCGTAAGAGAGCCAAGGGACTTCTTACTAAGTTGCATAATTTTTTCTGTTCTCTGCTTATTAAAGCAAGGCCATATTTTCCTAGTAGTATCAAAGGTGTCAAGTAGACCTTTCATTGGATTTCTCTAGGATTAAGTCTGAAATTTTCCGTTTAATGTTACAGGGCGGGATGTTGACCAGCTCTGCTTGACTAGCGTCAAGCGCTGATCCCTGTCTTGCCAACTCATCGGCATTTTCATTACCCGGTATCCCGCTGTGTCCCGGGACCCAGCAGAGTCTAATATTGTGCTGCGCGCCAAGAACCTTAAGCTCTTCGCGACAGCAAGAAACAAGCTTCGATTTAATCACATTGGCAGAAATCGCTTTTATTGCCGCTTGGCTATCAATGTAAAAGGTGATATCAGCCCGTGGTATCGCCATCATTGATACCTGTCTAGCAGCTGTTGTCACTGCCAGGACCTCCGCTTGGAAGACACTACTATAATCTGGGAGCCTAAGTGAGTTGTTTAGCTCAAGAGGTTCTGAGAAAAAGCCTGCACCAACACCCGTGTCCATTTTGGAGCCATCAGTATAGATCGCTATTGCGGATTCACTGGTGTAGGGTTGGTTATTCAACCATTCTTCTCTGCCTGGAAAGGCAGTTTTAAATGGTTTATGAAAGTCAAATTCGGGTGTTTTATAGTCTGTAATGATACTATCACTCGAATATTTGTGAAGAATCTGAGCATGTCCTTTTGTGCTGTTTTTCCAGGAATTAGTCTGGCTAAGCCGTAAGGCGCTATATGCGGCGGATTCTTGTACGAAAAGGTCTAGGGGTTTCAGGCTGAGTATCGCCTCCAACCCTGCAGTTGGAGTGGATTTCATGGTCCCTGTAATCCCAATGCACGCAAGTCTCTGAACTTTTGTCAGAGTTTTGAGGTTTGTGCTTTTTTCAATTGCATTCCACCAGACCAAATTACCATAAGTTAGTATTGGTCTAATTATTGCCAAATACATCCACCTGATAATTTTTGGACTCGGTCCCCAGGATTTCCCAAAGATTCTGTTACAAGAATAGAATGCAATCATTCCTTTTTTGGCTCGTTCCTTAGTGTTAAGACTCCAGTTTAGTTTCTTATCTAGAATCACACCGAGATACTTTGCCTTATCTGAAATCTTCAGAGGTGTCCGTTCAATTGAAGGAATTCTGAAGCTTGGTATTTTCGTTTTGTTTGTAAAAAGGACTAGTTCTGTTTTTGACGGATTAACCATCAGGCCACATTTCTTAGTCCATCTATTAACCTTAGAAAGGGCAAATTCGATCTGTTCGCTGATAGTGGATAAGAATTTTCCTGTCGCTAATAACGCAAGGTCGTCAGCGTAGGCTACTACCCTTACTCCGCAGTGTTTCAGATCGAGTAGGATTGTGTTCGTGTTCCATAACTAGCACCCAGAGGAGTGGTGACAGGACTCCCCCTTGTGGGGTACCTCTGGATGTGGTTACTCTCATTTGTATACCAGCTAGTTCCGAGTTAATTTGCCAATCTATTAACGAATTATCAACCTTATTGTCTACTAGAGCTGCTTTTACTGCTTCATTTTTCACGTTATTGAAAACACCTTCAATATCAAGAAACGCAGCAAGGGTATACTCTTTGTCGCTTTTTGTTTTTTCAATCGTGCCAACGACGCTGTGAAGAGCCGTTTCTACACTCTTCCCCTTTGTGTAGGCATGCTGTGCTGGGGATAGTTCAACCAGTTTCAAAGTGCCTCGAATATGTAGGTCTATCAGTCTTTCAAACGTTTTAAGAATAAACGATGTCAGGCTAATTGGCCTGAAGTCTTTTGCTTCTGTGTGGCTTGGCTTGCCAGCTTTTGGAATAAAAACCACCTTGACTTCGCGCCATGACAAGGGAACATATCCCTATTTTAAACTATTAAGGAATATATTTTTCAGGTGCGGTATAATTAGGGTTTCGCTTTTCTGTAGCATCATTGGAAAGATGCCGTCAAGGCCAGGGGATTTATAGGGAGAAAAATAATGGATGGCCCATCTGATCTTTTCATCAGTTATAATATCCGATGGTACAATGTGTTCCGTGTAGGACTCTGTTTCCGGGTTGCTGTCATTTGACCCGCAGCCCGGGAAGTGAGTATTTATCAAGTGTTCAAGAGTCTCATTGCAGGATTCAGTCCAGCACCCAGTGGGCGTCTTAAGAGATCCTAGAGCGATCGAATCTTTGGAAAGAATTTTTCTTAGCCTGGCCGATTCGTTTGTACCTTCGATTTCACTGCAAAAAGTTCTCCATGAGTTTCGTTTCGCTCGTTGCGTTTCTGCTTTATATTTTCGCTGACTGGTTTTATAGATATCCCAGTCATTATCGCTTCTAGTATTTTTAGCAGCATTGAAAAGTCTTCTCGTTTCTTTTCTCAAATTGCCGAGTTCTACAGTCCACCAGGGTGGTTTCTTTTTTCCCTTCCCAGTATGTTTCAGTGGACAACCTTTCTCAAAGGCGTTACTAAGAATCACCCTGAGATCTTCAGATGCTTGATCAATATGTTTAGGTTCTTGAATCGCAGTTTAATTGAGATTTTTGCATCTCTTCTCTAATTCCCTGTTAAAGAGATCCCAGTTAGTATTCCTGAAATTCCTATAAGGTTTCGGACTTTCCACTGTATCACCTATCAAGAAACTTATAAGTTTATGGTCTGAAAATGATTCTTCTTTGAGAACCTTCCATTGTTCGATTGAAACTGTATCGGAGTTATTAGTAACAGTTATATCGATCACTTCTTCCCTATTTTTAGTAACAAATGTGGGCTCATTGCCCCTATTTGCCACTAGTAAATTATGTTCTATTATGAATTCAAAAAGAGACTCACCTCTACTGTTAGTGTCGGTACTTCCCCATTGAGCATGATGTGAGTTAGCATCACATCCTAGGACCAAGTCCCAACCGTCAGTTGCTGCCCGCTCCACAAGCTGGCCTGTGAGATTCGCAGGTGGTCCCTCCGTCCCGTCGTAAGGCATATAACAGGATGCCAGGATGAGTGGTGGGAGCCCGATCCGCTCCAGCTTCACGGCAGTCTGATCTATATTGCTATACGTAGATAAAAGAAAGAGGTTAAACTGTTTCCTAGCTACAATGCAAGTTCTAAAATTACTGTTTGCTACCGCTTGCGCAGTTTTGAACAGTGTAAGTCCCTTTGAGTTTAAACCCTTAATTTTGCCACCTGATCCAATCCAGGGTTCCTGACTAAGGGCGATATCTATTTGGCTACTCTCCATGAGGTAGACAAGGTTAGCGCTGGCGGCTTTACTATGTTGAAGATTAATTTGTATTAATTTCATGTTCATATTTATTAAAAACCTCCCGCCCCTTACTTACTTGTTTGTTCTGATTGGCCATTAATCTCAGTTTACACCGGTTAATCCCGATGCGCACCTTGAAGCCAATTTTTTTCAGAAGTGGTATAGACTTGTGACTAAGCTGCACAACCACTTCTGTACCTTCCTTCGTCTGCTCCCCAATATCAAGCACTTTCCAGTTTTCACTGTGTTGTTCTGTATTTAGGGATTGCAGATACCTCTCAATTCTGTCTCTAGGGATGGTCGGACAGCGCAACATCATCTTCGCCTTAGGTTTATTAAGGTCTTTTATTTCCTTAAGACCTATTAGGCGAAGGTCAGCGTTAGGCCAGGGAGCTACCGTTCTTTTGACGAAGTTCTGCAGCCACACGAGAGTGTTGCCGTCCTCGCATGTCAGCAGCTTGAATCCGTGGACGGTTCTTAAGCTACCGAAGAGAGGCGGTGGCCCGTTCTTAACGATAGCATCGTTCACCTCGTCCAGGATTCTAACTTCCATCAATTGCCATTGATCATTGGAAAGTTTCCGAGAAGGTGTACCGAAATCCGCAATGGCAAATTGTCGCTTCTCAATGGTCCCTTCCGTAATCAAGGTCTTCGGTCTTTTTGTTTTTGGTGATGGGTTCGTAGGCGAAGACTTATCGTCCTGCCTAGCTCTTTTGAACGCCGTTGAGTTTGGTTCGGGGTGGGGCGCAGTGCCAGCCGTCTCCTTTGCCGCCTTCAAGGTCTTTGTTCAATTGAGTTTTAATGTACCAAATTTCAATATTTATTAACTATCAATTGATAGTCGTAATAAGGCTGAAAGTCTTAACACTACTGAATTTTAAAGCTTAGATTTTCAAATATATTTTATAATAACTCATTTTCAGTGGTTTTAACAAAAAAATGTGTCAAATTCACATTAAAATGCATTGTTTCAATATTTAATTTAAAAATAATAAGAAAATAACGAACAATTTGTTGTTTTAATGTGTTTCCAAAATTTGCGTAAGGATATGTCTTTCGCTTACTATCCATAATTACAGTATGCGAACAGGATTATTTTTTTTACGAAGTTACCAAAAATTTAAAAAAAAAACCTTTTTCTGAAGTTGAAATTGTTTAATTATTTAATGGCCAATTTATTTGCATTATACATTGGAATATTGAATTTTTAAAAATAAAATTGTCATTTTGAAAATTTAGCACCCCAATTATAATTTATTTAATTAAAAAACATTTATTAAATAATAACATTTTAGTTCCTATATATTTTTCTGTTCAATAGCATTTTTTGGGAATTTCGGTAGAAAACTTTATTTTCAGGAGTGGTAACCGTGGTTATAACTGTATATTTTTTCAATTTCGCTACCGTCTAGTGATGGGTACCTCATACTAGAGATGAGCTAAGTCGTGAATTTGCATTCACAGGTATAACTGTGAATGCTATTTTTCATTCACTGTGAATTTAAACTGTGAATGTAAACTGTGAATTTCATTTCGTAGTGCTGACTTTCTGTGGGTACTGGAAAGCAAAAAAAGACATGCGAAACCGGATTTTCATTTCCAGAGTAATGTTTAAACGAATCAATGAGAATCAACGAGAACGAAGTTTCCTACTATCGTACTTGAATATTCCATGTGCCTAGCTTAACCAGAAATCACGTTTGAAGATGTCAACTTTGGGTGGTCTACGAAGCTCTTTTTAGCCGGATATACAAAATTTGTAAAAAACTAAATAAAAGTAAGAAATTTCCAAAAAAAATGGTCGAAAAAAGTTTTTTGAAAAATCATGTGATACGTCCATTGACAGGTGACACTCCCTAGATCACGAATATGCAATTTTCAATTCTCTAAGATGCCTAGTTTAGTCAAAAATCACGTTTGAAGATGTCAACTTTGGGGTCTCCACGAAGCTTTGTTTAGCCGAATATCGCGTTTAAAGATAAAAATTGGTTTTTCGTCAAAAATTGTTGAAAAAAGTTGTAAGAAAAACTAAATAAGAAAAATTTTAAAAATTTTCGAAAAAAGTTTTTCAAAAAATCATGTGATCATGCAGTTTATGTTTAATAAACAGTACTTTGGGTGGCCCGCTCAGCGGGTCTTAAGGATTTTAACCCCCTTTTTCGGGGACACACCCGCTCACGCGACTCCGTCGCTCTGCTTAGGGTATGTTAAGTCGCCTGGCAGGCGCCAATGCAAACAGTTTTTTGTGATTAAAAGTACTTTGGGTGACAAATTTTTGTCAACAAATATTTTTTACAAATGTCCAGAAAAAAATGTATGAAAAATCAAAATTTCTTCAAAAAAAATTTGTTGGAAAAAAAAATTTGATGAAAAAAAATTATTGAAGCAAAAAATTAGTTAAACAAAAATTTTTTTGACAAAAAAATATTTTGGTCAAATGTCCAAAAATAATTGGCCAAACCAATCTCTAAAGATGGAGGAGGTCTTACCCCCTCGCAGTTCTAACAAAACAAGAACTGAATTTTTCCCGAACCAACAGTTCCTTAAATACTTTCCATTTGTTTAAAAATAAATCAAAATAAAACATTTTATTAATAGTTCTAAAATAGTATTGAAAATCCCGCCACATATTTCCAAAAATATCTATAAGCCCAACTTGAATGTATCATACAAAGTATTGATACAACAAAATTGGCCCTACATCCACTGCACCTACAGAGCGCATTTTTCTATTTTCCAATCGAACACGTATTTATACATTCATTTTGCGAGCTTACAACCCTTTTTCTACCTTACCTACTTATCGTCTCAGCAACCGAATCCCATTCCACTTCAAATTCAAACAATTGCGTTATGCGATTATGCCTGTATCTCCTGCTTTCACAAGCACACAAACACAAGCAGTTCATCAACTCACAGGTTTGTGAATGTAGCTCTTTTAATAGAGGTCTTCCAAAATTTGTCTTTGTCTTTGTCTTTTCTCTTTCTAATTTGACATATACAAACAACAACAAAAGAAGTCCCTGGTTGGAAAATATTTACATGCTCTTGGCAGTGTTAAAAATCCGGTCATTTGATTATTTTTTGTATTTGGAACTGAAAACTTAAATTTCCGATCGAATTACCTATTAATTAGTGTTAAAACATTTAAGTGAATATTTTGTCAAGTGTTTGATACAAAAAAAACTAATTTTATTACATATTAATCACTATTTTTAAACACCCGACTTTTTTGGCTCGCCTTCGGTATTTGGTTTTGTTTTCCAACCAGGGAGTGCTGTAAGATTGTTTTTTTTTTTTTTTTTTTGAATTTCACACTGACACTTCTGACATTTGGTGGCAGAGATCCATTCTTAGATTTGGTTGGATAGCATAAGCAATAGCAACGCAGTAAATCTTGAATATTAGTGAATAGTGAATATTCGTTTCACATTCACGGTTTAACAATTCGCAGTTGTGTGGTGTATGATGTTGCGTTGTGACTAGCGATTAGAGATTTTTTCATTCAGAGTTTAGCCATTCACAGTTTATTCGCAAGTTGTTAACAGGTTGTGAATGTGAATTTTCATTAGCTGTGAATAAGTAGCAGTTCGTGATTTTTGGCTCATCTCTACCTCATACATGAGGCAATACAAATGTAGCATACACCACTCTGAAATGTCCCATCACCTCAAAGCAAAAAAATTACCTCACACCTCACATAAAAGCAACAACAAATATTTCTCTACTCCTTCGTTTCCATTTCCAGGAAAAAAACTATTCTTACTTCTCACTTGTCGTTGTCGATGAACGATAAAGAGGACTGACTTTATAAATACTATAAAAACTTACGCTCACTACATTTACATTAGTACATTCTCTCTCCCACTAAACCACACTAACAACTCGCACTCACTTCACTACATTAGTACATTCTCTCCCCCACCAAACCAACAGCAACAGAATGAAAAAGAGGACGATTGTCTTAAAATGGAAAATGAATGAATGTGTGAAGTTTTATGTAATGAGTACTATTTATTTCCTCAAAACTCAAATGTCATAATCGAAAAAATTACGTGTGTCAAGTTAGCACTACACTTTTAGAAATTAAATAAACTAAGTACACAGTTAATTGTAACTTTTTAGTAGTAAATTAGTTGTGGAAAAAAAAATTTGTAGCTCTACTATTTAATAAAAAAATGGTATGTAGTGCTAACTTGATATCAAGTTAGCATTACACTTTCAGAAAATAAAAAAACTAATAACACAGTTAATTGTAGTTTTTTTGTTGTAAATTTGTTGTGGAAAGAAAAAAATTCTAAAAATTTTTTTGCCATAAGAATATTTGTATTAAAAAAAAACATGGTATGTAGTGCTAACTTGATATCAAGTTAGCACTACACTTTAGGAAATTTAAAAAACAAAGTACACAGTTAATTGTAGCTTTTTTCTAGTAAATTAGTTGTGGAGAGAAAAAAATTCTAAAAATTTTTTTGACGAAGTTTTCAAACAAAAACTAGGTAGGTAGTGCTAACTTGACACTCTCAGTCCAGGCATTAGAAAAGCAAATTGGAAAATCTAAAGATGGCATTAATTGTAGCTTTTTTGTTGTAAATTAGTTGTGGATAGAAAAAAATTCTAAAAATTTTTTTGACGAAGTTTTCAAACAAAAACTAGATAGGTAGTGCTAACTTGACACTCTCAGTTCAGGCATTAGAAAAGCAAATTGGAAAATCTAAAGATGGCATTAATTGTAGCTTTTTTGTTGTAAATTAGTTGTGGAGAGAAAAAAATTCTAAAAATTTTTTTGACGAAGTTTTCAAACAAAAACTAGGTAGGTAGTGCTAACTTGACACTCTCAGTTCAGGCATTAGAAAAGCAAATTGGAAAATCTAAAGATGGCATTAATTGTAGCTTTTTTGTTGTAAATTAGTTGTGGAGAGAAAAAAAATTCTAAAAATTTTTTTGACGAAGTTTTCAAACAAAAACTAGGTGGGTAGTGCTAACTTGACACTCTCAGTCCAGGCATTAGAAAAGCAAATTGGAAAATCTAAAGATGGCATTAATTGTAGCTTTTTTGTTGTAAATTAGTTGTGGAGAGAAAAAAATTCTAAAAATTTTTTTGACGAAGTTTTCAAACAAAAACTAGGTAGGTAGTTCTAACTTGACACTCTCAGTTCAGGCATTAGAAAAGCAAATTGGAAAATCTAAAGATGGCATTAATTGTAGCTTTTTTGTTGTAAATTAGTTGTGGAGAGAAAAAAATTCTAAAAATTTTTTTGACGAAGTTTTCAAACAAAAACTAGGTAGGTAGTGCTAACTTGACACTCTCAGTTCAGGCATTAGAAAAGCAAATTGGAAAATCTAAAGATGGCGTTAATTGTAGCTTTTTTGTTGTAAATTAGTTGTGGAGAGAAAATAATTCTAAAAATTTTTTTGACGAAGTTTTCAAACAAAAACTAGGTAGGTAGTGCTAACTTGACACTCTCAGTCCAGGCATTAGAAAAGCAAATTGGAAAATCTAAAGATGGCATTCATTGTAGCTTTTTTGTTGTAAAGTAGTTGTGGAGAGAAAAAAATTCTAAAAATTTTGTTGACGAAGTTTTCAAACAAAAACTAGGTAGGTAGTGCTAACTTGACACTCTCAGTCCAGGCATTAGAAAAGCAAATTGGAAAATCTAAAGATGGCATTAATTGTAGCTTTTTTGTTGTAAATTAGTTGTGGAGAGAAAAAAATTCTAAATATTTTTTTGACCAGGTTTTCAAACAAAAACTAGGTAGGTAGTGCTAACTTGACACTCTCAGTTCAGGCATTAGAAAAGCAAATTGGAAAATCTAAAGATGGCATTAATTGTAGCTTTTTTGTTGTAAATTAGTTGTGGAGAGAAAAAAATTCTAAAAATTTTTTTGACGAAGTTTTCAAACAAAAACTAGGTAGGTATTGCTAACTTGACACTCTCAGTTCAGGCATTAGAAAAGCAAATTGGAAAATCTAAAGATGGCATTAATTGTAGCTTTTTTGTTGTAAATTAGTTGTGGAGATAAAAAAATTCTAAAAATTTTTTTGACGAAGTTTTCAAACAAAAACTAGGTAGGTAGTGCTAACTTGACACTCTCAGTCCAGGCATTAGAAAAGCAAATTGGAAAATCTAAAGATGGCATTAATTGTAGCTTTTTTGTTGTAAATTAGTTGTGGAGAGAAAAACATTCTAAAAATTTTTTTGACGAAGTTTTCAAACAAAAACTAGGTAGGTAGTGCTAACTTGACACTCTCAGTTCAGGCATTAGAAAAACAAATTGGAAAATCTAAAGATGGCATTAATTGTAGCTTTTTTGTTGTAAAGTAGTTGTGGAGAGAAAAAAATTCTAAAAATTTTTTTGACGAAGTTTTCAAACAAAAACTAGGTAGGTAGTGCTAACTTGACACTCTGAGTCCAGGCATTAGAAAAGCAAATTGGAAAATCTAAAGATGGCATTAATTGTAGCTTTTTTGTTGTAAATTAGTTGTGGAGAGAAAAAAATTCTAAAAATTTTTTTGACGAAGTTTTCAAACAAAAACTAGGTAGGTAGTGCTAACTTGACACTCTCAGTCCAGGCATTAGAAAAGGAAATTGGAAAATCTAAAGATGGCATTAATTGTAGCTCTTTTGTTGTAAATTAGTTGTGGAGAGAAAAAAATTCTAAAAATTTTTTTGACGAAGTTTTCAAACAAAAACTAGGTAGGTAGTGCCTACTTGACACTCTCACTCCAGGCATTAGAAAAGCAAATTGGAAAATCTAAAGATGGCATTAATTGTAGCTTTTTTGTTGTAAATTAGTTGTGGAGAGAAAAAAATTCTTAAAATTTTTTTGACGAAGTTTTCAAACAAAAACTATGTAGGTAGTGCTAACTTGACACTCTCAGTCCAGGCAGTAGAAAAGCAAATTGGAAAATCTAAAGATGGCATTAATTGTAGCTTTTTTGTTGTAAATTATTTGTGGAGAGAAAATAATTCTAAAAATTTTTTTGACGAAGTTTTCAAACAAAAACTAGGTAGGTAGTGCTAACTTGACACTCTCAGTCCAGGCATTAGAAAAGCAAATTGGAAAATCGAAAGATGGCATTAATTGTAGCTTTTTTGTTGTAAATTAGTTGTGGAGAGAAAAAAATTCTTAAAATTTTTTTGACGAAGTTTTCAAACTAAAACTAGGTAGGTAGTGCTAACTTGACACTCTCAGTCCAGGAATTAGAAAGGCAAATTGGAAAATCTAAAGATGGCATTAATTGTAGCTTTTTTGGTGTAAATTAGTTGTGGAGAGAAAAAAATCTTAAAAAAATTTTTGACGAAGTTTTCAAACAAAAACTAGGTAGGTAGTGCTAACTTGACACTCTCAGTCCAGGCATTAGAAAAGCAAATTGGAAAATCTAAAGATGGCATTAATTGTAGCTTTTTTGTTGTAAATTAGTTGTGGGGAGAAAAAAATTCTAAAAATTTTTTTGACGAAGTTTTCAAACAAAAACTAGGTAGGTAGTGCTAACTTGACACTCTCAGTTCAGGCATTAGAAAAGCAAATTGGAAAATCTAAAGATGGCATTAATTGTAGCTTTTTTGTTGTAAATTAGTTGTGGAGAGAAAAAAATTCTAAAAATTTTTTTGACGAAGTTTTCAAACAAAAACTAGGTAAATTAGAAAATGTTAAGACGAGTTGTCAAAAAGTGTCGTACGTTCTTTTTTTACGTGTCCACAATGGCCGCATTCGGGCAACTATCCGATAGGCTATCCACCTATCCCAAAAATTTTCAGATTGCTTGAGTTTTTGTTGCATCAGCTGACATCAGATATTTTTCAACAAGGGAGTACAACAACACAAACCTATCCGGATAGCTTAAGATAGTTACCCGAACGTGCCCAATGAAGCTGTACAGCTTTCTGACCACAGATTATCCACATGAAGATGAGAATCCCCGGCAGCCATTTTAAGTTGCCTACAAGCTTGAACTGTCAGATTGCAGATAAAAATTGAGAATATGTGTATAAAAACCTTACACATAGACAGAAGGGATCTCACACACCTGGTTAAATTGTTGTTGCAATTCACATCTGTTCATCGACGCGGGAAGAAATTACAAATACAACAATGTAAACAAATGGGTTTTAGAGGCTGAAACGTACGAAACATTCTCATATTCATGTGGCTCATCTGTGTTTCTGACATTCTGACTGCAGAAGCACTGATATTTATAACTTTAGAAATTGAAAAGAGCTTGAAGCGCATTTCAACCCCATATAAACACTCTTCGTGTTGAAATGGGCTTCAATGGGCATCAATTTTGAATTGTCATAAATGCTGCACGCAAAAGTTAAAAGCTGGTGAACTCTTGCAGCTGCGGCTACGTAACGTTGTGTTCGCAACATTGGGGCGTATTCATATTCGATGATTATAACAACAAAGAAAAATCGGAATTGGAAAAATCGGGCAATGTAAATGCGGGCTAACGAAACAGGAACCCAGTGAAAATAGTGCTACCCGTGTTTTTTTCAAACCCCGGGGAATTGGGAACTTCCACCAGACGTCAGTGGCTAAAAAGAAAAAAAAAAAACACAATAGTTTGACTATAGATCTCTGCCACCAAATGTCAGAAGCGTCAGTGTAAAATTTGTAAAAAAAAAACAAAACAACAATCTGACGGCACTCCCTGGTTGGAAAACAAAACCAAATATCAAAGGTACGAAGGCGAGCCAAAAAAGTTGTGTGTTTAAAATAGTGATGAATATGTATTAAAATTAGTTTTTTTTGTTGTCAAACACTTGAAAAAATGTTCACTAAAGTGTTTAGACACTACTGAATAGGTAATTCGACCGCAAATCTAAGTTTTCACTTCCAAATACAAAAAATAATCAAATGACCGCCTTTTTAACACTGGCAAGAGCATGTAAATATTTTCCAACCAGTTTTTGTTTTTAAATGTCAAATTAGAAAGAGAAAAGACAAATCTTGGAAGAGCTCTATTGTCAGGGAAAACAAAAAAACATGTAATTGTGCATTTATGACCTTTGTTTGTTTCCCCTGCATCTTTTTATGTCAAAGTTTTTTTTTTCTTACTTGAGAACTGTCAAAGTTAGAAAGAGAAAAGATAAAGATAGTTTCTGGAAAAGCCTAATTTGGAACTTCCACCAGACTTCAGTACCAAACAAGCAAAAAAAAATCAATAGTATGACAGAAAAATATGTAGGGAAAATAAAAAACATGTGATTGTGATTGGTCGTTTGTTTGTTTTCCCTACATATTTGTATGTCAAAATTAGAAAGAGGAAAGACAAAGATAGTTTCTGGAAAAGCCTTATTTGGTTGAAAGGAACGACATTGGGGACTAGCGACGCCATTACATAAAAAAAAATGGAGTTTCCATACAAACTTTCGATAACAAGTATACAATTCATGTCGGTAACTCAGTTTTCCTCCGTGCTGAAGTGAAGCCCCGAGAATTCTCAGCGCTTAGCTAAGCCCGAAGGGGATTAGTTTTTGTTGCATTTAAAATGTAAATTGCAGGACAGGACCTCGTTTCTTTCGACCAATTTCCTCGGGGCTTGCAAAAAAACACAGCTACTGATGCGCTATTCAGTAAAACGACACATGTAATCAGGCACTATAATTGCTAAAGCTGGCCATACACGATCAAGCCATTTGGCTCGGAGCCAATTTGGCTCGTGGATTTCCGACCGGCTGAAAATCAAAATGGCTCAGTTGAGCCCAATCACACGATGCAATTTGGCTCGGCCAGCCATTTGGCTCGATCGTGTATGGCCTGCTTAAGGCCTGGTGCCCACTAGGCAACTTACTTGCCTGCCCTCGCCCACTAGGTAACTTCTGAGCAAGTTTTGAGAATTACTATTTGTGGTTTTTGTATTTAATTTTCTATAAAAACATGTAACACCTGAACATTATCTCAATTTGACCTGTCTAAAATGCAAAATCGATGTAACATTTCAATGGACAACAAATAAAAACGTTTAATTTTCGAAAGTTGCTCGGAAATTGCTTAGTAAGAGGGGTCAGCAAATAAAAGTTGCCCGGAGTTGCCGGCAACTTAGTTCCGTCAACAACTCCGAGCAACTTAAAGTTGCCGGCAACTAAGTTGCCCAGTGAGGGCTCTCCCATATAAGCCAATGTAATTGAATCGGGAGCAACTAAAAGTTGCTGGAGTGAGCAACTAAAAGCTGCCTAGTGGGCAGCAGGCCTACAGCCGGAACCACACTACTCTCGCCATTACAATAGGTGTTTTCCTTTGGGCTCCAGTATCTACTGCCAAGTACTTCTGGCTGCAGTCAACTACTTCTACTCTGTGGTCGAAGTAGTTCAAAGTAGTTCATTAATCTAGTAACAGAATGTTTCCAAACAAGAAAAAGACATCACCAATCAACAGAAATTACGTAATAGATTATTGTTGTTGACATTTTTCACATTTTAAAGTAAAATAAGAAAACAAAACCGAAATTAAATTGATATTGAGGTTAGATTTTACTTTTCGCAAAATGAAAGCATTCCATTCATCATCTACTGGGAAGTACTTAAAAGTACTTTGCAAGGCCCAATGGAACACGGCTAATGCATTTCATAGATTTCGAGACAACACATCACACGATACAAATATGGTTATTCGCATATGAAATACATTAGAGCGATATCGACAAATCACTCCAAAACACACCCCACGAGACATACTTTTTTTGGCTTAAGTCCCCTTTCACACAAAGAAACAAGTTGCTGGAGATTTTTTGACGTTTGCTTTTAATTGCTTTTAAAATCTCTTGTACTTTTCACACGAAGAAACAAAATCCTAAGAGCTTTTCTGTACTTTCCATATAAAGTCTCTTGCTTGAACGTACATCACCTAATAAAAGAGAACTGCCGAATTTAGGTCATGACTAAAAATTCATGGTGTAATAGCGGACGGCGCACAGGACGAAATTTTAAAGAAGAATTCGAAGAGAGTTACGACGAAAAAGTCGTTGTGTAATACCAGACTATGAAATGCTAAACTCATAATTTCCAAGTTTTTCACTAAAAACGATTTTACATCGTACTAAATCGACTAAAATTTTGGCCTAACAAAAGGAAAACTGTTACTACGTTTTCATAAGGCCAAATGAGGTAATTTCGTTGAAAATTTCCAAATTAGTTCCGAAATTGTCTTATTTCCCATGGAAATTCACATTTCGAAATGGAGATAAATTCAACCAAATTTGCACGAAATCAGGTTGGAAATAAGACACAAACATGAACACACCTAAATTGATTTAGAATCGAACAACTGCTGATTCAAGTCAAGTGTCAAAATTGAAGTAAAAGACGTCAAATACATTTAGGCAGTCAAACCTTGTCAGAGCAGAGGTTATAAACAAACTCTTTGATTGTGTAGTGCAATGTGAACATCCTCTTTCGATGGCTCGAATAATAACATAGTGATTTGTTAATTTTAAATTGGCTCAAAATATTATTATAAAGTATACGTTTTCTGTTTAAACTTTTGCTTATAACAATAAAAAGATCAAAGTTCTATTACGAACGTTAAAAAAATGTTAAAACTTTAAAATTTTAGTTATTTTATTAAATTTGTTCTTGTGAATCTGACTAAACTTTGGAAAACTTTTCGTACAATGAATTTTCCTTGGAAATGCTTGTTTTTTTCTCACAGAGGCGTTTCAAACTATTCAATAAATGTTATTACACTAAAATTTACGAATCAATTGATATTACAATATTATATTTTCTATTAGGTAGGTTTAGGTATGAGAACTAATTTCGCGTACGCGAAACTACGTGCCTTTAGACAGACTCTAAAAAAAGCCAAGGTACCTATGCGTAAATCCTAGGGACGTAGGAACACGTAAATTGACCCTAAATGTAAAACTTCAAACCTTTTAGAAGATATGGCATGTCTTTCCACAGCATATTTCCCTGCAAATCAGATCGAGGCGATTCTGCAATTTAATCGGATGTACCAATTTGTATGACTCACAAATTAATATTAGTATTTTCGAATTGTATTTATCGAATTGTTTTTTCAGTTTTCCCGTTTTCCGTGAAAAATATTTTGATTTTTTTTTTTTTTTTTTTTTTGTAGTGGGCTTTTCGGGAAACTGTCTTTGTCGTTTTTCCGTCTTGTTCTTACAGTTATAGAATCCTAGTCAGAGGTTAAACAGCGAATGATCTTTTCAGTGATTTTTATTATTCACTTTTTTTTAATAGAAAATATAATATTGTAATATCAATTGATTCGTAAATTTTAGTGTAATAACATTTATTGAATAGTTTGAAACGCCTCTGTGAGAAAAAAACAAGCATTTCCAAGGAAAATTCATTGTACGAAAAGTTTTCCAAAGTTTAGTCAGATTCACAAGAACAAATTTAATAAAATAACTAAAATTTTAAAGTTTTAACATTTTTTTAACGTTCGTAATAGAACTTTGATCTTTTTATTGTTATAAGCAAAAGTTTAAACAGAAAACGTATACTTTATAATAATATTTTGAGCCAATTTAAAATTAACAAATCACTATGTTATTATTCGAGCCATCGAAAGAGGATGTTCACATTGCACTACACAATCAAAGAGTTTGTTTATAACCTCTGCTCTGACAAGGTTTGACTGCCTAAATGTATTTGACGTCTTTTACTTCAATTTTGACACTTGACTTGAATCAGCAGTTGTTCGATTCTAAATCAATTTAGGTGTGTTCATGTTTGTGTCTTATTTCCAACCTGATTTCGTGCAAATTTGGTTGAATTTATCTCAATTTCGAAATGTGATTTTCCATGGGAAATAAGACAATTTCGGAACTAATTTGGAAATTTTCAACGAAATTACCTCATTTGGCCTTATGAAAACGTAGTAACAGTTTTCCTTTTGTTAGGCCAAAATTTTAGTCGATTTAGTACGATGTAAAATCGTTTTTAGTAAAAAACTTGGAAATTATGAGTTTAGCATTTCATAGTCTGGTATTACACAACGACTTTTTCGTCGTAACTCTCTTCGAATTCTTCTTTAAAATTTCGTCCTGTGCGCCGTCCGCTATTACACCATGAATTTTTAGTCATGACCTAAATTCGGCAGTTCTCTTTTATTAGGTGATGTACGTTCAAGCAAGAGACTTTATATGGAAAGTACAGAAAAGCTCTTAGGATTTTGTTTCTTCGTGTGAAAAGTACAAGAGATTTTAAAAGCAATTAAAAGCAAACGTCAAAAAATCTCCAGCAACTTGTTTCTTTGTGTGAAAGGGGACTTAAGCCAAAAAAAGTATGTCTCGTGGGGTGTGTTTTGGAGTGATTTGTCGATATCGCTCTAATGTATTTCATATGCGAATAACCATATTTGTATCGTGTGATGTGTTGTCTCGAAATCTATGAAATGCATTAGCCGTGTTCCATTGGGCCTTGCAAAGTACTTTTAAGTACTTCCCAGTAGATGATGAATGGAATGCTTTCATTTTGCGAAAAGTAAAATCTAAACTCAATATCAATTTAATTTCGGTTTTGTTTTCTTATTTTACTTTAAAATGTGAAAAATGTCAACAACAATAATCTATTACGTAATTTCTGTTGATTGGTGATGTCTTTTTCTTGTTTGGAAACATTCTGTTACTAGATTAATGAACTACTTTGAACTACTTCGACCACAGAGTAGAAGTAGTTGACTGCAGCCAGAAGTACTTGGCAGTAGATACTGGAGCCCAAAGGAAAACACCTATTGTAATGGCGAGAGTAGTGTGGTTCCGGCTGTAGGCCTGCTGCCCACTAGGCAGCTTTTAGTTGCTCACTCCAGCAACTTTTAGTTGCTCCCGATTCAATTACATTGGCTTATATGGGAGAGCCCTCACTGGGCAACTTAGTTGCCGGCAACTTTAAGTTGCTCGGAGTTGTTGACGGAACTAAGTTGCCGGCAACTCCGGGCAACTTTTATTTGCTGACCCCTCTTACTAAGCAATTTCCGAGCAACTTTCGAAAATTAAACGTTTTTATTTGTTGTCCATTGAAATGTTACATCGATTTTGCATTTTAGACAGGTCAAATTGAGATAATGTTCAGGTGTTACATGTTTTTATAGAAAATTAAATACAAAAACCACAAATAGTAATTCTCAAAACTTGCTCAGAAGTTACCTAGTGGGCGAGGGCAGGCAAGTTTAGTTGCTCAGAATTGCCGGCAATACCCAGCAACTAAAAGTTGCTGGCAACTAAGTTGCCTAGTGGGCACCAGGCCTTAAGCAGGCCATACACGATCGAGCCAAATGGCTGGCCGAGCCAAATTGCATCGTGTGATTGGGCTCAACTGAGCCATTTTGATTTTCAGCCGGTCGGAAATCCACGAGCCAAATTGGCTCCGAGCCAAATGGCTTGATCGTGTATGGCCAGCTTTAGCAATTATAGTGCCTGATTACATGTGTCGTTTTACTGAATAGCGCATCAGTAGCTGTGTGTTTTTGCAAGCCCCGAGGAAATTGGTCGAAAGAAACGAGGTCCTGTCCTGCAATTTACATTTTAAATGCAACAAAAACTAATCCCCTTCGGGCTTAGCTAAGCGCTGAGAATTCTCGGGGCTTCACTTCAGCACGGAGGAAAACTGAGTTACCGACATGAATTGTATACTTGTTATCGAAAGTTTGTATGGAAACTCCATTTTTTTTCTGTAATGGCGTCGCTAGTCCCCAATGTCGTTCCTTTCAACCAAATAAGGCTTTTCCAGAAACAATCTTTGTCTTTTCTCCTTCTAATTTTGACATACAAATATGTAGGGAAAACAAACAAACGACCAATCACAATCACATGTTTTTTATTTTCCCTACATATTTTTCTGTCATACTTTTGATTTTTTTTTGCTTGTTTGGTACTGAAGTCTGGTGGAAGTTCCAATATAGGCTTTTCCAGAAACTATCTTTATCTTTTCTCTTTCTAACTTTGACAGTTCTCAAGTAAGAAAAAAAAAACTTTGACATAAAAAGATGCAGGGGAAACAAACAAAGGTCATAAATGCACAATTACATGTTTTTTTGTTTTCCCTGACAATAGAGCTCTTCCAAGATTTGTCTTTTCTCTTTCTAATTTGACATTTAAAAACAAAAACTGGTTGGAAAATATTTACATGCTCTTGCCAGTGTTAAAAAGGCGGTCATTTGATTATTTTTTGTATTTGGAAGTGAAAACTTAGATTTGCGGTCGAATTACCTATTCAGTAGTGTCTAAACACTTTAGTGAACATTTTTTCAAGTGTTTGACAACAAAAAAAACTAATTTTAATACATATTCATCACTATTTTAAACACACAACTTTTTTGGCTCGCCTTCGTACCTTTGATATTTGGTTTTGTTTTCTACCAGGGAGTGCCGTCAGATTGTTGTTTTTTTTTTTTTTTACAAATTTTACACTGACGCTTCTGACATTTGGTGGCAGAGATCTATAGTCAAACTATTGTGTTTTTTTTTTGCTTTTTAGCCACTGACGTCTGGTGGAAGTTCCCAATTCCGCAGGGTTTGAAAAAAACACGGCTAGCAATATTTTCACTGGGTTCCTGTTTCGTTAGCCCGCATTTACATTGCCCGATTTTTCCAATTCCGATTTTTCTTTGTTGTTGTAATCATCGAATATGAATACGCCCCAATGTTGCGAACACAACGTTACGTAGCCGCAGCTGCAAGAGTTCACCAGCTTTTAACTTTTGCGTGCAGCATTTATGAGCATTCAAAATTGATCCCCATTGAAGCCCATTTCAACACGATGAGTGTTTATATGGGGTTGAAATGCGCTTCAAGCTCTTTTCAATTTCTAAAGTTATAAAACCCATTTGTTTACATTGTTGTATTTGTAATTTCTTCCCGCGTCGATGAACAGATGTGAATTGCAACAACAATTTAACCAGGTGTGTGAGATCTCTTCTGTCTATTGTGGCTTTCGTTTCAACCAATTCAGATTTGGGTGTCACATCTTAAATCTTACTGGCAAAACGAACACAAAACGTGATTTTATGATGTTTTGTGATTGTATGGGTGCCACTTTTAAAACAACACGGGTAAAAGTCACTTTTCTGTGATGTGTGTGCAAGTGCGTGTGAAAATCTGTGTAAATCTTGCTAAAAATCGAGATCTGCAAAATCGACTTCAGATCTACAAAAATTCGATTTTTTTGGTCGAAAGGAAAGGAAAAACTTGTAAAAAATCAAAAAAATCGAATTTTTTGGTCGAAACGAAAACCACATATGTGTAAGGTTTTTATAAACATATTCTCAATTTTTATCTGCAATCTGACAGTTCAAGCTTGTAGGCAAATTAAAATGGCTGCCGGGGATTCTCATTTTCATGTGGATAATCTGTGGTCAGAAAGCTGTACAGCTTCATTGGGCACGTTCGGGTAACTATCTAAAGCTATCCGGATAGGTTTGTGTTGTTGTAATCCCTTGTTGAAAAATATCTGATGTCAGCTGATGCAACAAAAACTCAAGCAATCTGAAAATTTTTGGGATAGGTGGATAGCCTATCGGATAGTTGCCCGAATGCGGCCATTGTGGACACGTAAAAAAAGAACGTACGACACTTTTTGACAACTCGTCTTAAAATTTTCTAATTTACCTAGTTTTTGTTTGAAAACTTCGTCAAAAAAATTTTTAGAATTTTTTTCTCTCCACAACTAATTTACAACAAAAAAGCTACAATTAATGCTATCTTTAGATTTTCCAATTTGCTTTTCTAATGCCTGGACTGAGAGTGTCAAGTTAGTACTACCTACCTAGTTTTTGTTTGAAAACTTCGTCAAAAAAATTTTTAGAATTATTTTCTCTCCACAACTAATTTACAACAAAAAAGCTACAATTAATGCCATCTTTAGATTTTCCAATTTGCTTTTCTAGGCCTGAACTGAGAGTGTCAAGTTAGCACTACCTACCTAGTTTTTGTTTGAAAACTTCGTCAAAAAAATTTTTAGAATTTTTTTCTCTCCACAACTAATTTACAACAAAAAAGCTACAATTAATGCCATCTTTAGATTTTCCAATTTGCTTTTCTAATGCCTGAACTGAGAGTGTCAAGTTAGCACTACCTACCTAGTTTTAGTTTGAAAACTTCGTCAAAAAAATTTTTAGAATTTTTTTCTCTCCACAACTAATTTACAACAAAAAAGCTACAATTAATGCCATCTTTAGATTTTCCAATTTGCTTTTCTAATGCCTGGACTGAGAGTGTCAAGTAAGCACTACCTACCTAGTTTTTGTTTGAAAACTTCGTCAAATATTTTTTTAAGATTTTTTTCTCTCCACAACTAATTTACTACAAAAAAGCTACAATTAATTGTGTACTTAGTTTATTTAATTTATAAAAGTGTAGTGCTAACTTGACACACGTAAAAAAATTCGTGACACTGTCGCAGGTTGTGACATTTGAAGAATATTTGTTTGAGGAGGGACAATGAGGAGATATAATGAGGAGGAGAGAAGGACATACGAATGAAGCCCTACAATGTAACAAAGAATGAAGATGTGTATGCAGAATTGCAGATAATAATCATAGTGTTGAAAATTGAAGGAGGTTTGTGTTAGGCCAGGCGCGCACATGCAACTAAACAGTTTGGTTTCGATTTTGGGCACTCGGGATTATATGAGAGTCCGCCGGTTTATGTGCGCGGACTCTCATATAATCCCATAGTGCTCAAAATCGCAACCAAACTGTTTAGTTGCATGTGCGCGCCTGACCTTATTGTTTGTTTGAATGAGGAGGAGATTTTTTATAGTTTGAAGGAGTTTGTTTTTAGTTTATTTTAATAATGGTTTTTTATTAAGTGAATTTGAAACCTTGTTTTTGTTCAAATGATTACTATAAACAAAAATGTACTGATAAGTTTTATTCAAATTTCATGATCATCAGAATTGAAGAGACGTCTATGAAAAAAATTATTTTTTTTATTGAAAATGTCCTATGGGACATTTGAGGCGGGACAAAATACCACCTCATACAAACTCATTTTAAATTCGTGTCCTACCCATCACTACTACCGTCAGCCATCACCGTCAGCGAAAGAAAAAAATACATAATTCCCTAGCAACGTAACATTCCTTGCATACCAAATACCCACTCAACCCCTTCCTCTGCAACAAAACAATACCCCATAACCAAAACAAAAAAGCAAAAACTGTTACTTCCTTGCCTCCCTCTAACTTTCATAAATTTAGTGTGCTCTCATTTTTGTGTTATAAAACTATTCCCCTTTGTTACAGAATTCAAAGTCTCCATTATCCCTTGCAACAACTCTTAGCAACATTTGCTTTATGTGTCACCGTATGGTGGCGCGTAGGTCTATCGTCGCCATGATAGTACTATAGATTCTATATACAAATATAATAGTATATCCCTCTACCTACAACAGCACTCTGCTCTACATAAATCTGAAACATTCAAGTTCAAATTCAACATCACCATTTTTCCGCTTTATGATAAACCTTATGCATATATATATTGGAGCTTCTAGGTATAAGAAATAACTTTTTTCTTCCTCAAATGTTCCATCGATCTTCCAATGAATGAAATACCTACTGATACTTCACACACAACGCAAACGTATAACCTACACTTACCCCACTTACATATTTAAACTAACCTTTTCTACCAAACAACTGTGTATGCATCAGAGATCAGACAGAGCAGAGAATGCAAAAAATAAAAAAAATAAAATGAAAGAAGGTTGTGTGTGTACTCTGTCACTCTGTATCTCCAACACAAACGCGACTTTCGAAGTTCAAACATGTGGAATGAACAAATGCGGTGTGACTTTTTTGTTGTTATTTTTATTCGAAGTTCCGATCTTCGAATCTGACTTCGACATTTTGGGTGGAGGCCTCTTAAAAGTTTTATTAGGGGTCACAAGAAATAGGCTATAAACCCGTTTTAAAAAACTTAATTAGGTTTTTCTTTCTAAATCACAAAACCATTTTATTTCAAACCAACCTTTATAAATACCTTCAAAACAAAGAAAAAATATTTTCCATGATTTTTTCTGCACCTGACAAAAAAAAAACCAGAAAAAATTACTGACTTCATCAAATCAAATCGCTCTAGCTCAGCTCTATGCACCTTTATGCAGCTGAGTTTTTGGTTTTATATGAAGAGATATAGGGCGTTTTTCTTTTTTTGTTCCTGCAAATGAAGGTAAAATAATTTAATAAATTAAGTTATAATAAAAAAATTATTGTTTTCAATCGGTTACATTTATTATAGGCTTAAAATGGACTTCTGATATGACAAACATGCTGATAAACTTAGTTCAACAGCAAATTGCAAATATCCTTAGCAACGAATTCCACACAAAAATTAACTTTGAGCAGGTCGACTCAAAATGGAGGGACCTAGAAAATATTACAAGAAAATCAAGGCTGAAAATGATGCAAATGGGGGTGCAAGAAAGTATTGGGAGTTCTATGACCTGATGAATGATATTTTGCACAAAGCTCCAGAAATCAATCCTCCAGCTAGTGTTGGATAAACATCGGAAAATTTCATTATCGATAGTATCGATGTTTTTCGCAAAACCTATCGATAGTATCGATACTATCGATGGTTTTTATTATTTTATTTCTGATCAAAATGAAAAGAGAGATATATTCTTAATACGCAAGTGTACTTGTCTGGTTAAAAAATAGTATCTGTTTAGAAATGAATTAAACTTTAAAGTAATATTTCTTGACTTACTTAAATATTATTATCTTAATACTTTTCTATTTTGAATTAAAATTAACGTAACATTTTTTCTCTTTATAGCTAAACATTGTAAAATTTGCCCTATGCAGTTTTCCTATATTGTTTTTTTTCTATGAGCACAGATTTATATTTTCATAATTCTTTTTGTTGGTCATCTTCCACCGCACAAGCACATATCTTGATGTTGCACATCCAATGTAAAGTACCGGAATTCACTCTTTGCTGTTTAACTAATTGCATGTACATACGTACGTACATAGCAGAAATGGGTACCGCTGCTTAACACTTGTGCTGTGTGGTGGGATGATGGCAAAGGCATTTTTGGTTTGCTTAAATTATTAAAACCTAATATTCGATCTTTTTGGATAGCAACCACCGCGGAGTAAAGACCTTCTCGCTCATAGTCAATACCTACTTACATAATTTTGCTTGCCTGATAACGATTTATACTTATTAAATGTAAAATAAATTGAAGAAATCGAAACATGTTTTTTAATTTCAATCGGAATCAAATTGGTCCTTCGAGCCGGATTTAAAGGCATTTTAATCGATTTTGTTCTCGTTTAATTGGGTGGTTTCTATCGCATTTTAAATCCTCTTTGCTTGAGGATAGGTACATATAAGTAGATTGCTGGTTCTTGGCTGGAGCTGGGTTTTGCTGTTCGCTGTTATACTTCGGTTAGTTTTTGAGACTCTTGAGGCATGGACATATTATTAGAATCACGTGGTCATATTAAAGCATGTATTGAGCGGGGTCACAACTTTTCGCTATCAATTCCTGACGATACATTACTCGAGGCAATTGAAGTAAGGTTAGACCGTTTAGAAGACGCATGGAAGGACTTTAGTGCAAATCAATTCGACCTCCATCAATATCACGCAGAAGAAGGATACGTAGATCCTGAGGTTGAATTCGAAATGTTTGAGTCAAAGTTCATTATGGCTTAATCCTTGCTTTTAAGCTTCCTGAAGAAGATGCTTTAGCCAGTAGGGTTTCTCGTCGTCTCTCTTTAAATCCAGAGCAGATCAAAATAAGCCCGGGGTCGTAAACCAGAAAGATGGCATTGACAATGGGGCTTCGCCTGTTTCGAATATTCGAGATCTCTCACGTGAAATCGAACTACCAGCGTTTAAAATTACACCATTTGCTGATGATTATCGGGAGTGGCCGTGCTTTCGCGACATGTTCCTAGGTAGCATAGACTTTCGAAAAAATTTATCTGGTGCGCAAAAATTCCGCTATCTGAAATCTTTTTTGCGGGACGACCCGGCTAATTTACTAAACGGTATCTATATATCAGACGCAAACTACAAACAGGCATGGGAAAAACTTGAACGTCGGTATGATAGAACTTTGTATATTATAAATCAGTTTATTGAAATGTTTTTGAACATGCCTTCTGTTACAAACGCAGATCATAAGCAGTTTCGCAAATTAATAGACAATGTCGATGAAGTTATACGGGGCTTAGCTGCATTAGGGTCTGAAAGCAGGGATCCATGGTTAACGTTTCTGCTAATTTGTAAAACAGACAGTGATACGCGTCAAGCTTGGGCTTTCCATAATGCACATTCGCAAGAAGCTACCATCGACCAGTTGATTGACTTTTTTTTTTTTTTATTAGTACATAGTACATAGTGCGAGGCCTAAGAAAATAGGGAAGGGTTTAATAGGAGATATTGATGCACATTGGTTTTGAATTTCTGGATATTACAATGGGAGGGAAAAATAGAGCTAGGCAAAGCATTCCACATTCGAGTTGTGCGGCTAAAAAAAGAATCTCTGTACTTGACTGTACGTCTGAAATTGGGCTTAAGGGTAAGCTGATGAGCATTCCTAGAAGCGCGAGTATTACGGTGGCATTGTTTTAGTTGAGGAATGCAACTGGCTCTTTCGCTAGAACACTGTTTTGTAAAAATTGCGATAGAATAAAGAAAGACATGGAACACTGCCGTGGTGTTCCAGAGTAGTAATTGTGTCTGTTATATTTCTATCACCTAGCATTTTAAAACCTCTATTTTGAATTCTGTCCAAGAGATTCAAGTGAGTTATAGGAGCACCTGCCCATATGTGGGAGTTATACTCATGCTTAGGACGGATAAAGGCTTTGTAGATTATAGCCAGATCAGAAGGAGAGACAAATTTCTTGCATCGCCGAAGAACACCTAAACATTTAGCAGCGTTTTTGGCAACTTTAAATATGTGGTCATTCCACAAAAGGTGGTCTGTGATGTACATTCCCAGAACTGAAAGCTGTTTAGTTTCTTCAATACAAGTACCACTCATGGATAGCGGCATGGAGGGTGGGTTTCGCTTCAACGACAGGAGACAGCATTGAGTTTTTGAAGCATGAAATTCTACGCGGTTTTTGATTCCCCATTGCACAATGCTATCAAGATCAGAATTTAATGAGCTTATCATACGCTGCCGCTCTAGTTCCACATCCGAAGGACAAGGATGTGAATCTAGAAACGAATATGAAAAGCTGAGGGTACTGTCGTCAGCAAAACAATTTAATGGATTAGAAGTTTCAGATCATTGATGAAAATGGGAAAGAGAGTTGGAGACAAAACGGAGCCCTGGGGCACACCAGCATATATGTTATGAATATCAGACTTAAAACCATCCAATACGACTTGTATTGAGCGGTCCGAAAGGTAATTTCTAATCCAACGAAGAAGAGATTCATCGATACCAAATGCACGCATTTTCGATAAGAGAGCTTGATGCCAAACTCTATCAAACGCTATTGAAATATCAAGTGCAATAATCTTACTTTCGCCAAAACGATGTAAAGATTTGTTCCACTGTTCGGTGAGATATATCATCAGATCACCAGTGGACCTATTGCTACGAAAGCCATACTGCCGGTCATTTAGAAGCTTTCGTTCTTCAAGATATTTCTTAAGCTGATGATTAATCAGCGTTTCCATGACCTTGGAAAGAAGGGACGTAGGTGAAATTGGACGATAGTTAGAGGGTGAGGAAGATTCGCCATTTTTAGGGACTGGCCGGAGAATTGCTGTTTTCCATCCACTCGGAACGAGACCAGTAGAGTAGGACAGATGTAAAAGCTTACGCAGTGGTTTTGCCAGCGTTGAAGAACACCTCTTCAGAACAGTAGGAGGGATACGATCCGGGCCAGCGGATTTTTGTACATCAAGGTCTTTTAGAACTCTTGCAACTGTACGAGTGCGAAAGAAGATTTGTCCCATGAAATAATTAGCGCTCTCAAGTACAGGGGGAGTCATAACACTTACTGGCAACATCGAATTAACAGCAAACTTTGCTGCAAGAAAATTGGCTTTCTCTAACGAGCTAACAGCAGGGGTGTCATTGGAAACGAGCGTTGGAACCGAAGACGAGGTAGTATTGCGTATTTTTTTTGCAAATGACCAAACATTTTTACTATGTTTGGGACGTTGTAGTATTTTTTGCCTTAATTTTTGGTCATGCAAAAATTTGGTTCGTTGAATATGGACGTTACAGGTCTTTCTAGCTTGTTTGAACTTATTCCGGTTTTCCTCAGTGGGGTTGGCCTTATAACTTCGGAAACTTACTTCTCTAACCCGGATAACCTCAGCTAGAATCAAACCATGAGTTTTCTTTTGGTTTGATAGATTTTTCCCTGTTCGGGATAAAATTTCTCATTCCAAAAAGAATAAAGTTTGTAAGAGAAGGTGTTTGAAAGGAAGGTGTTGTGCGTTAGAAACAAGCGAATCTAAGCTCAAAATTAATAAGTCTGATTCACGTTCTTTGAAATCCGCGACAAAAATTAAAAGCTTAGCTGTTGCAAAAATTAAATGCCCGAAATGTAAAAGTGACCATCCCCTCTATCAGTACTCCAAGTTTATCTCGTTACTCGTCGAAGAACTTCCCCGCTTTGTTAAAGACCAAAAACTTTGTTATAACTGTCACGTTGTAAACAGAAGAGCCGGTGCCTTCATTGTTGTTCACGTCATCATTCGTTGGTGCATCTTAATGCTGCTGGGGCCGTTAGCCCCAAAATCGACAATATTCCTCAACAGAAGGTTCCGCCTGCTTTGCCTTCACCTCAGCAAATTGTAAGCAATCGCAGTACGTCCGTTAACCCATCCTCCGTTATTCTACAGACTGCGGTTGTAAGGGTGTTGGACGTTATGGGAAAATTTCACCACTTGCGGGCTCTTCTAGACACGGGTTCGCAGGTCTCCTTTGTAACTGATCGTGCGGTATTATGCTAGGACTCTCTCGTTCTCATTGTCGGTTGCCTATTTCTGTCATTTCTGCGGTAAATGCTGGTGTAACGCAAGGTGTCGTATCTCTAAAGCTAACTTCTCGTATGGATTCTTTCCCAATTTATGTTAAGGCCTTCGTGTTGAAAACCATCAATAACCCCACCGACTTCCTTCTCTATTGGGAATCCTCACGCTTTTACTGATCTGCAATTAGCGGATCCTGGATTCAATATCCCTGGCCCCATCGATATTTTACTTGGCTCAGATAGGGTGTGGAGTAGTTTAAGAGATGGACATCGCTCGGATAGTAACGGGAATATTATTGCCCATAACACTGTTTTCGGTTGGGTAATTGCTGGTAACATACCAAAAAATCAAGTTATTTCGATGCATGCAGGTATTGAGGTTGAGGCTTTAATGAAATCATTTTGGGAAATCGAAGAGGTTGCGTCTCATCTTCCCTCCGTTGAAAATGAGGATTTGGCTGATAAGCACTTTGAAGAAACCTTTTCTCGAGCCCCAGATAACAAGTTTATTGTTGAACTACCTTTTCGCCAGAGTGAAGTGCAGTTTAGGAATACCGTTTCTGGTGCCCTATCGAGACTATTCAGTTTGGAGCGATGGTTCGCTCGCAATGAAAACCTGCGGCAAATTTATGAAGACCTATGAAGAATCAGGTCACATGAATCGTATCCCAGATAGTGAAGTTGAGCCTACGTTAGGTAAAACGTTTTACTTAACCCACCATCCTGTCGTCACTAATATGATGAGGGTTGTTTTCAATGGTTCATACAAGGATTCGGCAGGACTAAGTTTGAATGAAACTCTTCTCAGCCTCAAGGATCGTGACTTCCAACGCATCGTTTGGAGGGAATCTCCAACCGATACTATTGCTCATTTTCGACTGAATACGGTCACTCATGGTACTGGCCCAGCACCTTTTCTGGCAATCAGAGTCTTGAGACAACTAGCTAAGGATTATGGGGATCAGTTTCCTAAAAGCTTCATACCCAATTCTGCATAATTTATATGTCGATGATTTTGCTGCTGGTTCGGATTTGTTGGCTAAGGTTTTGGGGTTGAGGGATCAGCTAGTAGGAATTCTCTCTTGCGGTGGCTTAGAACTTAGCAAATGGGTGTCGAATTGTTGGATGATTAGGAGTACTACCGAGGAAGATAAAGCGGTTTCACTGGACCCTGAATCCGAATGGAAAAAAGTGCTTGGAGTTGTCTGTAATCCATATCAGGACATTTTCTCTTTCAAGATAGTGTTGCAAGAATCGTCAAAGCCCACAAAAAGAAATTTGTTGTCGGAGGTTTAAAAGGTCTTTGATTCCTTGGATTTCTAGCCCCTTCCACTATTCTCTTCAAGATGTCGTTCCAAGAGCTTTGGTTGGATAAAGATAGGATAGACTGGGATGACCCATTGCCAGCAGTAATAGCTTAAAAATGGATATCTTACCGAGAAGATCTGAAGCATTTTAGCCAACTTCGGATTCCTCGTAGGTATACTTTGAATGCAAACACCTTTGACCTAATAGGATTCTCTGACGCTTCTGAGAAAACTTATATGTTGTATATTCGCGAAGTATTTCTGAAAGTGGAGTCGTCAAAGTTCAGCTTGTAGCTGCAAAAACTCGCGTTGCCCCTGTTAAGCAGGTTTTGATCCCTCGTCTTGAGCTATGTAAAGCTCTTCTTCTTAGTCGTATAATAAAGCTCATATGTTCGTCATTAGATGCCAAACCTGGACAAATTTACGCTTTTACTGACTCTACTATTGGTCTAGCTTGGCTTTATTTCCTCCCACGCAGATGGAATACCTTCGTAGCTAATCGTACAGCCGAAATCTTAGATAATCTGCCTCGATCGGTCTGGAATCACGTTCGCTCCGAAGACAACCCAGTGGATAGCGCTTCCAGAAGGGTGGAACCAAGTAAGCTGTTAGATTTGGGACTATGGTCGAATGGACCCGCATAGATTGTATCAAAACCTAATCAATCTTGTCATCGTCAACGTTTTTGAAAATGCTCCAGAAGAAAGGAAACGCCACGCTGTCGTATTGGTGGCATTACCGAATACAGAAACTCATTTTATCGATGAACTTATAACCAAGGTGTCTTCGTGGAGAAAACTTTTTCGCGTTGTCATCTTACGGTTTATTCAGAATTCCCGGGTTGGCGCTGCTGAGAAGTGTCACTCAGGTTTCCTAACGTTTTCTAAGCTTCGCGCTTCGAAAGAGTCTTGTCTTCGATTCTGTCAAAGGGAGTTCAGTGAAGAAGTTCGCCAGCTTAAAGATCGAAATCAGGTCTCACCACAGTCTAAGTGAGCATCGCTATCTTCTTTTATTGATGAAGTAGGCTTGTTGCGGGTTGGGGGAAATCAAATGCTCCGCATGTCTCTTTCAGGATGAAACACCGCCAAGAGTTCTGGATAATTGGAGCCAGAAACATGCTTCGAAATGTGGTACACACTTGTATCCCTTGTTTTCGCTTTCGGTCATCGACTTCTTCACAGCTGATGGGAAATTTGCCATCATCGCGCCTCTCACCATCATTTGCATTCGCCGCTACTGGATGTGACTATGCAGGCCCTTTTATGCCCCGGGCCTCTAAACCCCGTAAAGCAAAGTTAACAAAAGCATATTTCGCTCTTTCTTTGTATGGCAACTAAGGCCCTGCATCTGGAAGTGGTCAGCGATCTTACAACCGAGGCCTTCATTGCGGCACTGCGAAGATTTATTGCTAGAAGAGGAAAGGGTAATGTCATTCATTCCGATAATGCCACTAACTTTGTAATGATGCATTACACCCTCTTCTTCACCGCCGCCGTTTATTAAATTGCATACAAAGCAATCCCGAATCACCGTTAACAACGACTCTAGAAAGAGCCAATCATAAGAATAAGAAAACATTAATAATCCTTTTTGTTTGTGAAATTATAATTCACACTCGGTTCAAACCGAAATATATATAAGAGACCGTGGATGAGCACCATAAAATCGAGCTCTGCCACAGTAGAAATCAGTACCAATCCCGAGTACTTGGTGAGTCTCCATTTTGAAGGACTTAGGTTCCAGAAGCGACAGTGGAAGCCCAGGTTTTAAGTAGTTAGAGTGACGTCTGCTATCTCAGACTGTAATTTAGTGACGTCTGCTTTCTCAGATGGTAATTTAGTGACGTCTGCTATCTCAGATTGTAATTTAGTGACGTCTGCTATCTCAGACTGTAATTTAGTGACGTCTGCTATCTCAGACTGTAATTTAGTGACGTCTGCTATCTCAGACTGTAATTTAGTGACGTCTGCTATCTCAGATTGTAATTTAGTGACGTCTGCTATCTCAGATTGTAATTTAGTGACGTCTGCTATCTCAGATTGTAATTTAGTGACGTCTGCTATCTCAGATTGTAATTTAGTGACGTCTGCTATCTCAGATTGTAATTTAGTGACGTCTGCTATCTCAGATTGTAATTTAGTGACGTCTGCTATCTCAGACTGTAATTTAGTGACGTCTGCTATCTCAGATTGTAATTTAGTGACATCTGCTATCTCAGATTGTAATTTAGTGACGTCTGCTATCTCAGACTGTAATTTAGTAACGTCTGCTATCTCAGACTGTAATTTAGTGACGTCTGCTATCTCAGATTGTAATTTAGTGACATCTGCTATCTCAGATTGTAATTTAGTGACGTCTGCTATCTCAGACTGTATTTTAGTGACGTCTGCTATCTCAGACTGTAATTTAGTGACGTCTGCTATCTCATACTGTAATTTAGGATATATTGCTAAACATTTGAATTGTATAAATCTAGGTTTTAATGTTATATAAATGTATATAGCTATAAGCATATATATATTGAATTGTATAACAGTACATATAATTATAAGACAATAAGAATTGTATAGAAATTGTAAGAACCAGCGATTGGTGAATAAAAAAAAACAACCTCAAATACACTAAAGTTTGTTGCTTCTTTGGTAAAACCCTGGACCCGACGAGCATACCTCAGCCTATGACAAAAAGCATCTCACAAAATGGCGCCCGAGCAGGGACTTCATTGAGGTTGATTCACCCACCCGTACCGTACCGACCGACCGTTCCAGAAGAATCATCCCTCATTGATGTCCATACCGAATAAGCGTACCAGACGCTCCTGTATCCCAGTAAGGCTAAGCCTTCCGTTAATAAACCGTCCCAGACACACCGATTGTATGCAAACCGATTATTCACCGTCAAAAGCTGAGAATATTTCTCAACCAGAACCAGATCCAGAAACAAACCAGACCGTTCCAAGTAGTTCCGAACTTAATCATCACCCTAGCAAAATGGATAGCCCTGATGACGATTTCGTGACTACCAATGAAGCATGGATATACCTGCTCAAGAAGCAAGAATTAATTGAAAAAATGAGTTCCAAGGATTTGGACACTAGTGGCACCGTGGCCACACTCCGACAGCGATTCGGCTCATTTATTAAAAATTCCCGTACCCGCCGATCAACGCAGAATCTATGCGAAGAAATATCACAGCTAGTTCAAGAAAGGATCTTCCCAGACGAAGACGAACCACCGCCAGCACCCGTTCATAAGACCATCAGCTCTACTGGTGAGAATAATAACAATGATGCCCCGTTAAAATTGTTGAATTATACAGCAAATACCGTCCAGTTTGACCCAGCTTCACAAGCAGCTAGCCGTCAATCCGCATCCATGCTTCCTTTCAACCAGCCATCCGAACCATTTGTAACCCTGATGAGTGAACCAAGTCACCAAAGGAGGCACTTGAGTTACGAAGCGGAAACCATGAACACCGTACGCTCTGGAATTTCTCGAACGTATCGAGGAATTGATGGCTTGCTATTCCATTCCGCCAGACCAGATCTTAAGAGCACTACCAGAAATTTTTCGTGGTCCTGCTTTGGAATGGCTCTGAATCCATCGAGAAGAATACAAGACTTGGGAACAATTCCGCCTAGCGTTTCGTCGGTATTTTCTACCCACTCGCTTCGTCCATAAGCTAGAGGATGAAATAATGCGAAAAAGACAAGGACCGCGAGAGTCAGTCAAAGATTTCATACGTACTATGGAATACCTTATCCGACAGCATCCGAAAATGACATTAGAGGAGAATGTAGACAGGATTTATGACAGCCTCCGCACCGAGTATCGGTTACACATTCACCGGAAGGATTTCCAGTCTCTCGAAGAATTAACCGAACTGGCCGAAGAGCTAGAATTCGTAAAAGCAGAAGAACGAAATCAAAGACCTACGGTAACTTCCAATTTATATCCTCCGACCAGGAATCAACGTCCATTCGGAACACCGAATCTACCGACACCTTCAAGAAACCACCCGACTCTTCTGTTCCTTCTGTGGAGAAGATGGACGACTAACTAAAGACTGCTCGTGCCATCAACACCAAAGACCACAACAGAATTGGAAAAACGGAACCGCAGCTATAACACATTCCAGTCCAAACCAGCAAAACCCGTCCATTGTACTTGAAATACAAGAAGAAAATCCTCGATTAGCTGTGTTGACAGCTGATGATTCCAGATTCAAGAACTGCAAGAGAAGAGTTGCCACACAACCGTGTTCTCTAGTCAACACATATAACCGTTGGTGGAGACATTACAAGCAGAGGATAAAGTACCCAAATCCAAGCCCAATTTTTGTTCCTGCGGACAGAACTTACGACATACCTAGAAGTCAGAAACAACAACCGTGTTCAAGAAAGTCCAGCAAAGAGGAAAAATCGGTATTATCGACACGCCAGTCAGTAGTACCCTGGACAGACCCGAGGTATTTCGTCCCAATAAAGATTGGGTGGGAGAATTTCAATGCGCTCATTGGCACCGGTGCCACTAAATCATTCATTGGGACCGCAATCAGGAACAAACTCCAGAAACTCAACATTCCTGTTCGCTATGAACGTGTTGACATCAAACTCGCGAATGGAAACCCAGTGACTACAAGGGAACATTACTGCATAACTTGCAACCTCGGCCAAACCCAAATTCACGGCGAAGTTACGTTTTTAAAAGATCTGGCTCAAGACGCATTCCTTGGCGTGGACATCTTGGACAGAGCTAAGTTCACCATGACCATAGCAGGAAAACCTCTGACAAATGATAAAACCAGCAAACGTGGGTAGAGAGGCTGTGTACTCTGGTCAGTAGTGACCGACTTTCCCAGAACGAAAAGGCAATACTGGCAAACTTCTTAGCGCAAGAATTACCAAAATTTGAAGAAATGAAAGGACCGTCAAATGCCACTGAACATCGTATCAGATACCCTCGCAACCCAGCTATGCAGAAGGTAATTAACGAAGAAATAGACGAGTTATTGAAAAATGGAAAAATTGAACCTTCAAACAGCCCGTTTGTGCTAGTTAAGAAGAAAGATGGATCTTGGAGACTATGTGTCGATTTCAGACAGCTAAATGAAATCGTCCTTGACGCCTACCCGCTACCATTGATTCAAGCTATTTTAGATAAGCTACGAGGAGCAAAGTACATATCAACAATTGATTTGAAGCAGGGATATTGGCAAATACCCTTAGAATATGAATCACGAGCATTCACCGCGTTCACAGTCCCTGGACGTGGATTATTTCAATGGAAGGTAATGCCCTTCGGACTACACTCCGCACCGGCTACTTTCCAACGCGTTCTTGACAAAATTATTGGGATAGACATGGAAGATTATGAGTTTGCATACCTAGATGACATCATCATCATCAGCAAGACCTTCGAAGAACATATTCAACACCTCCAAAAAGTGTTCCAAAGATTGAGAGACGCAAATTTGAAAATTAATCCAGACAAATGCGAATTTGGCAAGAAAGAATTAAAATACCTTGGACATGTAGTTGGCCAGGAGGGAATCCATACTGACCCAGATAAAATATCAGCAGTTAAGCAATTGAAAGCCCCTTCGAATGTTAAAGAACTACGTCGGATATTGGGTATATCGTCTTGGTACCGTAGATTCATTCAAGATTTCTCAGCACTAGCCGCACCTCTGAGGTTACTCTTGAAGAAAAACAAACCATGGAAATGGGGGCAAGATCAGGAAATTGCTTTCAACTCCCTCAAAGAAAAGCTAACCGGAGCACCAGTATTGACCTGTCCCAATTTTGACCAACCATTTATCTTACAAACGGATGCAAGCCAAGAAGGACTAGGAGTGGTGTTGTCTCAGAAAGATGGACAACATGAGAAGGTAGTCGCATATGCAAGCCGAACCCTAACCGATCTTGAAAAAAAATATGCCGTCACGGAACAAGAATGCCTCGCAATTCTATGGGGAATTCATAAAATGCGCCCCTACCTTGAAGGATATCACTTCACTGTAATAACCGATCATCACTCACTCAAATGGTTACACTCCTTGGAAAACCCATCCGGAAGGCTAGCACGCTGGGCCATTGAACTCCAGCAATATGATTTTACTATTCAGTACCGAAAGGGATCACTTAATGTTGTAGCTGATGCCCTATCTAGAGACCCACTACCTATCGCAACCACAGACTTTCTCGCTGCCAGTGTCGAAATTCCACCCGATTGGGTGTTACGGCAGCAACAAATTAGCATCAACCATCCAGAAAGATACCCAGAATACCATCTTGAGGGAGAGCAACTCTTTCGAAAATTCCCAACGAAAAATCCTGTTTCAAACCGGACCTTTGAATGGAAAAGCAGAGTGAAGTATTACGAGAAAATCATGACGTTGTTACAGCTGGACACCTAGGAATTTCAAAAACAATGGCTAGAATATCAAAATTGTACTACTGGCCAGGAATGCTAAGAGATATAACCAAATACGTTCGCCAATGTAGGACCTGTAATCAATACAAAAGCACCCAACAGAAACCTAGTGGCGAAATGCATACAATGCAAGTTGACGGACCTTGGGAAGTTCTCTGCATGGACTTTGTAGGACCATTACCAAGATCCATGAAAGGCAACACTACGATGCTAGTAACGACCGATAAGTTTACCAAATGGGTAGAAGCAGTACCACTCCGATCCGCAACCACCAAAAGTGTTATTCAAACACTAAGAGAAAGGATTTTCTTTCGTTTCGGTATACCAAAGGTAGTATTATCAGATAATGGCACTCAATTTATCAGCCATCAATTCCATGACTTTCTGAATGAGATGGGCATACAACAACGTCTTACTGCACCATATACACCACAAGAAAAACCCAACTGAAAGAGTAAATCGAGTTATAAAAACTATGATTGCACAATACGTGAAAGAAAATCACCGTACCTGGGACGAACACCCCCCCGAACTTACCTTTGCAATAAACACCAGCCAACATACCACAACCGGATTTTCCCCTGCCTTACTTAATTTTGGAAGAGAATTAAGAGCACCAAAAGAACCACACAACCCAAAAGACGAAGTTAACTCACAGGCCGAACCCCTCTCTATCAGACAAGAACGAATGCAATCTCTTTATCAATTAGTAAAAATTAACGCAAAGAGAGCGGCTGAAAATCAGGGGAAATATTATAACTTACGCCGCCGTAAATGGAAGCCAAGTATAGGTGAAAGAGTTTACAAACGAAATAGAGTCCTATCCTCAGCAGTAAACTACTACACAGATAAATTAGCCCCTAAGTACGATGGCCCATACAAAGTTATAAAGTTTATTTCTCCAGTGATCGTTATTCTCCACAAAGAAGGAGAGGAAAACAACAAAAGAAGAAAAATAACGGAACATCGCGCTCACATTCAGGATTTAAAAACATACCAGTCTGACGAACTAAACTTCATTCAATCAAAAACCATGAACGTAAGCACATCGCAGTCCACAGCTAACACACGAAAAAATAAAAGGAAGATGGCAGAGGAGGACAAAGACTACAAACCCTACCTTCGGCAACGAACCGCACCGAAGAAGATAAAAGCTCCCAACCAAAAGGATAAAGTTGATATCCTGTCCGTCGAGGTAATCCAGCCACCAGGCTCTATATTCGACAAAATGCGTGAGATCCAGAAAATGAGAGATATGGCAGCCGAGAAATGGAAGAAGCGGAATGAAGACGCCGGAACTAGTTCCCAGTTTTTGCCAAGTCCACCCAGAAAAAACTTGGACGACATTCCTCAAACACCAGGAAAAAACCTTCCGATAACAAGACGCACCGTGTCTATCAAAGGCACCAACACCATACAAACAAACAACAAGACCAGTCTACAACCAAACACAAATCTGCAACCAATAAAACCAAACACCAGCAACATACAACCAAACACCAAGATAACACCAAACACCAGCAACATACAACCAATCCAGATAACAGCGGCCACCGAAAAAAACCCATTCAATGGAATCAACGTAATTAAACACCCAATGTATTGCACAACCAGTAAACGCCAAAAATTTTACATCAAACAACCATTTGGTAAGGTCGAAGTTTTCAAAAACAGAACTAAGGTGGTCTTAACCTATAAAATGCACAAAAAATTAATACAGCTGCCGAATCCATCTTAAGATGTACCAACGCTGTCATAACCGCCATAACCGCTATAACCTTAGCAAGAAGCATATCTACTTTTCTTTTTTTTTGCCAATGAAGGCTATTAAGTTTTTTTTAAGTTTATTATTGTTAATTTTGTTATATACATAGCTATAAGAATAAAAGAAAATAAAACGGAAAGCAAGTCTTTGTTGTTTCAATGGAGCTTATTTTTACGAAACAAAAAAAAAAGAAAAAAAAATATATATCAAATAGAGTTAAAAAGAAAAGAATATCATAAAAAGAAAACAAGAAAAAATTAGAATAAGAAAAAAAAAATTAAAATAAAACAAAGGAAACAAAAAAAAAAAAAAAACAATAAAATATATAAATATAGATGTGGATTTCGGCCTTATCCAAGAGCCATGGGTTAGAAGCCAAAAAGTATGTGGACTTCAGGATAACCTATACAACCTGTTCTACATCTGTAACAACAATAACCAAGGTAACCCTCGTACATGTATTCTTGCTAAAAAACATTTAAAAGTGTTTCTCTGTCCAAATTTTAGCACTCCGGACCTGACAGTTGTCAGACTGGAGTCCAAGAGTAAAGGTGGGCTATATTTAGGGTCAGCCTACATGGCCCACGACCGTATAGCACCGCCCGAGGAAGTAACTACCTTGGTCCAGAACACCAACATGGCCAACCTCATACTAGGATGTGATGCCAATGCCAGGCACACCGTATGGGGCAGCACGGTAACTAACGAAAGAGGTGAGTCCTTATTCGACCATATAATCACTAACAACATGTCTATCTGTAACCAAGGCAACACCCCAACCTTCGTTTTCCCGAGCACGGACACTTTCGAAGGATGGGAAGATGTGCTGGATGTAACTCTAACAACCAATAATGAACTAGTCAGGGTAGAAAACTGGAGAGTGTCTACTCTGGGATCATTTTCTGATCACAGGTATATACTGTTCGATTTAGGTCTTAAAATTGAGCCCCCTACCCCGTTTAGAAACCCCAAAAAAAATCGACTGGAAGAAATTCAGCCTAATAGCAAATGCCAAACTAAAAAATGTACCAAATCTTTATCTAGATTCTGTTGAAGAACTGGAATCGAAAGTTAACACTTTTGAGACAACTATGAATGTAGCATTCAAAGCGTCCTGTCCAGTCAGGTACAGCAAAAAAACCTTCCCTCCATGGTGGAATGAAGACCTCTCAAATCTTAGGAAGATAACGAGAACTACCTTCAATATCTGCTACGCTAATAAACAATGGCAACCCTACAAGGACTGCCTTAAAAAATACAAAAAAGCGGTATCCTCAGCTAAAAAACTGGCCTGGAAAGAGTACTGCGAATCTATTGAAAACATTAAAGACTCAGCTAGACTAGGCAAAATATTGTCTAAACAGCACTCTTGCCCATCCATCCTCAAACGGGAGGATGGTAGCTGGACAGAGGACTCAGCCGAATCTCTAGAGGCCTTAATGACAACCCATTTCCCAGGCTGCAAAGAATACAGCCTGGAAACAGAAACAGTCCCAAGTGGTCAGCCAGAACACTTGGAAAATATTCATGCTATTATTAGTAAGGAAAAGATCTCTTGGTCTATCAATAGCTTTTCACCATACAAGTCACCAGGTGTAGACTGTATAATCCCTGTCATGCTACAGAAATTACAAGATATAGTTATACCCTGGTTAGAAGCCTTCTTCATTAACTGTTTCAGGTTTGGCCATGTCCCCAAAACGTGGAGACAGGTCAAAGTGGTCTTCATCCCGAAGGTGGGTAAAAGGGGACATGAAGCCCCTAAAGACTTTAGACCCATCAGCCTCACCTCCTTCGTTCTGAAAACACTAGAACGGTTAATTGACATATACATTAGAGGCATTTTAGATAGAAATCCTCTTTCCAAATCACAACACGCCTACCTCAAGGGAAGATCCACTGAAACGGCACTTCACGAGGTAGTACGTACCATCGAAAAAACAATTCAATACAAAGAGTATACCCTAGCAACCTTCCTTGACGTGGAGGGAGCTTTTAATAACGTATCAGCTACTTCGATTCAAAAATCTCTTGCCAAGTTTGACGTTGATGTTCACGTCACAAAATGGATTTGATCCATGCTTAGATCAAGAATCATCCAGGCTACGTTGGGTAGCAATCGCATAATCAAACTAGCAGATAGGGGAACACCTCAGGGAGGAGTTCTATCCCCCCTATTATGGCTACTTGTCATGGACACAATTCTGTGTGAACTGGATAATTGCGGGGTTAAAGTGGTGGCGTATGCGGATGACCTGGTGGTTATGACATCAGGGGCGTTTCCTACGGTGATAAGCATGGACACAATTCTGTGTGAACTGGATAATTGCGGGGTTAAAGTGGTGGCGTATGCGGATGACCTGGTGGTTATGACATCAGGGGCGTTTCCTACGGTGATAAGAAGCATCATGGAAACAGCTTTAAGAAGAATCAGCTTCTGGGCTACTAGCTGCGGACTTAGTGTCAATCAAAATAAGACAGAAATGATGCTCTTCACCACTACGACTAAAATACCTCCCTTTACCCTGCCCAAACTAAACGGTCACACTCTCTCTCTATCAACAAAAGCTAAATACCTAGGAGTCATCCTGGACCCTAAGCTAAACTGGAAAATCAATATCGAAGAGCGTGTAAAGAAAGCAAGTATAGCTTTCTATGCTTGTAGTAAAACATTCGGAAAAAAATGGGGTCTGCAGCCTAAGATGATATTATGGACATACACTGCTGTGGTTCGTCCAATCTTAACATACGGATCGATCGTATGGTGGCCAGCCCTAAGCAAAAAATACAACATAGAAAAATTGAAAAAGATTCAAAGAACAGCTAGCATAGGTTCCACAGGTGCAATTAGATCTTGCCCAACCGATGCACTAAGCGTCATTCTTAATCTTCTTCCTTTAGATCTCTTCATCAAGTACATGGTATCCTGCAGTGCAACCAGGCTTAAAGAAACAAACTGCTGGTCGGAAAAACCCTATGGTCACACAAAAATTCTGGAACTGTTGCCAAGAGACCTGCGTTCAGTCCATACTGACTATCAAACCCTTTCTCTCAACTTCGGAAAAAGCATCAATGTGCTTATTCCTACCAGAGACGAGTGGAATAATGATTCGGTGATAAGTGAGTATGACACCACAATCTTCACCGACGGTTCAAAGATGAATGTTGGAGTTGGGGCGGGTGTTTTCTCGGAGGCATTGAAAATAAATAACTCTTATCGCCTACCTAACACCTCCAGCGTATTTCAGGCCGAGGTACTAGCTATTAAAGAAGCCTGCAGGGTACTCAAACAAAAAATAATATCTAACCAAAATATTCACATAGTGGCCATCTGTATAGACAGCCAGGCTGCAATCAAAGCAATTGATAGCTGCCTGGTAACCTCAAAGTTGGTAAATCAATGCAGAGGTGAGCTCGCAGGCTTTGGCGAAAGCACTAAAATCTCACTCATATGGGTCCCAGGCCATAGTGACATCCAAGGCAATGAGCACGCAGATGAGCTTGCCAGGCAGGGATCAGCCCTTCCCGTCTCTCAGGCAGAAGAAGTCGACCTTCCACTGGGATTCGTGAAGGGCAAAATATATGACCATTTCCTATCTGAATCAATAAAAAGGTGGCAAGGTCTATCAAACTGTAAGATATCTAGGAAGATATGGCCTACCTATGACAAAAACAGATCAATTGAATTAATAAAGCGAAATAGAACAGATACGGCCAGGATCGTTGCAGTCATCACTGGCCATTGGCCAATAGGAGAACACGCGGCTAAGCTACGGATACCTTTTAATAGTTTCTGCCGAAGCTGCAAGAATCCCCTAGAGAGAGAAACCATCGAACATTTTCTCTGTGACTGCCCAGCCCTGGCCAGATCTCGCTTCCTGGCATTTGGAAGCCCTTTTCTTGATAACCTAACCGTGCTGTCGAACAAAAGGATAAATGACTTTATCTCTTTTCTAAATAGCACCAGATGGATCTAATAGATCAAACAATAACTTCACCACAGCACTTGCATTGGAAGTGGGAGGACTGGCGATGGTCTAACGGGATTCGGTGAATCGGAAGTCGTGGACTGTATCGCTATCGACTCCGGTTCGGGCCGATCCCCGATGGACCATTGCTGGGCTAATAAGTTAGGTAAAACACTATAAATACAAAAATCATATACAAATATCGTCACTAACTCCCCGCACTACCTCTTAATACACAACTGGGACTTAAAAGTCTGCCAAAACCTAACCAGGTTTACCTTGACTTTGAAAAAGCCCAACCACAAGTAAATCTAGTGATAGGTTATACGGACGGCTCTCAACCCAACTACCTAGCACACAGTGTGAGCTTAACATTCCCCTGAGGTCGAGAGTACAGACCAAAACCTAGTCCCTATATCAATCAACAAACTCGGCTTTAACTTTTCGGACAATCACCACCTCTATAACTGGTGCAAACCTTAAAGCACTGATATATACCCAGTAGGTATTACCTTGCTTAGTATAGGCACAGCCACGAGTGGATCTGGTGAAGGGCTATATGGTTGGATCGCAACCCTACCGGAACCACCTAGCACACAGTCGTGAGCTTGGTGCTCTTGTAGGGCTGCGTGATAAGACAATAACCTAGTCCCCCAAGTAATTTTGTCTAGTTTAATAAAAGAAAAAAAAAAAAAAACAACCCCTATATCAAGAAACAAATCAGGTCAAACGAGTTATGGTATCAAAACGGCGCACAACAGCGCTAATTGGGTTCTACGGGAACAGGTGTTCTCAGAACCGCCATTTTACCTACCTACCTATACCATAAAAAAAAAAAAAAAAATGAAAAATTTAATAATAAGTAAACTGAAAAAAAGCACAAAAAAAATGTCTTATTTGCAGACAACCGCGATTTCCCCATCATAAAGGAAAGCACCGATGGACTGGGTCAAGTCCCACTCCCAATGATGTTTTACCATCCTTATACTACCGCGCCTCTTGCGGGTAGCACCGATGGACTGGGTTAAATCCCACTCTCAATAATGCTGTAGCATCCTTATACTACCGCGCCTCTTGCGGGTAGCACCGATGGACACCGATGGACTGGGTCAAATACCACTCTCAATGATGCTGTACCATCCTTAAACTACCGCGCCTCTTGCGGGTAGCACCGATGGACACCGATGGACTGGGTTAAATCCCACTCTCGATGATGCTCTAGCATCCTTATATTATAGCGCCTTTTGCGGGTAGCACCGATGGACACCGATGGATAGGATCATGCCATATAAAATGATCACCGAACCAGATATCTAGTTTTTAAAGACGAGAAGGTTCTCGTCTCCGAAAGGAGTAGGGGAATGTAATGATGCATTACACCCTCTTCTTCACCGCCGCCGTTTATTAAATTGCATACAAAGCAATCCCGAATCACCGTTAACAACGACTCTAGAAAGAGCCAATCATAAGAATAAGAAAATATTAATAATACTTTTTGTTTGTGAAATTATAATTCACACTCGGTTCAAACCGAAATATATATAAGAGACCGTGGATGAGCACCATAAAATCGAGCTCTGCCACAGTAGAAATCAGTACCAATCCCGAGTGCTTGGTGAGTCTCCATTTTGAAGGACTTAGGTTCCAGAAGCGACAGTGGAAGCCCAGGTTTTAAGTAGTTAGAGTGACGTCTGCTATCTCAGACTGTAATTGAGTGACGTCTGCTATCTCAGATTGTAATTTAGTGACGTCTGCTATCTCAGACTGTAATTAAGTGACGTCTGCTATCTCAGACTGTAATTTAGTGACGTTTGAATTGTATAAATCTAGGTTATAATGTTATATAAATGTAAATAACTATAAGCATATATATATTGAATTGTATAACAGTACATATAATTATAAGACAATAAAGGCTTAACTACATTCAACTCACTTTTGTACAAAAGTGAACCAAAGGTTTTGTCTTTTTTTAACGCTCTACTCAATTCTATCTTCCTTCTCAAATTTTACAAAAGTAGAACACCAATACACATAAGCAACTAGTTTTAAAAACGACTCATGGATGTCACTGCGGAGGGGGAAATTTTAAGGGAACAACCCATATCTAGACAGTTCGCCATTTTGTTTTGGTTTCGGTAAAGAAAAATATATGTATATCCTTATATATATATTTTATATAAATTTATTAAAACAAAATTTAAATGAAAAGATTATGTCGATTTTAATGAAAAGGAAAAAAAAAACGCTGCATGTCGGTCTTAATCTGACAAGCTTTTATTTGATATAAAAATAAATTGCTTTACCCCCTCCCAATCCTCTTCCCTGACTCACTTTAGTTTTATCACAACATACAGCAAGAGGAAGAACAAACGAAGAGAAATATGTAACACATTGTTTGGAGCCACCGTGCTTCTCCAGGCGGATTCTCGCGTTATTTTTGTTCCCAGGACGCCGCCTGTTCTGTGAATTTTATCGTGGATTCCGCGCACCAGTTTGTCTTGGTATCGAACTTCATCTTTTCATCGTGGGCAATATGTGATGTCGATGGTCAGCTAATTGAGTGCGGCTCGGTCGCTTTCTTCTTCGAAGGACTCTTGATTCAGACGACTAGGGCAGGGATTCTGGGGTATCGGTTGGTAGGAGTAGTTCGGTTGGTTGTTTTATGTGAAGACACTGTTACAAATTGATGTCACTCGCTGGAAATGCCTTTAGATTTATTAGGCAATTTTTAAGATAGACGGACGAAGACGAAGGCCAGAGAAAGGTCATTTTTTTCAAAGAAATATGACAGATAATTTTAAGTGCGAAACACAATTTTGGTAATATTTCTCGCAAAGAGGTGTCGCAAGAGTATGTGTGTGTTTTTTCACTTTTGTACATTTTGCAAAAAGTTTTGAATGTAGTTAAGCCTTAAGACTTGTATAGAAATTGTAAGAACCAGCGATTGGTGAATAAAAAAAAACAACCTCAAATACACTAAAGTTTGTTGCTTCTTTGGTAAAACCCTGGACCCGACGAGCATACCTCAGCCTATGACAAAAAGCATCTCACAATTTCCAAGGAGCTGCTCGAAAGCTTTCAGAGGTTTATGAATTAGTGAGATCCTCCAAACACAACAAGTTAATTTTCACCGCCTTGCCAGCTGAAAAGATCAGATAGGAATTCATACCACCCCATGCCCCTCACTTTGGAGGGTTGTGGGAAGCGGGTGTCAAATGCGTTAGGCAGCACCTTCGTCGCGTCATCGGTGAAAACATTCTCAAATTTGAGGAAATGAGCACCTTGCTGTGCTGTTCTATTTCCAATACCGATTTGAACCCGCTAACCCCTTCTCATTTCGTTATAGGTCGCCCATATACCGCCCTACTGGATCCTAATTATTTGGAGGTTCCTCTCAGTCGACTGGGACGTTGGGAACTTATCCAAAACATGCTGCAAAGCTTCTGGAATAGATGGCAGTCTGATTACAAAGACCTAAGTGGAGACAAATCAATCGAGACTTCAGAGTTCATGACCTCGTCGTTTTAAAGTAACCTAATTTACCCCCTTCCCAATGGGCTTCAGGTCGGATCGAAGAGCTTCACCCTGGTAATGATGGACATATTCGAGTGGTAACCCTTCGCATTTAAAGTGGGACGTTTCGGAGACCGATTGCTTAACTGGCCTTCCTACGAGTTTCCTGAAGTGTCCTTCAGGGGTGGCGGCGTGTTTAGAAATGAATTAAACTTTAAAGTAATATTTCCTGACTTACTTAAATATTATTATCTTAATACTTTTCTATTTTGAATTAAAATTAACGTAACATTTTTTCTCTTTATAACTAAACATTGTATAATTTGCCCTATGCAGTTTTCCTGTATTGTTTTTTTTCTATGAGCACAGATTTATATCTGTGGCCATAAGCAATACCCGCTTAAGTACCCGCTTAAGTCGACTTAAGCGAAAACTCGGTTTTTTTCCATTAGTGTTCTCCATGCTTTTTAGAGCTCAAATATGACGAATAGAAAAAACCGCTTAAGTCTTTTTCATACTTAACAACATATGGAATAAACGCTTAACTCAAATAAGAATTCTAAACTCATATAACGCAGTTTTAAATAATGACTTATATCGACTTAATCTATTTTTATAAATCTTAATTGGCCAAAAACACAAGAAAGTATATGAGAGAGTAAAACAACTTATCTCGAGTTAAGCGGTTTTTGCAAAACTGAAAAGAGATTCTCATTGATGCCAAAATGAGTTAAGCCACTTTTCCAAATTTTTGTTGGGTGTTTTTAGGAATCTTATGTCAGCTAGGCTACTATTACAAATCAAAAATTCTTAAAACCTGAGTATTAACTCGAGTTAAGTTATTATGATAAATGCATGGAGGACTTTTGTGGGTTTTGAAGTGAAATAGTAACCTGAGTTGTTATTATATTCGGGTGTTTAAAGCGATTTCTTAAAAGTAATTTATCCATTTTTTTGAGTTCCAATGCCAACGTATTGTTTTACCTTTCTTGGGCAGTTCTGAAAACGGTGAGTCATTTTTGTTATAAATATACAAAGCAATAAAAAATCTTGAAAGTGGGTGAAAACCACTAATTTTTACACCTCAAAAGAAGACATTTCAAGTACAGGTTCTAGGTACATATGCATTTAAAAACATGTCAGAAGTTGTCATGAACGAAACAAAATCATCTACAAATAGGTAAGATTATTTCGATACATTTCAGATAGAATCGAATTATTCTTTTGAAACATTTGGTGTAAATATAAGACCAGAACTAGACTTGTTTAACTTTAACTCTCCTTGATTTAAATTTTATCCATCCGATGGATTGTAATTTCGAGGTTGCAGAGACGGTTGACGAATATCAGTTTAGATTCACCTGAAGAGTGAAGGGAACAACCCATATCTAGACAGTTCGCCATTTTGTTTTGGTTTCGGTAAAGAAAAATATATGTATATCCTTATATATATATTTTATATAAATTTATTAAAACAAAATTTAAATGAAAAGATTATGTCGATTTTAATGAAAAGGAAAAAAAAAACGCTGCATGTCGGTCTTAATCTGACAAGCTTTTATTTGATATAAAAATAAATTGCTTTACCCCCTCCCAATCCTCTTCCCTGACTCACTTTAGTTTTATCACAACATACAGCAAGAGGAAGAACAAACGAAGAGAAATATGTAACACATTGTTTGGAGCCACCGTGCTTCTCCAGGCGGATTCTCGCGTTATTTTTGTTCCCAGGACGCCGCCTGTTCTGTGAATTTTATCGTGGATTCCGCGCACCAGTTTGTCTTGGTATCGAACTTCATCTTTTCATCGTGGGCAATATGTGATGTCGATGGTCAGCTAATTGAGTGCGGCTCGGTCGCTTTCTTCTTCGAAGGACTCTTGATTCAGACGACTAGGGCAGGGATTCTGGGGTATCGGTTGGTAGGAGTAGTTCGGTTGGTTGTTTTATGTGAAGACACTGTTACAAATTGATGTCACTCGCTGGAAATGCCTTTAGATTTATTAGGCAATTTTTAAGATAGACGGACGAAGACGAAGGCCAGAGAAAGGTCATTTTTTTCAAAGAAATATGACAGATAATTTTAAGTGCGAAACACAATTTTGGTAATATTTCTCGCAAAGAGGTGTCGCAAGAGTATGTGTGTGTTTTTTCACTTTTGTACATTTTGCAAAAAGTTTTGAATATAGTTAAGCCTTAAGACTTGTATAGAAATTGTAAGAACCAGCGATTGGTGAATAAAAAAAAACAACCTCAAATACACTAAAGTTTGTTGCTTCTTTGGTAAAACCCTGGACCCGACGAGCATACCTCAGCCTATGACAAAAAGCATCTCACAATTTCCAAGGAGCTGCTCGAAAGCTTTCAGAGGTTTATGAATTAGTGAGATCCTCCAAACACAACAAGTTAATTTTCACCGCCTTGCCAGCTGAAAAGATCAGATAGGAATTCATACCACCCCATGCCCCTCACTTTGGAGGGTTGTGGGAAGCGGGTGTCAAATGCGTTAAGCAGCACCTTCGTCGCGTCATCGGAGAAAACATTCTCAAATTTGAGGAAATGAGCACCTTGCTGTGCTGTTCTATTTCCAATACCGATTTGAACCCGCTAACCCCTTCTCATTTCGTTATAGGTCGCCCATATACCGCCCTACTGGATCCTAATTATTTGGAGGTTCCTCTCAGTCGACTGGGACGTTGGGAACTTATCCAAAACATGCTGCAAAGCTTCTGGAATAGATGGCAGTCTGATTACAAAGACCTAAGTGGAGACAAATCAATCGAGACTTCAGAGTTCATGAGCTCGTCGTTTTAAAGTAACCTAATTTACCCCCTTCCCAATGGGCTTCAGGTCGGATCGAAGAGCTTCACCCTGGTAATGATGGACATATTCGAGTGGTAACCCTTCGCATTTAAAGTGGGACGTTTCGGAGACCGATTGCTTAACTGGCCTTCCTACGAGTTTCCTGAAGTGTCCTTCAGGGGTGGCGGCGTGTTTAGAAATGAATTAAACTTTAAAGTAATATTTCCTGACTTACTTAAATATTATTATCTTAATACTTTTCTATTTTGAATTAAAATTAACGTAACATTTTTTCTCTTTATAACTAAACATTGTATAATTTGCCCTATGCAGTTTTCCTGTATTGTTTTTTTTCTATGAGCACAGATTTATATCTGTGGCCATAAGCAATACCCGCTTAAGTACCCGCTTAAGTCGACTTAAGCGAAAACTCGGTTTTTTTCCATTAGTGTTCTCCATGCTTTTTAGAGCTCAAATATGACGAATAGAAAAAACCGCTTAAGTCTTTTTCATACTTAACAACATATGGAATAAACGCTTAACTCAAATAAGAATTCTAAACTCATATAACGCAGTTTTAAATAATGACTTATATCGACTTAATCTATTTTTATAAATCTTAATTGGCCAAAAACACAAGAAAGTATATGAGAGAGTAAAACAACTTATCTCGAGTTAAGCGGTTTTTGCAAAACTGAAAAGAGATTCTCATTGATGCCAAAATGAGTTAAGCCACTTTTCCAAATTTTTGTTGGGTGTTTTTAGGAATCTTATGTCAGCTAGGCTACTATTACAAATCAAAAATTCTTAAAACCTGAGTATTAACTCGAGTTAAGTTATTATGATAAATGCATGGAGGACTTTTGTGGGTTTTGAAGTGAAATAGTAACCTGAGTTGTTATTATATTCGGGTGTTTAAAGCGATTTCTTAAAAGTAATTTATCCATTTTTTTGAGTTCCAATGCCAACGTATTGTTTTACCTTTCTTGGGCAGTTCTGAAAACGGTGAGTCATTTTTGTTATAAATATACAAAGCAATAAAAAATCTTGAAAGTGGGTGAAAACCACTAATTTTTACACCTCAAAAGAAGACATTTCAAGTACAGGTTCTAGGTACATATGCATTTAAAAACATGTCAGAAGTTGTCATGAACGAAACAAAATCATCTACAAATAGGTAAGATTATTTCGATACATTTCAGATAGAATCGAATTATTCTTTTGAAACATTTGGTGTAAATATAAGACCAGAACTAGACTTGTTTAACTTTAACTCTCCTTGATTTAAATTTTATCCATCCGATGGATTGTAATTTCGAGGTTGCAGAGACGGTTGACGAATATCAGTTTAGATTCACCTGAAGAGTGAAGGGAACAACCCATATCTAGACAGTTCGCCATTTTGTTTTGATTTCGGTAAAGAAAAATATATGTATATCCTTATATATATATTTTATATAAATTTATTAAAACAAAATTTAAATGAAAAGATTATGTCGATTTTAATGAAAAGGAAAAAAAAAAACGCTGCATGTCGGTCTTAATCTGACAAGCTTTTATTTGATATAAAAATAAATTGCTTTACCCCCTCCCAATCCTCTTCCCTGACTCACTTTAGTTTTATCACAACATACAGCAAGAGGAAGAACAAACGAAGAGAAATATGTAACACATTGTTTGGAGCCACCGTGCTTCTCCAGGCGGATTCTCGCGTTATTTTTGTTCCCAGGACGCCGCCTGTTCTGTGAATTTTATCGTGGATTCCGCGCACCAGTTTGTCTTGGTATCGAACTTCATCTTTTCATCGTGGGCAATATGTGATGTCGATGGTCAGCTAATTGAGTGCGGCTCGGTCGCTTTCTTCTTCGAAGGACTCTTGATTCAGACGACTAGGGCAGGGATTCTGGGGTATCGGTTGGTAGGAGTAGTTCGGTTGGTTGTTTTATGTGAAGACACTGTTACAAATTGATGTCACTCGCTGGAAATGCCTTTAGATTTATTAGGCAATTTTTAAGATAGACGGACGAAGACGAAGGCCAGAGAAAGGTCATTTTTTTCAAAGAAATATGACAGATAATTTTAAGTGCGAAACACAATTTTGGTAATATTTCTCGCAAAGAGGTGTCGCAAGAGTATGTGTGTGTTTTTTCACTTTTGTACATTTTGCAAAAAGTTTTGAATGTAGTTAAGCCTTAAGACTTGTATAGAAATTGTAAGAACCAGCGATTGGTGAATAAAAAAAAACAACCTCAAATACACTAAAGTTTGTTGCTTCTTTGGTAAAACCCTGGACCCGACGAGCATACCTCAGCCTATGACAAAAAGCATCTCACAATTTCCAAGGAGCTGCTCGAAAGCTTTCAGAGGTTTATGAATTAGTGAGATCCTCCAAACACAACAAGTTAATTTTCACCGCCTTGCCAGCTGAAAAGATCAGATAGGAATTCATACCACCCCATGCCCCTCACTTTGGAGGGTTGTGGGAAGCGGGTGTCAAATGCGTTAAGCAGCACCTTCGTCGCGTCATCGGAGAAAACATTCTCAAATTTGAGGAAATGAGCACCTTGCTGTGCTGTTCTATTTCCAATACCGATTTGAACCCGCTAACCCCTTCTCATTTCGTTATAGGTCGCCCATATACCGCCCTACTGGATCCTAATTATTTGGAGGTTCCTCTCAGTCGACTGGGACGTTGGGAACTTATCCAAAACATGCTGCAAAGCTTCTGGAATAGATGGCAGTCTGATTACAAAGACCTAAGTGGAGACAAATCAATCGAGACTTCAGAGTTCATGAGCTCGTCGTTTTAAAGTAACCTAATTTACCCCCTTCCCAATGGGCTTCAGGTCGGATCGAAGAGCTTCACCCTGGTAATGATGGACATATTCGAGTGGTAACCCTTTGCATTTAAAGTGGGACGTTTCGGAGACCGATTGCTTAACTGGCCTTCCTACGAGTTTCCTGAAGTGTCCTTCAGGGGTGGCGGCGTGTTTAGAAATGAATTAAACTTTAAAGTAATATTTCCTGACTTACTTAAATATTATTATCTTAATACTTTTCTATTTTGAATTAAAATTAACGTAACATTTTTTCTCTTTATAACTAAACATTGTATAATTTGCCCTATGCAGTTTTCCTGTATTGTTTTTTTTCTATGAGCACAGATTTATATCTGTGGCCATAAGCAATACCCGCTTAAGTACCCGCTTATACTCGCTTAAGCGAAAACTCGGTTTTTTTCCATTAGTGTTCTCCATGCTTTTTAGAGCTCAAATATGACGAATAGAAAAAACCGCTTAAGTCTTTTTCATACTTAACAACATATGGAATAAACGCTTAACTCAAATAAGAATTCTAAACTCATATAACGCAGTTTTAAATAATGACTTATATCGACTTAATCTATTTTTATAAATCTTAATTGGCCAAAAACACAAGAAAGTATATGAGAGAGTAAAACAACTTATCTCGAGTTAAGCGGTTTTTGTAAACTGAAAAGAGATTCTCATTGATGCCAAAATGAGTTAAGCCACTTTTCCAAATTTTTGTTGGGTGTTTTTAGGAATCTTATGTCAGCTAGGCTACTATTACAAATCAAAAATTCTTAAAACCTGAGTATTAACTCGAGTTAAGTTATTATGATAAATGCATGGAGGACTTTTGTGGGTTTTGAAGTGAAATAGTAACCTGAGTTGTTATTATATTCGGGTGTTTAAAGCGATTTCTTAAAAGTAATTTATCCATTTTTTTGAGTTCCAATGCCAACGTATTGTTTTACCTTTCTTGGGCAGTTCTCAAAACGGTGAGTCATTTTTGTTATAAATATACAAAGCAATAAAAAATCTTGAAAGTGGGTGAAAACCACTAATTTTTACACCTCAAAAGAAGACATTTCAAGTACAGGTTCTAGGTACATATGCATTTAAAAACATGTCAGAAGTTGTCATGAACGAAACAAAATCATCTACAAATAGGTAAGATTATTTCGATACATTTCAGATAGAATCGAATTATTCTTTTGAAACATTTGGTGTAAATATAAGACCAGAACTAGACTTGTTTAACTTTAACTCTCCTTGATTTAAATTTTATCCATCCGATGGATTGTAATTTCGAGGTTGCAGAGACGGTTGACGAATATCAGTTTAGATTCACCTGAAGAGTGAAGGGAACAACCCATATCTAGACAGTTCGCCATTTTGTTTTGGTTTCGGTAAAGAAAAATATATGTATATCCTTATATATATATTTTATATAAATTTATTAAAACAAAATTTAAATGAAAAGATTATGTCGATTTTAATGAAAAGGAAAAAAAAAAACGCTGCATGTCGGTCTTAATCTGACAAGCTTTTATTTGATATAAAAATAAATTGCTTTACCCCCTCCCAATCCTCTTCCCTGACTCACTTTAGTTTTATCACAACATACAGCAAGAGGAAGAACAAACGAAGAGAAATATGTAACACATTGTTTGGAGCCACCGTGCTTCTCCAGGCGGATTCTCGCGTTATTTTTGTTCCCAGGACGCCGCCTGTTCTGTGAATTTTATCGTGGATTCCGCGCACCAGTTTGTCTTGGTATCGAACTTCATCTTTTCATCGTGGGCAATATGTGATGTCGATGGTCAGCTAATTGAGTGCGGCTCGGTCGCTTTCTTCTTCGAAGGACTCTTGATTCAGACGACTAGGGCAGGGATTCTGGGGTATCGGTTGGTAGGAGTAGTTCGGTTGGTTGTTTTATGTGAAGACACTGTTACAAATTGATGTCACTCGCTGGAAATGCCTTTAGATTTATTAGGCAATTTTTAAGATAGACGGACGAAGACGAAGGCCAGAGAAAGGTCATTTTTTTCAAAGAAATATGACAGATAATTTTAAGTGCGAAACACAATTTTGGTAATATTTCTCGCAAAGAGGTGTCGCAAGAGTATGTGTGTGTTTTTTCACTTTTGTACATTTTGCAAAAAGTTTTGAATGTAGTTAAGCCTTAAGACTTGTATAGAAATTGTAAGAACCAGCGATTGGTGAATAAAAAAAAACAACCTCAAATACACTAAAGTTTGTTTTGCTCTTTGGTAAAACCCTGGACCCGACGAGCATACCTCAGCCTATGACAAAAAGCATCTCACAATTTCCAAGGAGCTGCTCGAAAGCTTTCAGAGGTTTATGAATTAGTGAGATCCTCCAAACACAACAAGTTAATTTTCACCGCCTTGCCAGCTGAAAAGATCAGATAGGAATTCATACCACCCCATGCCCCTCACTTTGGAGGGTTGTGGGAAGCGGGTGTCAAATGCGTTAAGCAGCACCTTCGTCGCGTCATCGGAGAAAACATTCTCAAATTTGAGGAAATGAGCACCTTGCTGTGCTGTTCTATTTCCAATACCGATTTGAACCCGCTAACCCCTTCTCATTTCGTTATAGGTCGCCCATATACCGCCCTACTGGATCCTAATTATTTGGAGGTTCCTCTCAGTCGACTGGGACGTTGGGAACTTATCCAAAACATGCTGCAAAGCTTCTGGAATAGATGGCAGTCTGATTACAAAGACCTAAGTGGAGACAAATCAATCGAGACTTCAGAGTTCATGAGCTCGTCGTTTTAAAGTAACCTAATTTACCCCCTTCCCAATGGGCTTCAGGTCGGATCGAAGAGCTTCACCCTGGTAATGATGGACATATTCGAGTGGTAACCCTTCGCATTTAAAGTGGGACGTTTCGGAGACCGATTGCTTAACTGGCCTTCCTACGAGTTTCCTGAAGTGTCCTTCAGGGGTGGCGGCGTGTTTAGAAATGAATTAAACTTTAAAGTAATATTTCCTGACTTACTTAAATATTATTATCTTAATACTTTTCTATTTTGAATTAAAATTAACGTAACATTTTTTCTCTTTATAACTAAACATTGTATAATTTGCCCTATGCAGTTTTCCTGTATTGTTTTTTTTCTATGAGCACAGATTTATATCTGTGGCCATAAGCAATACCCGCTTAAGTACCCGCTTAAGTCGACTTAAGCGAAAACTCGGTTTTTTTCCATTAGTGTTCTCCATGCTTTTTAGAGCTCAAATATGACGAATAGAAAAAACCGCTTAAGTCTTTTTCATACTTAATAACATATGGAATAAACGCTTAACTCAAATAAGAATTCTAAACTCATATAACGCAGTTTTAAATAATGACTTATATCGACTTAATCTATTTTTATAAATCTTAATTGGCCAAAAACACAAGAAAGTATATGAGAGAGTAAAACAACTTATCTCGAGTTAAGCGGTTTTTGCAAAACTGAAAAGAGATTCTCATTGATGCCAAAATGAGTTAAGCCACTTTTCCAAATTTTTGTTGGGTGTTTTTAGGAATCTTATGTCAGCTAGTCTACTATTACAAATCAAAAATTCTTAAAACCTGAGTATTAACTCGAGTTAAGTTATTATGATAAATGCATGGAGGACTTTTGTGGGTTTTGAAGTGAAATAGTAACCTGAGTTGTTATTATATTCGGGTGTTTAAAGCGATTTCTTAAAAGTAATTTATCCATTTTTTTGAGTTCCAATGCCAACGTATTGTTTTACCTTTCTTGGGCAGTTCTCAAAACGGTGAGTCATTTTTGTTATAAATATACAAAGCAATAAAAAATCTTGAAAGTGGGTGAAAACCACTAATTTTTACACCTCAAAAGAAGACATTTCAAGTACAGGTTCTAGGTACATATGCATTTAAAAACATGTCAGAAGTTGTCATGAACGAAACAAAATCATCTACAAATAGGTAAGATTATTTCGATACATTTCAGATAGAATCGAATTATTCTTTTGAAACATTTGGTGTAAATATAAGACCAGAACTAGACTTGTTTAACTTTAACTCTCCTTGATTTAAATTTTATCCATCCGATGGATTGTAATTTCGAGGTTGCAGAGACGGTTGACGAATATCAGTTTAGATTCACCTGAAGAGTGAAGATAAACGAATTCAGACGTGATAGCAGCTTAAACAGAAACTAAAATTGCTGCTTTAGGATATGATTACAGTGGATGTGTATTATATGAGCAAAAATTGTTTACCTATCAGTGCTAACAACACTCTAAGTTTATGAAAGCGGTAACAGTGCACGCGTTTCAGAAACTGCACGAAATCGTTGGAATTGATCCCTTGTTGAAATCAATTTGATAAAGTTCAAAAGTTTATTAAAATATAGACACGTGCTTCTTATCATCAGATATACCTCACCCACTGTACGTTTGTTTTAATGAAACTGAATGTTTTCAGTTGCGAAAATGAATTACAGCAGTCAAAAATTCACCGAAGATAATCGAGAGTTGAAAACATGTTTGAAGTTACTTTGGATAGTGTGAAGTCCCAGTCCAGGAAAGCTCCTTTTAAAGAAATTATGTATATAGCTACTCTTGCAAATACTTCAATGCATGATTTCGTCTTTGGCCACTATTACAAGCCTTACTGTGAAAAATAATCCAACCGGCTCTATTGGCTTGAGCATTTATTCTTTAAAATCTTTTAAAGTGCTTGCAATGTACCTATACAGTGGAATATACAATTATACATACATAGTTACCTCCATTCGGAAGTCATATTTGTTTGTTTTTCTTCTAAATTGGAAGAACAAGAACTCATTTGTGATTTGAGCTTAGTTAAACCAGCTACATATACCATTGAAGTAAGAGAACAAACGTTCTAAGAGCCGATCATGCAATCATAGAGAAACAAAAAAATTTGTTTGAGCTGTTGGTGTTAAGACGACATAAAATCTTATAGAAATGAATTCCCAAAGCTTTTTCGACTTCGTTACTTTTTCAAAATCAAAGCCACTGTGGAGAAACAGATGAAGATCTCAACAAATTTGTGTAGCAAAAAGTAGATCGCAAACAGCAAAAATTTTTGAAAGCAAACAAAATTTTGGCAGAGTCAGATATCAAATAGAACTGGATGCCAATTAAATAGCCTATTTTGTACACGAAGGTCCAGTTTTTTAGTGATGAGTTTAACCAGAGCCATCTAACTCTGAAAGCAAATTAACCCACAGATAATTGAGGAAGCAATTTTTCAGTGGAGAACGCATGCGGAGCGACTAACCAAACCCCGTGCATATAACATCGAAAGCATCCGTTCAGTTAATCCTGAGTTAACTCACCAAATTAGATGAGTTAACTCAAGTTTAAGTTTAATCTCTCACTGAAAAACTGGACCTAAATGTGTACACGTGGTGCTTATACGTTTAAATTGATTGAAATATTTATTCTCTGGTGCTTTACCAAAGAAAAATCTTATCAGCACGAAGAAGAAAGCTGATATTCCAAACAAAGATTTGAAATAGGTATGAAACCAAATGTACATCGAGGTTCTTTTTCAAAAAAAAAGAAATTGATTTTGTACTATAATTATTTTATTTGTCTTCAAAGAAAAAGTAGCTTATAACTGATAAATAAAAATATTGAGTTTGCAAAAACAGCTTAAGTCGTATAAGAAGACATGAACTCCAGTGTTCAATTTGGATTAACCTCTTAAGTGGTATAAGTCATTGAGATGTGAAATATTTAGATAAGCAAAAACAGCTTAAAAAACTATTTTTGCAATAACTAATGCAAATCAGCATATTTATAAACAAAAAAAATGTAATTGATTAACGGTAGGAGTAAGTTTTCAAAATATATATCCATTGGTAACTTATATAGTTAGGATATTTTCAAATCTCGAAATGAAACTTTAAAGTGCTTTTGTCAACAATTTATTTTCATAATTCTTTTTGTTGGACATCTTCCACCGCACAAGCACATTAAATTGGAATTAAATTGTTCTTTTTCTCGTTTAATTGGGTGGTTTCTATCGGAATGGGATACATTCCACATACGCATTTTAAATCCTCTTTGCTTGAGGATAGGTAAATATAAGTAGATTGTTGGTTCTTGGCTGGAGCTGGGTTTTGCTGTTCGCTGTTAGTGGTTATACTTCGGTTAGTTTTTGTGACTCTTGAGGCATGGACATATTATTAGAATCACCTGGTCATATTAAAGCATGTATTGAGCGGGGTCACAACTTTTCGCTATCGATTCCTGACGATACATTACTCGAGGCAATTGAAGTAAGGTTAGACCGTTTATAAGACGCATGGAAGGACTTTAGTGCAAATCAACTCGACCTCCATCAATATCACGCAGAAGAAGGATACGTAGATCCTGAGGTTGAATTCGAAATGTTTGAGTCAAAGTTCACTATGGCTAAATCCTTGCTTTTAAGCTTCCTCAGAATGAAAGTTCCTGAAGAAGATGCTTTAGCCAGTAGGGTTTCTCGTCGTCTCCCTTTAAATCCTGAAAAAGCGGATCAAAATAAGCCCGGGGTCGTAAACCAGAAAGATGGCACTGACAATGGGGCTTCGCCTGTTTCGAATATTCGAGATCTCTCACGTGAAATCGAACTACCAGCGTTTAAAATTACACCATTTGCTGGTGATTATCGGGAGTGGCCGTGCTTTCGCGACATGTTCCTAGGTAGCATAGACTGTCGAAAAAATTTATCTGGGGCGCAAAAATTCCGCTATCTGAAATCTTTCTTGCGGGACGACCAGGCTAATTTACTAAACGGTATCTATATATCAGATGCAAACTGCATGGGAAAAACTTGAACGTCGGTATGATAGAACTTTGTATATTATAAATCAGTTTATTGAAATGTTTTTGAACATGCCTTCTGTTACAAACGTAGATCATAAGCAGTTTCGCAAATTAATAGACAATGCCGATGAAGTTATACGGGGCTTAGCTGCATTAGGGTCTGAAAGCAGGGATGCATGGTTAACGTTTCTGCTAATTAGTAAAACAGACAGTGATACGCGTCAAGCTTGGGCTTTCCATCATGCAAATTAATATTTTATATTTTATATTAATATAAAAAAAACTTTATTTAATTTTTTTCAACAAAGATCTTACAAAATTATCTTAATATTATCTTAAAGTCAGAGTGACGAGTCACGTAGTCGAACTGGATATATATGATGTGATGCTGCCCTCCAAGTCTCTTATATATGTTTCTAATCATGTCCAGCGCAGCTTGGTGTGGCGTGGTGCGCACAAGTCGATACATGTTCTATTTTTAGAACCACATTAAATAATGCTGCGTATGTTGTGTCGCCTTTGTTTGGACAGAACAATTTAAGTGTTTACCCTTTGTTCAAGATATCAGTTTTCGAATACAGTGGTTGGCTTTGTTTTAGGGTTTATGGTGCACGTCGGTATTGCGTAGTGCATTCAAAGTTGTGTGTTAACTCCCCCCATACTTCAGTAAGTGGCCTCCGGCACTTCTTCTGCTCTTGTTCTTTTATTGATTCGTTTGATCATTAGGTTGAAGTTTTCTTCTTGAGGTCTTTATGGTTGTGCCATAATGATCTGTATTCTTTCTCTCCTGAATTTGACATATAGGAATAATATGATAAGTATGATTAGAGTTATCGATATAAGTCCCATAGTAGATATAATTGGATACTTTGTGAGTTCTGTTTTTATAGAGTCGATTAGGTTTATGTTGTCTATCCTTAGAAGTTCATTAGTGGATTCAAAAAACTGTTCTATCTCGTAGTTATTTATTATATGGGTTGCTAAGTAGTTCTGTATAATTCCAGTTGGATTTTCATATAATTCGCCATCAATCATGGTGGTGTTTTCGAAATTAAAAATGTAGGTTCCATTTATTGTTTGGTTGTCAACTATGTGTTGTCCTGTTATTAGGATGCTGCCATCTTTGATGAACTCCAATTCTAAATCTATTTCTTTTAGCTTATTACATTTGGTTTTTTGTTTGTTTAGAAGCTTAGGTAAACATGATTTTGTATTACTTGATTTACAAATAGTGTTTCTTACTTGTTTTTTACATTCTACCATGTTAGTGAATTTTTCTTTACATTTAAGTATTTCATTATTTATTATTAATTTTCCATCGTTTTGGCTTATGGCCCTAGTTTCAAATAATTTACATAATTCTCTTAAAATAGGATATTTAATAACGGGTGATTTTTTAGCTGGTTTGGTTTTGGCAACACTGGTTTTGACAGCTGACGTTTGTTTAGTACCTTGTGTCACTGTCAAACAGCTTCAGTTTGGTTTGCAATTTAACCATGGATCGTCTTACGAATGAACAACGCTTGCAAATTATTGAATTTTACTATCAAAATTCGTGCTCGGTTCGAAATGTTCATCGCGCGCTGCTTGTGTTCAGCGATGAGGCTCATTTTTGGTTGAATGGGTACGTAAATAAGCAAAATTGCCGCATTTGGAGTGAAGATCAGCCAGAAGCATTGCAACAGCTACCAATGCATCCCGAAAAAGCCACTGTTTGGTGCGGTTTATGGGCCGGCGGCATTATTGGGCCTATTTCTTCAAAGATGATGCGAATCGCAGCGTTACTGTCAATGGTGAACGCTACCGAGCGATGATAACAAACTTTTTTTTGCCCGAAATGGAAGTTCTTGACTTGCATGATATGTGGTTTCAACAAGACGGTGCCACATGCCACACAGCACGCGAAACAATGGCGCAATTGCGAGGCGAGTTTGGTGAACAGTTAATTTCACGTTTCGGGCCGGTCAATTGGCCGCCTAGATCGTGCGATTTGACACCATTAGATTATTTTTTGTGGGGGTATGTCAAGGTTAATGTCTATAGGGACAAGCCCGCTTCGATTGACGCACTGGAAGCCAACATCCATGCATTCATTCGTGAGATACCGGCCGATATGTGTGAAAGAGTATGCCAAAATTGGACTCAGCGGATGGGCTACCTGAGACGCAGCCGCGGTCAACATTTGCATGAAATTATCTTTAAACATTAAATTGCAAGGTTCAAACTATCGATTCAAATAAATATTTCATTCATTATTTCGAATTTTTTGTGTTTTTTTTTTTTTAAAAGTTCTAAACCTCTTAAAAAATCACCCATTATATACTATAATTATATTATCTTTTTGTGCAATCTTAAAGGTTGAAGAACTGATAAGATAGTTAATTGAAAAGTTTTTAATATACTCATGTTTCACAATTTCTCTTATTTCATCAAGGTTCAGAATAGTTGGGCTTAAAATATTAAGTCTGGCTAAAGTCAATGTCGTGATTAGGTTTTGTAATTCAAAAGTTATTAATTTGGTTTTTCGGAAATTAGTTCTTCTTTAGTTGATCTCGACATAAAGCTTAACAATGTTATTATTTTGGAATTCGTAACATATTGTCTGTTATTATTTTCTATTAGGTCATTTAGTTTATTATTAATGATCTCTGCATCATCATGATCTGGGAAACCAGCTATCCATTTCAAAACAGTACCTATTGTTTCTATTGATCGTCGAGAGCGACGAATTGTTAATTGATTTAACAAAGTTTGCATGATTTTTATATCATTGCTATGTTTCTCATTGGGATGTGAGCCAGCGTATGTGTTATTGTCTTGTGACATTTGTTTTATTCCGTCAATGAAAGTTTGAATTTGTGTCAAGTTCACTACGTGGAATATGTTTGCAATTTCCTCGTAAGTATATGCGTTTCCTACTTCTAACAGTAAATATTCTTTTCTTGTGTAGTCGATTATTTCAGTTCCTGAGGCTATAGTTAAAGTGAGTAATATAAGTTTGACGTCCATTGTCTGTTGATGGATTAAGATTTAAGGTTATCTTTATGTACCACCTTGTCGTTATTTAGCTTAATTTTATTTCCTAAATCTTGTTTAACAATTCTTTTTCTGTATTTGGGTTGTAGCTTATTTCTGACTGTTAGATCTTTCTGATAAACGACATCTTTTTCTTTTAATTCTTTTACTTTCCTGTTCTTATTATGATGTGTAATCATCTGGTCCTGAGCCATTGTGAGCTTCAAAGGGTTATCTTTGTGATAGGTTTTATTAAAAAGAATGTCAATGGGTCTCTTACCAGTGACAGAATGTATATTTAGATTATATTCTTTAACTGCCTTAATATATATTTCTGTCGGTTCTAACAGGGAATGTTCTAATTTTAAAGATCTGGCTATTTCTTGAATAGTACTGTGGACTCTTTTTATTTGTCCATTTGATGTGATGTGTAATATTAGATCTTTGGATGTGAATACAGCTGAAGTAAAACTCGTATCATTATCGCATATAATGTTCTTACTATTTGGGAAGAACTGAATTAGTTCTAATACCTTAGTTGGCATATCTTGAAGATTTTCGATTGGTTTGATTATAAGATATTTAGAGTAGGCATCTATACATGTAAGGAATTTTAGTTTTTCGGCGTACATGACGTGCATACACTCGCCCTCGCTTACAGGAATTGGAGCCTCTCCAATTGGACACTTGTTGGGGTGTCTATCGTATTTGCTTGTGTTGCAGATTTCACACGTTTTCGCAAATTGTTCAAATTCTTTGAGCATATTAGGCCAATAATATTGTTCAATAATTTGTTTTAGGTTTTCCCTAGCGTTCCTATGAGCCCTATTATGTTTTTTTCTATAATATCTACTTGATCTTCCTTATTAGTCATATCGTTCGGAAAGAATTTGGCTTGAGTAAATTTGTTATTAAAATTATTTTTTAGAACTTGTTTTATATCATATATGATTTCAGATGTTGCGAACATTGTAACTGTGCCCGGTTTTATGTATTCTTTGATTAAAGGTATGATATCATTAGCTTCTTTATATTCTATAAGGTGTCTAGTTTTATTTTGAAAGGGAGTAAGCATGTCGTGTCTAACTTCGTTTGCTTTATTTATAATAATTTGTTGTGAGAATTGGTTCACTGGTTTTTCTATTATGTCGATATAATCCTCATCACTACTTGGTGCTGAGTGTTGTGTGTGCTCTGATTGCGTATCGGATATATTGTTGAGGTTTTGCCGAGAAAGTGCATCGGCTACTACATTAGTAGGACCTGGTTTGTATATCATTTTTGGGGAAAATTCGTTTATTAATGCCTGCCATCGCTTCATTTTAGTATTTGGGTTCTTTTGTGACATGGAAAACGTCAAAGGCTGATGGTCAGTGTGAATTTCTAGATTAGTTACACAATAGAGATAATTTCTCAAATTTTTTAAGGCATATACTATTGCGTATAATTCTTTTTCATTCGCAGCATACGAGCGTTCGGTTTTTGAGAGTGTTTTTGATATAAATGTTATGGGCTTCTTGTCTTGTGACAATACCTCTCCTACTGCGTCATCTGAGGCGTCAGTGGTTAGTACAAACTTTTTTGTATAATCAGGCTGTGTTAGCTCTGTTTCATTAACTAAATGATAAATAAATAAATAAAGTGTTAAATGCGTTAATTGCTTCATTATCAAGCGAAATGCTTGTTTTCTTTGCTACGTGAGTGGATACTTGTCCAGTTTCACTTTGCAAATACTTGGTTAATGGTTTAGCTATGGCCGCATAATTTTTTATAAATTTACGATAGTATCCTATCATACCTAAGAAACTTCTTAGTTGTCTTAGTGTATTTGGCTGTGGATACTCTTTTATCGTTATCACTTTATCGGGGTTGGTCTTTATGATGTTATGACCGACTACATATCCAAGAAAGTCTACTTTCTCTTGGTATAATAGTGATTTTTCGATACTAATTTTCATATTGGCTTCTTTCAATACATTTATAATTGTGTTCAAATGTTCGGTATGTTGCTCTACTGAACTCGAGTAAATAATGATGTCGTCTATGTAGACATGACAAAATTTTCCTATGTAAGAACGCAATATGTCGTCCATAGCTCTCTGAAAGATTGAGGGAGCGTTCTTTAGCCCAAATGGTAGTCTAGTATATTCATACTTTCCGTTATTTACGCTGAAGCTGGTTTTTTCGATGTCTTCTGGCTTCATTATAATCTGATGGAAGCCAGATTCAAGATCGAGAGTTGAGAAATATTTTGCTTTCCCAAGGTTAGACAATATGACATTAGTGTCCGGGATAGGATACTTGTCTGATATAGTATTTTCATTAAGCTTTTTGTAATCTATTACAAGTCTATTTTTCTGGGTACCATCTTCATTTATACCTTTCTTCGGTACTACAAATACAGGTGAATTGAAGGGACTTTTTGATGGTCTTATAATGCCATTTCGTAGCAATTCTTGAATTTCATCATTTACAAATTTATTTGCACTCAGGGGATAAGGGGATAAGGATACATGTGCGTATTTCAGCAGTAACATCGGTCCTAAAGGGCAAGGTAGTGTCAATATTAGAATGAATACTTTTAATTTTCTTTATCATTGGTTCTACTAGTGCATCTTGCTCTTGGATATGATTTATAACCATATCCACATTTTCGTCATCGAAGTAGATTTTATCTATTCTAAAGGGTGATTTTTTGGCTGGTTTGGTTTTGGCAACACTGGTTTTGACAGCTGACGTGTGTTTAGTACCTTGTGTCACTGTCAAACAGCTTCAGTGTTCAGCGATGAGGCTCATTTTTGGTTGAATGGGTACGTAAATAAGCAAAATTGCCGCATTTGGAGTGAAGATCAGCCAGAAGCATTGCAACAGCTACCAATGCATCCCGAAAAAGCCACTGTTTGGTGCGGTTTATGGGCCGGCGGCATTATTGGGCCATATTTCTTCAAAGATGATGCGAATCGCTACCGAGCGATGATAACAAACTTTTTTTTGCCCAAAATGGAAGTTCTTGACTTGCATGATATGTGGTTTCAACAAGACGGTGCCACATGCCACACAGCACGCGAAACAATGGCGCAATCGCGAGGCGAGTTTGGTGAACAGTTAATTTCACGTTTCGGGCCGGTCAATTGGCCGCCTAGATCGTGCGATTTGACACCATTAGATTATTTTTTGTGGGGGTATGTCAAGGCTAATGTCTATAGGGACAAGCCCGCTTCGATTGACGCACTGGAAGCCAACATCCATGCATTCATTCGTGAGATACCGGCCGATATGTGTGAAAGAGTATGCCAAAATTGGACTCAGCGGATGGGCTACCTGAGACGCAGCCGCGGTCAACATTTGCATGAAATTATCTTTAAACATTAAATTGCAAGGTTTAAACTATCGATTCAAATAAATATTTCATTCATTTTTTCGAATTTTTTGTTTTTTTTTTTTTAAAAAAGTTCTAAACCTCTTAAAAAATCACCCATTATTACCGTACTTTAGAGTATTGTTCTCAAAATTGATTTCAGCATTTACCGCTCTGAGCAGGTTTGCTCCTATTAAAAATTCGTACTCCAATTTTGGGAGGACATAAAATCTTGTCTTAATATCTAAGATTAATGCTTCATGGGATGTATCAATAATAATTTCGCCGTTAACTGTGCAGGCGCGTTTTAATATAGGTAGAGTGATTGGGTCACTCAATATACCTGGTTGACAGTAGTTACTACTGGCACCGGAATCTATAAGAAGTTTAATTTTTTTGTTATTTATTATTCTTCGTATGTCTCTTGTCCTAAAAAATCTTTGTTTTCATTGAGGTTATTCACTCTCTCAATCTTTGCTACAGGTGGTTGAATAGAATGCTGTGCACTCTCTCTATCCCTCCTAAATACAGGTCTTGTGTTATTTTTATAAGTATTGTAATTAGGTTTTTGCCAACGTGGCGTATTGTTGTTATTATTGCTGTTATTATTGTAGTTATATCCCTGTCTAAATGGATTTTGAGCATTGGCCCGTTGATATGCATGTTTGTTATGTTGTAAATTGTCTTTTGGTATAGGTCTGTTAGATGAACTACCTAGAACCATTGGTTCGAATCTTTGAGGTAGTTGTAATTATATAGTCATTATGTCTTTGTTGCGGAAAGTGGTTGCTATTATTATTATTATTACCGTGAGGTTGTCTAGAAAGTCGTAATGTATATTGTTGATTATTTTGTCTTTCGCCTCTATGTGATGCGAACTGTAGTGCGAAGCTCGTACGAATATTATTACTTTCAAGCTCTTGAGCTTTGGCTTAAGCATTCGGCAAATCCGTGGGATTTAATGAAAATAATATTTGTGGAAGTTGCCCATTCAAACCTGTGATAAATATGCGCAATGCATTGCGTCTATTTATAGAGTTGAGTTCATTTGTAACTTCAGAGTGAGACCCGTGAGTCATAATCGTTTTGTTTGTCAGTAATGTTAACTTCCTATTTATAGCGTTGTAGAAATCTAACAACGAAGCATTTCCCTGTCGAAGAACACTTAGTTCTTGTTCTATTACGTGAATAGGGCGTTTGTCCGCGTATGCAAAGTCAAGACGAGATATGATCGCGTCGAAATGTAGCACAGTCCCATGATTAGTGAGAACGTCGTTGGCATGCTTTGTAATTTTATTTCGAAAAATTGTTAAAGCTGCAAAGTATTTAGAGCTTCCAGGTGTGTAAAGAGTCATTGAGTTATGAGCTGCTTCTTGCCAACTTACATAAGCTGTTTGCTCACCATTGAACTCTGGAAGACTTTTAATAACATCCAATGTTTCATTGCATGATATGCTTTGATTAATCGTTTGTGTTCTAAATTCTGACACTTGCGTATCTGTCGTTAATTTGGATAGCATTTGCGACAGGTGATGAATTTAGTCTTCATTCATTTTGTTCTGTTGAACAATACTAGCCTCTAAGTGAGTATATTGTTCTTGCAGAGCTTGTGAGATTGTTTTCTCTAAATATTCGGGGGTTATATTGTTTTGAGCCATATTTAAGTAAATACCGTCTAAATTGTATTCACGGATTGATTCTAAACTTTCTGACCGATTTAGGTTTTTACTTTTTTTCCACATTTTCTTACTTAGAACATTCACTTTTATATTTCTTATAACACTTTTTATATAAACAATATATTGTTCTTACTCTATAATTATATTCTCCTTACGTGCAGGATATTTATTGCGGGATCGTCTGGAACTGGTTTCGCAGCTTGTTGACTGGTACTTTTTGTTCTGGATAATGATGCTCCTTTTTAATGCTCGTTCAACAGTCTTGCTATTTACTTTAGCTTTATTTTTTTTGGCAGGAACCACTTAGTGTTCAATTTACTTATTTTCTTCAATTATGTTAACACTAAGGCATCCCGGTTGAGCCCCCAATTAATATTTTATATTTTATATTAATATAAAAAAAACTTTATTTAATTTTTTTCAACAAAGATCTTACAAAATTATCTTAATATTATCTTAAAGTCAGAGTGACGAGTCACGTAGTCGAACTGGATATATATGATGTGATGCTGCCCTCCAAGTCTCTTATATAGGTTTCTAATCATGTCCAGCGCAACTTGGTGTGGCGTGGTGCGCACAAGTCGATACATGTTCTATTTTTAGAACCACATTAAATAATGCTGCGTATGTTGTGTCGCCTTTGTTTGGACAGAACAATTTTAGTGTTTACCCTTTGTTCAAGATATCAATTTTCGAATACAGTGGTTGGCTTTGTTTTAGGGTTAATGGTGCACGTCGGTATTGCGTAGTGCATTCAAAGTGGTGTGTTAACTTTCACATTCGCAAGAAGCTACCATTGACCACTGATCTCTATAATACACTGGATAGTGTATTCCCTATAAAGTATAACAGTTTCTCTGACTGTGAAAACAAAATTAAACTGGAAGGTAAGATTCTTTAGAACAAAATAAACAAAGTTATTGTTTTTGTTCTAACAAATTGCTTATTTAATAGTGAAAATAATAAATAATATCCTTTTATGGATTTGTACTAATTTCAACTTTTGCAGGTCAAAGAAGCTGAAGAATGTTAAAATACTGCTCTTCGCTTATGTCCCAGCCATGTGGACTCTCAACAATTTGGCAAATATAAAACGCGAAGAAGGTTACATCGGAGAAGCCACACGTCTGTATTTGAAGGCATTGACAGTTTTCGCTGCTGCAAATTCCAACTTGGCATCTGTATTTCAACAACAAGGAAAACTAAACGAGGCACTAATGCATTACAAGGAAGCGATTCGCATTCAGCCAACATTCGCCGATGCCTACTCATATATGGGTACCTAATACTTTGAAGGAGTTACGGGATGTCGATGTCGCCGCGGTACTTCAATACTATACCCGAGCTATACAAATTAATCCGGCCTTTGCTCACGCTCTTAGTAATTTGGCGAGTATTCATAAAGACTGGCAATATCCTGGACGCCATTCAATCGTATCGTACGGCATACTGCAATCTGGCAGATTGTATACGACTGGACAGACTATGAGGCACCCATGAAGAAACTGGTCAGCATTGTTGCTGAACAGCTGGAAAAGAATCGTTTGCCATCAGTTAATCCTCATCTTTCAATGCTATATCCTGTGAAACATGAATTTCGTAAAGCAATTGCAGCCAGACACGCTAACTTATGCCTTGAAAAGGTCCATAAATATCTAAAACATCACTGAATGGAGTTGTTGTGCAGAACGGATTGTCCACCACACAGACAAACAACAAAGCAGCAACTGAAGAGGAGGTTCCACAAAATATTGTAATAACAACCAGACCCCAGTTTCTCCTGCCCGACGAGGCCATAATGTACTGCAACTTCAATCAGTTGTAAAAGATCGATCCATTGACATTGCAATCGTGGGTCTATGTACTGAAACATGTGCCAAATTCAGTTTTGTGGCTTTTGCGTTTCCCAGCTATTGGAGAACAAAATATCAAAAAAGACAATCGAGGTTGCATTTTTTTTTACAGGAGTATCTTCTGATCGAGTAATTTTTTCAAATGTAGCAGCTAAAGAAGAACACCTTCGACGTGGTCAATTGGCTGATGTTTGCCCAGATACACCACTTTGTAACGATCACACAACATCTATGGGTGTCCTTTGGATGAAAACTCCAGTCGTAACATTTCCAGGAGAACACTAACTTCAAGGTAAACACATACAAAATAATGTTTTTTTTTTGATTTTATTGAACGTTTTTTTTGTTTTTTTTTTTCAGAGTTTCAGCATCGCAATTGGAAACACTCGGCTGTCCCAAGTTAATTGCTCGCATTCGTCAAGAATACCAAGAGATTGCAATCCGCCTTGGCACTGATCGAGAGTATCTTAAGACAAAACCTTAAAATTAAATTTAGCATTTCAAATACATAAATAATAATGAAAATCAACCATCCCTTGACAAAAATAAATAAAATCAACAAATTATTGATCTTTAAACTTCCAAAAAAAATTCAATGTTGTAATCAAAACTAACACTACAATGATCGAGAAGTTCAAAAAAGTGGGTTTCGTCATTGTGCCCAAACGGCAAGTGCAAAATGCAGTTATGGGTGCGAATGCTATGGAGCATGAGATGGTTATTTTTACTGATTATACTTTTACTTGTTTCATATTTTTCTTTTTGAGTTGTTACTGTTTCAATGTTCAATTTTATAAATTTATTATTAATAATCAACAATCTCAGGAAAAAGGTTTAGATTTTCTTTTCAAAAGAAATAAAAATAAATATAAATATTCAATTTGAAGAATTGAACTATTTTGCAAATTAGTATGGCTTCTCTGAAGAAAGAAAGGGTAAGTTGCTCATGCAAATACAGGCCATGTCTCTACCATCTGGACTTTCGACATGGTCCTAACGAACCGGATAGAATCGGTGTACCTATGGCCCTTTGGAGATGGTGCGCGTTCAGATATCAACGACATCTATTTTATTTGATTGAAGTCAAAAGGGGTTTAGTAAGTGTTATTGCAGCAATTTGGCACGCCGCCGTGTATGAAGGGTGCTATTAGGATTTTAAATTTTAATTTATTTAAAACGGTTAAATTTATATGTTCCTTTCTTAAGTAAACCACAATGCTTATGAAATTTCAATTTCTGCAGAAACTTAAGCGGCAACGGGGATTGATTGATATAGCAGTTTCTTCTCCACCAAAAAGGAGTTTGATGGAAATATTCCGCAGAAAGAAGTTGGTTGTCAAGTCCATACAAGCTGGAAATGCAGGTATGTGAAAACATGTATGAGCAGAATAGGTTATGAGTCGCAATTGGCGTGGCTATAACTATAATGCTGCAAGGATTATGAGTCACAAAATGCGTGGCTATAATCATATACAGAATTGCTTGTGGGTCACAATTGGCGTGATCGCAAACATATGTACATAAGTACATATTTATATAGATACAGTGTTTTATGGGTCACAATGGGCGTGGCCGTAAACATAATTCGGCAAATAGGTTATGAGTCACAATATGCGTGGCTATAACTAAATAAAAATTGATTGTGGATCACATTTGGCGTGATCGCAATCATAATTCAGAATGGTTTGTGGGTCATAATATGCGTGACCACGAACATGTTAGATTGGTTAGGAAGATGCTTGGCCATAATAAATGAAAGCTAATGAAAGTATTATTTTACAGGAAGGAACAGACAGCGTTCGGAGCCGAAGCTGCAAGGCAGTTACAAGCGTGTTTCGAAATCTGCCGTTGAAGCAAATTCAATGGGGCCGACGTATGTAGGGCCGTGGGCTCCCTTTGACGTATCTGAACAGAGCCAGAATGATGATAATGCAAGATTGACGTTTGATCTGCAAAATCGTCGCACCAAACAAACAAAATTGCACAGGTCTCCTGCCAGCATTGAGGACTCGTGCAACTGGTGTGAAGTGAAATTATCTGCTCTTCGTCGAATATCAGATTTTACACAGCAGACCGAGTTCTTAGACGCTGATCAGCATGCAATTCAGACGAAGCTGGAGATGCTCGATAACTACTGGGAGGAGTACAACAACGCTTGTAATCAATGGCTGTCAATAGGAAACGTGACTGGCAGTTCATACCTGGAGCAGGGTGAACAAATTTACTTCACTTCCAAAGCAACTTTGCGATCGCGATTGGCTGAATTGGTGCCGCATGTAGTACAGCAGACAAATCAGTCAGACAGAGTTTTGCGAATTCAGTGGAGCGATATGCCAAGTCAGTTTAAATTGCCGACATTTAGTGGAGATTTCGCCAAGTGGGCACCTTTTCGCGATGCATTTATTGAAGAGGTACACAATAATACAAATCTTACAAATGCACAGCGCTTAAGGAAGTTACTGGATGCTCTCGAAGGCCCAGCTAAACGTGCAGTTGGTGAATGGTCAGTTGCAAATGATGATAATTATTTGTTGGCATGGTCTTCATTGCGACAACAGTTTGACAACAACCACCAAACCATTAGAGCTCATATGCAAGAAATAAATGCGTTGCTTCCAGTACCTCAACGATCATTTGAGGATTTGCGGGAGGTTTTGGATACTGTACGAGTGAATCGTCGGCATTTGATGTCATTGCTGTCATCAGAGCAGTTGGTCGACTATCAATTTATGCATCAAATCGAACAGTTGTTGGACACAGAAAGTAGACGTGAATGGGAAATGCGCCACCAAATAAATGAGCTACCCACATTGACAGAGATGTTTGCATTTTTGGAACAGCGTGCAAATTGTCTTGCCAGTTTGGAAATGGGTACAATTAACCCCCGACTAATAGCAGCTAGCTCACAAGAAGATCCACGCAACATTCTTAAGTCATCAGTCAACACAACACAGCGCATATTAGGCCAATCGCAATCGAAATCAGTAAATGGCCAAGTTCGACGCCCAATAGCACAGTTTATTGATCGCAAACGTCCGGCTGACAACCGCAAGTGTTTCAAATGCGATTTCCCTGGCCATGCACTGTTTCATTGTGACGAATTTAAGGCAATGTCAATGAACGAAAGACGGGATTTCGTGCAGAAGAAACGTTTATGCGAATCATGCTTTAGTCCAAACCATTTAGCGAACAACTGTCCTCGACATTCGTGTCCTCGATGTCCAGGACAAAAGCATAATAGCATTATATGCCCAATTAACAATCTATCAAAATCTGAAGGTTCAACCATTCAAACAAATACCTCAACAAAAACGCAATAGCAACCAACACATCTGGATGGATACAATGAATTCACTGTATCTAATCACTCTGTTTCAAAATTATTGTTAACAACATATCAGCAAGACGAAGATCCAAAGACAAGTTTGGCTTTGCTGGCAACAGCTCAGGTGCGTTTGAGAGTCGGTCCATTTACAACGCAGGCAATCCGATCAATGTGCGATTCTGGGTCCCAAGTTAACCTTATCGCTAAGTCAGTGGTGCAGACGGAGTTTCTACCAACGATACAATGCAATATACGGATTGCGGGAGTAAACAGCGTGTCAAAGCATCCAATCACAAGGAAAGTATGCTGTCAATTGCTGCCGCGTTGCAGTGAAAATCCAATTGCAGAGATTGAGTTGCTTATAGTACCAGTGTTATCTATTGGCTCACTACCCAAATCACCTTTAAATATCGATCTGGCTCCAAAAGACATTCCAGATAAATTGGCTGATCCATTGTTTCATATACCAGCAAAGGTAGACATACTGCTTGGAGCTGGTGTTTGGGCAACTATTTTGCATAATAGGAGTTCGATTAATGACCTTGGTATCGTTGCACAAAGCAACCGACTAGGATGGTTACTTTATGGTGGTGGTGTACGCCCATTAATAGAAGCACAAGTGACTTTGGCACTTGCAAAGGAGGACCACCTGTCAACGTTAATGCATAGATTTTGGGAAGTTGAAGAAATTCCCTCGTGTCGAGTGCGAACGAAGGAACAGGAGGAGTGTGAGAAATTTTTCATGGATCATCATTATCGAACATCAACTGGCAGGTATGTCGTGGGGATTCCATTTCGTAGCGACATAGACGAAATAGGATCGTCACGTGATATTGCATTGCGACGTCTGTATGCTTTAGAGCGTCGTTTTGACCGTGAACCAGCATTGCGGGAAAAGTACATTACTAGTATCAACGAGATGTTGGAAGCAGGTCATTTGCTCCAAGTGGACCGCGAGCCAAAAGGATGGTGCTATTATATCCCACACCATGCAGTCGTGCGTAAGTTTCGCGTTGTTTATGATGCATCATGTAAGACAAACCACGGCATCTCTTTGAACGAGGCACAGATGATTGGAGAAAAATTGCAAGACGATTTGTTCAATTTAATTTTGCGATTTCGTACACATAGAATCGGAATAACGACCGATGTTAAGAAGATGTATCTCCAGGTAGGGGTCATTGAAAAACAGTGGGATGTACAGCGAATAGTTTGGCGACCAGATCCAAAAGTTGACGTGAAGGAATACTGGTTGACAAGAGTAACTTTTGGGATGGCTTCTGCACCACACTGCGCAGTTCGCGCGATGATTCAGTGTGCGTGAGACCAACAGGATGAGTTCCCACGAGGTGCACGAGTAATAGAGAGTGACTTTTATATGGACGATGGCATCACCGGCGCTGATAATGAAGAAGAAGCACGCACACTATGCATCGAGATGTCAACAATTCTTCACAATGGTGGGTTCCCGTTAAGTAAATGGCACTCAAATGGCGTCAACGTAGTTCCGAAGCAATCAATGCAGTCAACAGAAACAGTCGTGTTGGGAGAATTCAACGACACAACGGTGCTTGGTTTGCGATGGTTACCCATTTCCGATGAGCTAACCTTTAAATTTAAGCCGCAGCCACCAGAGGAGAAACAGACGATGACCATGCGAAATATTCTTAGTCAGATAGCACAATTGTTCGATCCAAATGGATATTTGGGCCCAGCCATCGTCAGGGCGAAGATAATCATGCAAAATATATGGAAGGCAAGAATTGGCTGGGATGCACAAGTACCGGATACAATTGGCAATGAATGGAAACAATTCCAATCTCAATTGCCTGAGCTTACACGCATCCGAATTCCACGTTGGCTTGGAATTGCCCCAACAAATAAATTCGCTCTTCATGGATTTGCTGACGCATCTGAGGTAGCTTATGGGGCTGTCGTTTATGTAAGAGTTGAAAATGGAAATGAAACAATTTCTACACTTCTAACTTCCCGGTCTCGAGTGGCACCAGTCAAGACATTGACAATACCACGGTTGGAATTGTGTGCTGTGGTGTTACTAAGTGAGCTTATGCGAGTAGTGAGAAAAGCATGCAAGTTTGAATTTGTTCGTACAATAATATGGACAGATTCATCAATAGTTTTGCACTGGATGGAGAAGGATCCAGAAACTTTAAAACCATTTGTGCATAACCGAATTCAAACGATCCGAAAATTGACGAATAACTGCGAATGGCGACACGTAGCGACCACTGACAATCCAGCGGACGTATTGAGTCGTGGAGTACCACCAGCTGACCTTGGATCATTAAAAATATGGTGGAACGGCCCAGCATGGTTGATAAAGGATAGCATCGAGTGGCCAGCATCTCGAGTAGAATTATCCGTGCTTATCCAGAGAGAGATTCACGCTGAGATGAAGTCAAATTGGCTTGAAATGGCCAACGATAAGAGACTGCGTCCGATCCAAAAGGCCTTCACCAATGTTGTTGTGTTTGAGATGCGTGGCGAGAATGCTTTGAAGCACACTAAAAGTGAAATGCTTTCTCGAACATCGTCATGGCGTCGTCTCATTCGACGAACGGCCTGGCTATGGCGGTATATAGACAATCTTAAGCTTCGTGGAGAGGACAAGTCTAGACGAGAAACTGGTGACATAACTGAAGCTGAAGAAGAGAAGGCTATAGATTACTGGGTGAAACAAGAACAATCAGTTTATTTCAGCCCAGAATTAAACGCCTTAAGAAATGGAGAAGCGATTCCAAAGAAGAGTCAATTGATTCGACTCAATCCGATAATCGACAAGAAGGACGTCATGCGAGTAGGTGGTAGGTTGGAAAATGCAATGTTGTCATATGAGCAGAAACATCCTGTAATACTACCTGATGTAAGCCACCTAGCTCAATTGTTGATACGGGACGCTCATGAACAAACTTAGCATGGCGGTTTTCAGTCAATGGCGGCAGCTCTGAGACAACGCTTTTGGATCACCAATCTCCGAAGAGCAATACATACTCAAATTTCACGTTGTATTCCATGTGTGCGACAAAGTCAGAAACTTTGTGAACAATTAATGGGGAATCTTCCAGCAGACCGAGTGCGGCAAAGTCCACCATTTTCAAATACAGGCGTTGATTATGCTGGCCCTTTTGAGGTAAGGGCACGTGGTGGCAGATGCAAAATCATCGAAAAGAAGTATGTCGCAATTTTTGTATGTATGTCAACAAAAGCGGTTCATATCGAACTGGTTGAAAATTTGTCAACAGCAGCCTTTATGGCGGCATTTCTCCATTTTACCAGCATTCGTGGCAGCTGTACCCATTTGTGGAGTGACAATGGAACATGTTTCGTCGGAGCTGAAAAGGAATTAGCGCGAATGGTGAACAGCTGGTCGCAGATTGATTCGGACGCGTATAAGGAGATGCGAGAATTAAGGGTGAAGTGGCATTTTATCACACCATCTGCTCCACATCAAGGAGGCCTATGGGAATCAAAGGTAAAGGCCATGAAGTATCACTTGCGTCGAGTTGTCGGGCAGAGCAAACTGACCAGCGGTGATTTTCAAACATTGCTGGCACAGATAAGTGCTATTTTGAATTCAAGGCCACTCACAGCGCTTACTGATGATCCGGAAGATTTAAATTTTTTATCACCTGGACATCTGATCAATGGGAGACCACTAAAGCAACTCTTTGGAGAACGAATTGATGAAACTCCTAAAAGTGCACTTCGACGATATGCAATCACGCAGCATATGTCACAGTCATTCTGGAAACAGTGGCACCAAACACATTTAAATGAGTTGCAGCAACGTCCCAAATGGAAAACTGCACGAGAGAATTTAAAGATGGGTGATTTGGTGTTAATCAAGGATGAGAACGCACCGCCAACTTTTTGGGCAACTGGCCGGATCACGCGGACATTTCCTGGAAATGATGGCCTTGTTAGAAACGTAGAATTGCGAGTCGCTGGTAAGAAACGACGAATGATGCGCCCAGTGCAAAAATTAGTTTTGCTGCCGTTGGACCAAATTGAAGAATCTGCTGACTCATCAAGGGGGGAATGTGCCCAAACGGCAAGTGCAAAATGCAGTTATGGGTGCGAATGCTATGGAGCATGAGATGGTTATTTTTACTGATTATACTTTTACTTGTTTCATATTTTTCTTTTTGAGTTGTTACTGTTTCAATGTTCAATTTTATAAATTTATTATTAATAATCAACAATCTCAGGAAAAAGGTTTAGATTTTCTTTTCAAAAGAAATAAAAATAAATATAAATATTCAATTTGAAGAATTGAACTATTTTGCAAATTAGTATGGCTTCTCTGAACAAAGAAAGGGTAAGTTGCTCATGCAAATACAGTCCATGTCTCTACCATCTGGACTTTCGACAGTCATGTCGTCCGTCGTCTGGGCGCCTGTGCCTCTGTGCGTCCACTGTAATTTGAGCTAGAGCCTTTAGTCGGTGGACGGATTTGCTTAGCATTTGTATGTAATTCCCTAGAGGAGAAATTCGAATTTTTGTTTTAGATCTTTTTGAACGGGTAGCTGCCATACAAATATTTTGTTTTTTTCAAATTTTATGGAAAAAGGCTGATTTTGATAACACTAAGCACTTGTAATAAATAAGTTTATTGTAAGAAAACTGCGTTTCATGTTTTTGTCAAAAAATTCACATAAAGGAATAAGGTATTCCAATTCTTATTTTTCGGTTATTCCCTTATATTTTTTCCATAGTTGAACAATCTGCTGCTTCTCAGTAGTTTAAATAAATTTAAAATTTTGAAAAACTTTGTTTTATGATAAAACAAAAAATATTTTATTTTAGTTTTTTGACACTTTTAATGTTTTTTTTATTTAATATGTACATCATGCATTCTCAATTTGCAGTTACACATAGTTGTTCACTACAAGAGCAAGTTTGTGCGATCAAGTCATGCATATTTTTTCAATATGCAAAACAAAATCTTCATCATAGCTTGAAAAACAAAACAACCCATAACCCAAGTAAAATACTCACGTACATTTTCTTTCCTCGGTATATTGTAAATTGGTTAGTGTACACAAATCAAGCTGAATAAGGCAGCGGTCGGAAAATTAGACCGCATGGCCTTATTACATTTTAATTGATTGTAGCTCAATTATATCCAATCGCATAATATTCCCAGAATATGACATCGGATTTGAGTGTTTGTTAATATCTTTTCTTAGTTTACAGTTTACTCGTACTTAGTGCATGGCCGAAAACTTCTTCAGCATCTCCGAATTCTTCCTCATCACGCATATGAATCATCAGCATCATACTCCTCATCCTAAACAAAAGACCACATTAATAAATATTATGAAACTTTGACCAATAGTGACTTACCGAAATGGGATGGCTTTATTAAGAAATATGACACTATTCACATTTCTGGTGAAACAAATTGTTTCCAGTAAGTTGGCTTATATTCTTTTATACCCGAACTCTGCTACTACTAGGAATACTGAATTGCAATTGGTTTCATATTTCATTTAACTCGCTTCTTTATTATAGATGTTACGGTGTTCCAAACATTACTATCATCTGGTATCTTGTTAGCTTTGCGATTGGAAACTTTGTCTTAGATGACTTTGTGAAATTGCTTTACGTAGAAGTTTCTTAATGCCTCCACCGAAGAGTGAACACCATCTAGAGTTGGTAAATTTCTGTCCAATCAGTCTGTATAGTATTTAGTATTTAGTATTTATTTTAATTTTGGAAACTTACACAGCAAGATACAATATCTTATAATATAGTGAAAGTTAAAAAAAAAAGATTTTATTTGAGAGCTACAATAATGATACTATAAAAATCCAGTTAGAAAATTAATATAAAAGCAAAATTACTAATTTGATTAGTTGTTTTTGAAATACAATTTAAGTTCTTTTTTAATATTAACAATGCTATTTATTCTTCTTATGTATCGAGGTAATAAATTCCATAGCCGAATTGAGTTCACAAAAAACTGACGCTCGGATACTAAACATTTAAAGCGAGGTAGAACTAAAAGGTTAATCCTACTTGATGTAAACAATTGCAATTCATTAAACAGATCTATAGGTTGATTCGCCAAAATTATATCCGAAAACAGGACCATTGTGCGAAAATTCAAGTAATTATCAAACGTCATATCAAGCAGGGTTGGAGCAAGGTGAGATACTCTATCATAGCGACGAAGTCCATATACATATCTTACGGTGCTGTTAAAGGCTACGTTAATTTTTCTTTTACTATCAAAATCTAATTTAGCAAAAATTTCACAACCGTAAGTCAGCAACGGAAGCACTAGACTTTTGGCGAGCAGAACACGAATTTTGGTAGGAGTAAAGTGTTGCGTTACCCAAAAGGCACGAAGCACACCATATGTTTTACCGACTATATACCTTATATGATCCTTCCATGAAAGACTTCTATTAAAAACAACTCCAAGGTTTTTAGCTGATTGTACGAATTCTATTGGAGAATCATTTAGGAAAATTGAAGGAAAGTATGAAAGATCAAGAATATTTTTGGATATAATTAAACACTTGGACTTCTTCGGGTTAGGTATTAAATCAAAATTTCGGGACCAGCTCAAGATTTTGTCCAGATCTTCATTAACACAGGTTGCGAAGTGTTCAATATATCCCAACGGACAACTTACAAACATCTGAACATCGTCTTCATACATGCGGATAGAGCAATGTTGGATAACCGAAGGAAGTTCATTTATATAGAGTGAAAAGAATCATCATCATCATCGTCGGCTCGACAACCGGGGTCCGGTCCTAGCCTCCTTCAACAAGTCTCTCCACCCATCCCGGTCTCGAGCCGCCGCCATCCAGTTGCGCACCCCAAGGCTCCGGGCGTCCTGGTCTACGCCATCTCTCCAGCGCAAGCATGGTCTACCACGCTGTTGTCTACCATAGAATGTACCACAAAGAACTTTCCGAGCAGGTTCCTCTTCGCTCATGCGAGCTAGGTGCCCTGCCCACCGGAGTCTACCGAGCTTAATTTTTGTCACGATATCTGCTTCAAGGTAGATTGCGTACAATTCATGATTGTACCGTCTCCGGAATCGTCCTTCCTCACATATGGGGCCAACAATTCTCCTTAAGACTTTTCTCTCGAACGCGGCCGGAGTGCCTTTTGCTAAGCACCCAAGTCTCGGATCCATATGTGAGTACTGGCAGGACCATGGTCCTGTACAGCAGCAGTTTTGAAGTTATGGTGAGATTTCTGGATTTGAAGAGCTTTGACAGACTATAGTAGGCTCTGTTGGATTTGAGAAGCCGCCCGCGTATTTCTTCTTCTATATTGTTATCGGCTGCTACTATTGACCCAAGGTATTTAAAGGATTGCACCACTTCAAATTCGTGCTCCGCTACCTTGATTGTTTGACCAACTGTTCCTCTCGCATTCGACGCCACCATGTACTTTGTTTTACCTTCACTAATGTGCAGCCCCAGATTTTGTGCCGCCTGCTCGATCTGGATGAAGGAATCATGTACAGCTTGCTCAGTTCTTCCGATGATGTCGATGTCGTCTGCGTAAGCCAGTATCTGGCTGGACCTGTTGACGATGGTCCCTCTTGTTGCCGTGCCAGAGTCACGGATTGCTTTCTCCAACGCCAGGTTGAAGAGGAGGCAGGCCAAACCATCCCCTTGTCGGAGTCCATTAAAGATGTTGATTGGTTTGGATAGCAATCCGGCTATTTTTACTGGGCTTGTTACGTTGGTCATGGTCAACCTACATAGTCGTGTCAATTTATTTGGGATGCCGAATTCTCTCATGGCTTTGTAAAGTTCTACCCTGGCTATGCTATCGTAGGCGGCCTTAAAGTCTATAAACAGGTGGTATGTTGGGATGTTAAACTCTAGACATTTTTCCATCGCCTGCCTAAGGGTAAAGATCTGATCAGTTGTTGATTTGCCTGGAATGAAACCACACTGACATTGTCCGATGATGGTTTTAGCGTATGGGGTTATCCGGTCTTGTAGGATAGAGGAGAGTATCTTATAGGCGGTACTCAACAACGTGATACCTCTATAATTGCTGCACAGTGAAAAGAATAACGGTCCCAAAATTGAGCCCTGGGGAACTCCACTTCTAAGTGGTAAATATTCGGACAGAACTTTGTTTAGCTCAACCGCTTGTTGTCGACCAGTTAGGTATGACGAGATAAGTTTGACTGCAGTTGAAGAAAACTTATACAACCGAGAGAGTTTTGCACACAATTTTGAGTGATTGACCGTGTAAAATGCCTTAGAAAAGTCCAGGAGAATCAAAAAAGTAACTTTTTCTTCATCAATGGGTTTTCTTATTTGTTCAGAGACACTTATTAAGGCAGTAACACAGTTATTTTTCTTTCGGAAACCGGATTGTTTAGAAGTAAGTAAGTTCTCACTTTCTAGAAACGCACATATTTGTTTTTGCATGATTCTTTCGAACGCCTTAGATAAAAACGGCAGTATTGAAATTGGCCTGTACTCTTCACTTTTTATGGTTTTAGGAACAGGAGTAATCTTAGCCCTTTTCCATTGAATGGGGAATACTCCAGTTGTTAATATGGTATTAAAAATATATGTTATATAAGGAAGAAGAATAGGTAAGAGTAGCTTTAAAAAGGAAGGGTGAATTTTATCGAGCCCAACTGCTTTTGATTTAATAGATAATATCCCTTCAACTACATCCTCTGCTGTAATGTTACCAAAAGAAAATAAATTAGCGTTTTCTGAAGTAATTTCGTCGATGGATCCTAGTGGAATATTTTCTTGTGAATCTGAGATGACTGAAATTTGAGAGCCAGCAAACTTTTCGTTAAGCAAGTTAATATTAACAGTTTCGGCTGTTCTCCATCGATTCTTACCAATTCCCATATTTTTTAAGTTTTTCCAGATATGCTTACTACTTAAACTTGAATTAAATTTATTAAAATATAATTCAGATTTAGCTTTTCGAATTTCGAGAACAGTTTTATTTCGCAATGTGCGGTAAATTATATATATTTCGGTCAGTCGAAATCTTTTCCAACGGGCATATGCTATATCTCGCTGCCTAATTAAATCTCGAATACCGTTTGTAAACCAGGGTTTATTGCGTGAAGAGAAGTTATTGATTTTGAGGGGAACATGTGTTTCGTAGAGACTAAATACATTGTTGTTGAGAAATTGGACCTGTTCATGAGGTGATGAAGTTGAAAAGATACTTCTCCACTCAATATTCTGCACATCCTGTTATAGCAAAGAATAGTTTATATTTTTAAAATCCCTGTATTCAAAAGTAATAACTGAATTGACAACATCAAAGTCGTAAATCAAAAAAATCAGATCATGTTTAGAAAATGCCGGCACTGAGAGCTGATTATAAAAAACTACACTATTTGTATCACTTACCAGAAAAAATATCAAGTAAGGTGGGTTCATAATTGGAAAAGTGGGTTGGAACATTAGTGTTCACTGAATGCAAGTTTAATGTAAGAAATTCATTAACAAGATGGTTTTCACTCAACAAATTGCAATTAAAATCACCGCAGATGACAGTTTTGGGATATGAAACTGATATCCGTTCAATGAGTGTTATAAGCGAAGAGATACAAATGCTTCTATTAGGCCGGTATACCGTACCAATAAGCAGCCTTTCTAAATCATTACTCAACTCAAGGAATAGATAGTCAATTTCACTATTATCTACAGATAAACATTTAACCATACATTTGATGCCTTCTTTTATATAGACTGCGACACCTCCACCTCTGCAACGATTTCTATCAGACCTAAACAGTTTATATCCAACAAGCGAGCATAATAGGTCATTATGGTCAGATGATAGCCAAGTTTCGGAAATACAAATAACGTCAACCTTAGATTTTACAAAAGTATCACGAAATTGATCAATTTTTGGCAACAAACTTTGGGCATTAATGTGGCATATACGAATACCAGTTCCTTGTCCACTCAAAACTTGAATCATTGAACTTAAGTTATCAACAGTCATTGCAAAATTATGGAATGTTATTTGAGAGGTGAATATTTATAATAAAGGAAGAGTAAATAGCTTACAAGAGAAAAAAAAAAAGATAAAGTAAATAGAAGGTACTGAAAAAGAACGTTTAAAATGTTACAAGATGTAAATAACAACGTTAAAAAAAAAGAAAAAATAAAGACTTAAATGTATATGAGTAATGGAAAGTTAATTGAATTTATTATGCAAAAGAGAAAAAAGATTAAAATTGAATTAAATCTAGTTTGAAAAGAAAAGTGAAAAGAAAAAAAAAAAAAATAATACAGAATAATAATATTGTATAATTTAGATTTAAAATAGTAATATAATTCATCAATCTGTTGAGTTGGCATCCCAGTTCAATTTGTCTGCATTATCGATAGACTCAGCTGTACCATTAGCGTGACGTTTAACATGCACTATCCCACGAGAAGTTTACACTGATGACAACAGTTTTTGTTTTTTTAGGCCTAGAGCATGCTTTAAGATAGAGTAGTTTTTCTTTGTTAAAGCCTCACGCAAGTAAATGGAGTTAGTCGAATTTATGTCTATATCTTGTAAACAAACCTCTCTCTGCTCTTGTTTACGAAAGAGGGCGATCGACTTCAAAACAAAATTACGGTCATATGGTGAGTGAAATTTAAGGAGAATCGGTGTGTCTTTGGAATCAGAGTGTGCGCGCGTGCGATAAATGTTTTTAATTGTTGGTGGTTTAATTTGCACTGCATTACACAGAAGATTAAAAATTGTTTTTAAGTTCTCATCGGGTATATAAGGAACGCCAGAAAGAAGTGCATCATTTGCTACTGTTCGGTTTTCTTGTACGTCTTGAAGCTTTTTTACCGCGTCGAGTTCGTTATGTGTGATGGTGTTCTTTGTATTGACATCATTGAGAGAGTTTTTAAGTTCGGTTATTTCAGATTTTAAAGTTGAAATGTTTGTTTTAGCGCTCGAAAGCTATAATTCAAGTTCTGTGACTTTTAACTGAGTGTTATTAATAGAGTTTTGTAGATCCTTTATTTGGTTGCTTATTTTATCCGAAATGCTTTTTTCCAAATCGATTATGTTTTTTGAAAGAAGATTAATTATATAGTCGCTCTGTTCCTTAAAACGTTGATCCATTACCTTGCACTCTTCACTTGGTTCATTATTTATTTGTTTTCGAGGAGTGGAAGCGGGAGAGCTCGATGTGGATGTGTTGGTGTTTTTATTTCTTGTGAGACCGGTACGTTTCATTTTTTATAAAAATCGGAAAACAGAATTGAATTGAAACACTTAATAAATTCTCAATTTATTTTATTTTGTTTTACGAATTAATCAAGGCACTATGAACCAAATTATATAACTATACTTGTTGGAGGATTTTGGCAACAACTCTTAGTAAGTAGATAAAATCAGTTTTGTTCGTGTACACGCAGAAAAAATTAATCGAAAATGCCAGACTCGAATACACGTCTAATCCGTAGCCCCTATTATGCATAATATTCCCAGAATATGACATCGGATTTGAGTGTTTGTTAATATCTTTTCTTAGTTTACAGTTTACTCGTACTTAGTGCATGGCCGAAAACTTCTTCAGCATCTCCGAATTCTTCCTCATCACGCATATGAATCATCAGCATCATACTCCTCATCCTAAACAAAAGACCACATTAATAAATATTATGAAACTTTGACCAATAGTGACTTACCGAAATGGGATGGCTTTATTAAGAAATATGACACTATTCACATTTCTGGTGAACCAAATTGTTTCCAGTAAGTTGGCTTATATTCTTTTATACCCGAACTCTGCTACTAGGAATATTTCATTTAACTCGCTCCTTTATTATATATGTTACGGTGTACCAAACATTACTATTATCTGGTATCTTGATAGCTTTGCGATTGGAAACTTTGTCTTAGATGACTTTGTGAAATTGCTTTACGTAGAAGTTTCTTAATGCCTCCACCGAAGAGTGACCACCATGTAGAGTTGGTAAATTTCTGTCCAATCAGTCTGTATAGAATGTGACAGTTAGTAATGCTAAAGCATGAACCAAAAGATACATGTAAGTGGCAACAAAAGTCTCGAGTAGAAGTACAGTCAGTCGTCTTATGTCTTCGTCTTTTTCTCGAGCCAGGTTAGAAGAACTAAACTAACTGACTATAGCACAAATATATCTTCTCTTTGACGCCACTTAATGTAGATGTAGAGCGAACATCAAAGACGTTCTAAAGCATATCCTGAGTGTGGGACTTAAAAAAAGAAATAAACATTTATTTTGCTGTGCAGAGACTTGATTTAATTTTTAATTTTATACCTGACGGACAAGGAACTCCCACAGCCCTCTAGCTTGACAGAATGATCGGCAGAAGCAGGTGATGTAGCAAACAGTTAATGTTCTTGTCAATGATTTAGGTTACGCAGTGCTTCACAGATGGACTTAGTTTTGAAATATATAGAATTTGTTAAAAAATGTTCAATCTAAATCAATTCTAAAATATTAAACCATAAACAATTTGATTGCAGAACACGAATATTTGTACCTACTAATTTACTTCATAAAAACAAAATAAAAAAGACACAGTAAGTCATATGGGTTTTCTTAAGGTATTGGAAGTAAATAAATTTAACTATAACTGAAAATAAAACTCAAATAATATATTTGCAAACTACTTTTGCATTACTATTATTATCGGAAAAAATAAACATTTCACATTTTTTACTTCTAAACATGACGTTTGACTTTCAGCTGTCACTTATCAAATGTTCTACAGTTATACTGTTATACAAAAAAAATAGGCAACTCCACATTATAACAATTCTTCAAATGGAGTCAACTTTTTAATGTGCATACGCTATCCAGTTATATATAGAGATCAGTGCCATTGACCAGTTGATTGCATTTTTTTTTTGTATGCGCGCACTCTAGGGGTTATGACTACCCTTATAATGATAAACATAGTGCGAGAGGAAAATAGGGAAGGGTTTAATAGGAGATACCGATGCACATTGGCTTTGAATTTCTGGATATTACAATGGGAGGGAAAAATAGAGCTAGGCAAAGCATTCCACATTCGAGTTGTGCGGCTAAAGAAAGAATCTCTATACTTGACTGTACGTCTGAAATTGGGCTCAAGGGTAAGCTGATGTGCATTCCTAGAAGCACGAGTATTACGGTGGAATTGTTCTAGGAGAGGAATGCAACTGGCTCTTTCGCTAGAACACTATTTTGTAAAAATAGCGATGGAATAAAGAAAAACATGGAACACTGCGGCGGTGTTCCAGAGTAGTAATTTTATCTGTTATATTTCTATCACCTATCATTTTTAAAGCTCTTTTTTGAATTCTGTCCCAGAGATTCAAGTGAGTTATAGGAGCACCTGCCCAGATGTGGGAGTTATACTCAAGCTTAGGACGGATAAAGGCTTTGTAGATTATAGCCAGATCAGGAGAGAAAAATTTCTTGCATCGCCGAAGAACACCTAAACATTTAGCAGCGTTTTTGGCAACTTTAAATGTGTGGTCATTCTACAAAAGGTGGTCTGTGATGTACATTCCCAGAACTGAAAGCTGTTTAGTTTCTTCAATACAAGTATCGCTCATGGATAGCGGCATGGAGGGTGGGTTTCGCTTCAACGACAGGAGACAGCATTGAGTTTTTGAAGCATGAAATTCTACGCGGTTTTTGATTCCCCATTGGACAATGCTATCAAGATCAGAATTTAATGAGCTTATCATACGCTGCCGCTCTAGTTCCACATCCGAAGGACAAGGATGTGAATCTAGAAACGAATATGAAAAGCTGAGGGTACTGTCGTCAGCAAAACAATTTAATGGATTAGAAGTTTCAGATCATTGATGAAAATGGGAAAGAGAGTTGGAGACAAAACGGAGCCCTGGGGCACACCAGCATATATGTTATGAATATCAGACTTAAAACCATCCAATACGACTTGTATTGAGCGGTCCGAAAGGTAATTTCTAATCCAACGAAGAAGAGATTCATCGATGCCAAATGCACGCATTTTCGATAATAGAGCTGTGTAAATCGTTCATTTCAAATGATCGAATCGTTCAAGAATCGATTGCCAAAATGATTCGATCATTTTAATCAATCGATCATTCGATCATTTTCATTCCACTGAAATAAAAACGTGGACTTTCCTCTGTGCGACGTTACGATGTACAAGGTTACGTAGCGCGTATTCTCGGAAATGATTTGACATTTTGACACTTGTCACATTAAAAGTGTTCTAATGGACCTAGAGAACCTAGAGAACTGGTGTGACTTTAGGTAATTTCCACCTCCTTAATTGGCGTACTCCGTTTTTCGATCCGCCGTACCAAAAATTCTGACATATTTTGACACCTGTCAAACTAAGACAATTTTTTTATTTCGGTCTCGATGAAATTCAATCTCCGAAGTTAACGAATACTGTACCAATTTTGATGGAATCCAATCTGACCCATATTTCTTTTCTCCGATTATAAATATATATTTATAATTCAACAGAGATTGATATCGAAAATCGAGATTCATTAAAACGATTGAGATTGGGATGGAAAATCGAGAATCATCGAAATGATTGAGATTGGGATGGAAAATCGAGAATCATCGAAATGATTGATATTGGGATTTAAAATCGAGAATCGTCGAAATGATTGAAATTGGGATGAGATCGAGAATCGAAATGATTGGGATTTGGATCGATTGAAACGAAAATTAGTGATTTCAATCATCAATACTTTTCGATGATCGGATCAAAAAAATCGAATCGTTCCTGATTGACACAGCCCTATTCGATAAGAGAGCTTGATGCCAAACTCTATCAAACGCTTTTGAAATATCAAGTGCAATAATCTTACTTTCGCCAAAACGATGTAAAGATTTGTTCCACTGTTCGGTGAGATATACCATCAGATCACCAGTGGAACTATTTCTACGAAAGCCATACTGCCGGTCATTTAGAAGCTTTCGTTCTTGAAGATATTTCTTAAGCTGAGGATTAATCAGCGTTTCCATGACCTTGGAAAGAAGGGACGTAAGTGCAATTGGACGATGGTTAGAGGGTGAAGAAGATTCGCCTTTTTTAGGGACAGGCTGGACAAATGCTGTTTTTTATCCACTCGGAACGAGACCAGTAGAGTAGGACAGATGGAAAAGCTTACGCAGTGGTTTTGCCAGCGTTGAAGAACACCTCTTCAGAACAGTAGGAGGGATACGATCCGGGCCAGCGGATTTATGTACATCAAGGTCTTTAAGAACTCTTGCAACTGCACGAGTGCGAAAAAAGATTTGCCCCATGAAATAATTAGCGCTCTCAAGTACAGGGGGAGTCATGACACTTACTGGCAACATCGAATTAATAGCAAACTGTGCTGCAAGAAAATTGGCAGAGGTGTCATTGAAAACGAGCGTTGGAACCGAAGACGAGGTAGTATAGCGTATTTTTTTTGCAAATGACCAAACATTTTTACTACCTTTGGGACGTTGTAGTATTTTTTGCCTTAATTTTTGGTCATGCAAAAATTTGGTTCGTTGAATATGGACGTTACAGGTCTGTCTAGCTTGTTTGAACTTATTCCGGTTTTCCTCAGTGGGGTTGGCCTTATAACTTCGGAAACTTACTTCTTTAACCCGGATAACCTCTTTACAGCACGAATCAAACCATGAGTTTTCTTTTGGTTTGATAGATTTTTCCATATTCGGGATAAAATTTCTCATTCCAAAAAGAATAAAGTTTGTAAGAGAAGGTGTTTGGAGAGAAGGTGTTGTGCGTTAGAAACAAGCGAATCTAAGCTTAAAATTAATAAGTCTGATTCACGTTCTTTGAAATCCGCGACAAAACTTAAAAGCTTAGCTGTTGCAAAAATTATATGCCCGAAATGTAAAAGTGAGCATCCCCTCTATCAATGCTCCGAGTTTATCTCGTTACTCGTCGAAGAACGTCGCCGCTTTGTTAAAGACCAAAAACTTTGTTATAACTGTCACGTTGTAAACAGAAGAGCCGGTGCCTTCATTGTTGTTCACGTCATCATTCGTTGGTGCATCTTAATGCTGCTGGGGCCGTTAGCCCCAAAATCGACAATATTCCTCAACAGAAGGTTCCGCCCGCTTTGCCTTCGCCTCAGCAAATTGTAAGCAATCACAGTATGTCCGTTAACCCATCCTCCGTTATTTTAAAGACTGCGGTTGTAAGGGTGTTGGACGATATGGGAAAATTTCACCACTTGTGGGCTCTTCTAGACACGGGTTCGCAGGTCTCCTTTGTAACTGATCGTGCGGTAAGGATGCTAGGACTCTCTCGTTCTCATTGTCGGTTGCCTATTTCTGGCATTTCTGCGGTAAATGCTGGTGTAACGCAAGGTGTCGTATCTCTAAAGCTAACTTCTCGTATGGATGTTTTCCCAATTTATGTTAAGGCCTTCGTGTTGAAAACCATCACCTCAATAACCCCACCGACTTCCTTCTCTATTGGGAATCCTCTCGCTTTTACTGAACTGCAACTAGCGGATCCTGGATTCAATATCCCTGGCCCCATCGATATTTTACTTGGCTCAGATAGGGTGTGGAGTAGTTTAAGAGATGGAGATCTCTCGGATAGTAACGGGAATATTATTGCCCATAACACTGTTTTTGGTTGGGTAATTGCTGGTAACAAACCAAAAAATCAAGTTATTTCGAGGCATGTAGGTATTGAGGTTGAGCCTCTAATGAAATCATTTTGGGAAATCGAAGAGGTTGCGTCTCATCTTCCCTCCGTTGGAAATGAGGATTTGGCTGATAAGCACTTTGAAGAAACCTTTTCTCGAGCCCCAGATAACAAGTTTATTGTTGTACTACGTTTTCGTCAGAGTGAAGTGCAGTCTAGGAATACCGTTTCTGGTGCCCTATCGAGACTATTCAGCTTGGAGCGATGGTTCGCTCGCAATGAAAACCTGAGGCCTTAGTATTCCAAATTTATGAAGACCTATGAAGAATTAGGTCACATGAGTCGTATCCCAAACAGTGAAGTTGAGCCTACGTTAGGTAAAACGTTTTATTTGCCCCACCATCCTGTCGTCACTAATATGATGAGGGTTGTTTTCAATGGTTCATACAAGGATTCGGCAGGACTAAGTTTGAATGAAACTCTTCTCAGCCTCAAGGATCGTGACTTCCAACGCATCGTTTGGAGGGAATCTCCAACCGAGACTATTGCTCATTTTCGACTGAATACGGTCACTCATGGTACTGGCCCAGCACCTTTTCTGGCAATCAGAGTCTTGAGACAACTAGCTAAGGATTATGGGGATCAGTTTAGTAAGGCTTCATACGCGATTCTGCATAATTCATATGTCGATGATTTTGCTACTGGTTCGGATTTGTTGGCTAAGGTTTTGGAGTTGAGGGATCAGCTAGTAGGAATTCTCTCTTGCAGTGGCTTAGAACTTCGCAAATGGGTGTCGAATTGTTGGATGATTAGAAGTACTACCGAGGAAGATGAAACGGTTTCACTGGACCCTGATCCGAATGGAAAAAAGTGCTTGGAGTTGTCTGTAATCCATATCAGGACATTTTCTCTTTCAAGATAGTGTTGGAAAAATCGTCAAAGCCCACAAAAAGAAATTTTTTGTCGGAGTTTTCCAAGGTCTTTGATCCCATGGGATTTCTAGCCCCTTCCACTATTCTCTTCAAGATGTGTTTCCAACAGCTTTGGTTGGATAAAGATAGGATAGACTGGGATGACCCATTGCCAGCAGTAATAGCTTAAAAATGGATATCTTACCGAGAAGGTCTGAAGCATTTTAACCAACTTAGGATTCCTCGTAGGTATACTTGGAATGCAAACAACTTTGACCTAATAGGATTCTCTGACGCTTTTGAGAAGGCTTATATATTGTATATGCGCGAAGTATTTCTGAAAGTGGAGTCGTCAAAGTTCAGCTTGTAGCTGTAAAAACTCGCGTTGCCCCTGTTAAGCAGGTTTCGATCCCTCGTCTTGAGCTATGTTGAGCTCTTCTTCTTAGTCGTATAATAAAGCTCATATGTTCGTCATTAGATGCCAAACCTGGACAAATTTACGCTTTTACTGACTCTACTATTGCTCTAGCTTGGCTTTCTTCCCTCCCACGCAGATGGAATACCTTCGGAGCTAATCGTACAGCCGAAATCTTAGATAATCTGCCTCGATCGGTCTGGAATCACGTTCGCTCCGAAGACAACGAAGTGGATAGCGCTTCCAGATGGGTGGAACCAAGTAAGCTGTTAGATTTGGGACTATGGTAGAATGGACCCGCATGGATTGTATCAAAACCTAATCAATGACCAGCTCTTGTCGTCGTCAACGTTTTTGAAAATGCTCCAGAAGAAAGGAAACGCCACGCTGTCGTATTGGTGGCATAACCGAATACAGAAACTCATTTATTTTATCGATGAACTTATAACCAAGGTGTCTTCGTGGAGAAAACTATTTCGCGCTGTGGCCTTCATCTTACGGTTTATTCAGAATTCCCGGGTTGGCGCAGCTGAGAAGTGTCACTCAGGTTTCCTAACGTTCTCTAAACTTCGCGCTTCGAAAGAGTCTTGTCTTCGATTTTGTCAAAGGGAGTTCAATAAAGAAGTTCGCCAGCTTAAAGATCGAAATCAGGTCTCACCACAGTCTAAGTAAGCATCGCTATCTCCTTTTATTGATGAAGTAGGCTTGTTGCGGGTTGGGGGAAATCAAATGCTCCGCATGTCTCTTTCAGCATAAAAAAGTTAATTATATTACCTAAAAATCACACTGTTTCAAGGCTTATACTTTCAGACGATAAAGTTTCTTCATGCTGGTGTGTCCGAGTTGTTTTCGGTAGTCCGCCAAGAGTTCTGGATAATTGGAGCCAGAAACATGCTTCGAAATGTGGTACACACTTGTATCCCTTGTTTTCGCTTGCGGTCATCGACTTCTTCACAGCTGATGGGAAATTTGCCGTCATCGCGCCTCTCACCATCATTTGCATTCGCCGCTACTTGATGTGACTATGCAGGCCCTTTTAGGCTCCGGGCCTCTAAGCTCCGTAAAGCAAGGCTAACAAAAGCATATTTCGCTCATTATTTGTATGGAAACTAATGCCCTGCATCTGGAAGTGGTCAGCTATCTTACAACCGAGGCCTTCATTGCGGCACTGCGAAGATTTATTGCTAGAAGAGGAAAGGGTAATGTCATTCATTCCGATAATGCCACTAACTTCCAAGGAGCTGCTCGAAAGCTTTCAGAGGTTTATGAATTAGTGAGATCCTCCAAACACAACGAGTTAGTTTTCACCGCCTTGCCAGCTGAAAAGATCAGATAGGAATTCATACCACCCCATGCCCCTCACTTTGGAGGGTTGTGGGAAGCGGGTGTCAAATGCGTTAAGCAGCACCTTCGTCGCGTCATCGGAGAAAACATTCTCAAATTTGAGGAAATGAGCACCTTGCTGTGCTGTGCTATTTCCAATACCGATTTGAACCCGCTAACCCCTTCTCATTTCGTTATAGGTCGCCCATATACCGCCCTACTGGATCCTAATTATTTGGAGGTTCCTCTCAATCGACTGGGACGTTGGGAACTTATCCAAAACCTGCTGCAAAGCTTCTGGAATAGATGGCAGTCTGATTATATAACCTCGCTTCAGCAAAGACCTAAGTGGAGACAAATCAATCGAGCTTTCAGAGTTCATGACCTCGTCGTTTTAAAGTAACATAATTTACCCCATTCCCAATGGGCTTTAAGTCGAATCGAGGAGCTGCACCCTGGTAATGATGGACATATTCGAGTGGTAACCCTTCGCACTTAAAGTGGGACGTTTCGGAGACCGATTGCTTAACTGGCCTTCCTACGAGTTTCCTGAAGTGTCCTTCAGGGGTGGCGGCGTGTTTAGAAATGAATTAAACTTTAAAGTAATATTTCCTGACTTACTTAAATATTACTATCTTAATACTTTTCTATTTTGAATTAAAATTAACGTAATATTTTTTCTCTTTATAACTAAACATTGTATAATTTGCCCTATGCTGTTTTCCTATATTGGTTTTTTTTTCTATGAGCACAGATTTATATTTGCATAATTCTTTTTGTTGGTCATCTTCCACCGCACAAGCACATATCTTGATGTGCAAGTCCAATACGTACATAGCAGAAATGGGTACCGCTGCTTAACACTTGTACTGTGTGGTGGGATGATGGCAACGGCATTTTTGGTTTGCTTAAATTATTAAAACCTAATATTCCATCTTTTTGGATAGCAACCACCGCGGAGTAAGGACCTTCTCGCTCATATTCAATACCTACTTACATAATTTTGCTCGCTTGATAACGATTTATACTTATTAAATGGAATCAGTATCCTTACAAAATCGAGTCGCATTTCTTACCAAAAAGTACCTCTTTTTGCTTGTTTCAAAAAGTGAAATATAACCGTTAAGTAATATGATAGTAATAGCAGCATTCTTAATGGGGACTATCGCGAACAAAATTTCCCTGGAAATGTTACCCTCCTTTGAAAATTTAGAATATGCTTAATGGTCGAAACTTACCAACCATCGGAATTTAATGGTATCAGGAATAGAATTTTCTTTTCGATGAGCCCAACTCGAGATAACGTAGTGTAGTGGAAAAGTATTAGCGTTTCAAATTTTCGAAGTAGGAAAGCACTCCCAGGGAAATTTTATTCACGATAGCCCCCAATAATTTTAATAAAGAGAATTATTTCTTTTCAGTTCCATAATTCTTCATTTTATTTCGAAAATCAAAAAAAACGGCTCTACATACATAATATTCGCACTTATCTGCTAAACAGAAAGTAACAGTTCTATTGCAATCTCTCACTGCAATTCAATTTCCATCCCTGTGTGAACAGGCCTAATGTAGGTTTTTAAAGTCAAGTAAAAAAAATCAAGTTGAACGCTTAAAGAAATAAATCAAAAAAAAAAATTAACAGTGCAAATTTTCGGATTTCCACTGGACCTAGACACCTGGGCGAGACACCAAGGTAATTTCCACCTCCTAAATCGATTAGCGTACTCCGTTTTTCGATCCGCCGTGATAAAGTTTTGACAGTGCAAATTTTCGAATTTCCAAAAGGAGAAGTGAATCTAAAATTTTGACATTGCAAATTTTCGCGTTTCCACTGGAGCTAGAGAGCTGGGCGAGACACTAAGGTAAATTACACCTATTAAATCGATTGGCGTACTCCGTTTTTCGATCCGCCGTTATAAAATTTTGACAGTGCAAATTTTCGGATTTCCACTGGAGCTAGAGAGCTGGGCGAGACACTAAAGTAATTTCCACCTCCTAAATCGATTGGCGTACTCCGTTTTTCGATCCGCCGTGATAAAATTTTGACAGTGCAAATTTTCGGGTTTCCACTGGAGCTAGAGAGTTGGGCGAAACAAGGTAATTTCCACCTCCTCAATCGATTGGCATACTCCGTTTTTCGATCCGCCGTATGTATGTATTGGAAATTTTGGGCATTCGATATTTTAGACATTCGAGATTTTGCTATTCTATAATTTTGGATTCGGGACTTGAGATTTTTAGCATTTTTGTATTCATGGTTATGTCCCACGAGCTTACTTAATTGTTGTCCTCATTTAATTACATACTTTATATTTTACTGAGAATTTTTTTTTTTTGGCCTCAAAGATATTCCAAACTTGAAAATCACAATCACAGGTTAAACTTACAGTGATTCAGAAATCACAGTCACAGTTATACCTGTGATTGGAAAATCACAGTTTAGCTCATCTCTAAAATGGTGGATAAGATGTGAATTTTTTGTATCTTTTCGTCGTTTTTTAATATTTAATTTTTTTTTTGGAGGTTTCCTTTTTTTTCTTTTAATTTTGTTTATTTTCTTTTTTTTCTTTATCTTACGTCAAGTGATAGACTATTAAATAGTTTAGTGATGGATTTTAGCACTAAGTATCAAATAACCACTACATGTGATCAACAAATGTACAAAGAACGATATGTAGTTCAAAATAGAATTAATATAAATAAGTCATCATCATCATCATCGTCGGCTCGACAACCGGGGTCCGGTCCGGTCCTGGCCTCCTTCAACAAGTCTCTCCACCCATCCCGGTCTCGAGCGGCCGCCATCCAGTTGCGCACCCCAAGGCTCCGGGCGTCCTGGTCTACGCCATCTCTCCAGCGCAAGCATGGTCTACCACGCTGTCGTCTACCATAGAATGTACCAAAAAGAACTTTCCGAGCAGGTTCCTCTTCGCACATGCGAGCTAGGTGCCCTGCCCACCGGAGTGTACCGAGCTTAATTTTTGTCACGATATCTGCTTCAAGGTAGATTGCGTACAATTCATGATTGTACCGTCTCCGGAATCGTCCTTCCTCACAAATGGGGCCAACAATTCTCCTTAAGATAAGTAATACAAGTTACTTTGTCTTCAAAATATATTTTTTGTTTTATTAAAATAAGGAACATAACAGACTTTCTCCTTTTTGAATGACCTGTTTCCAAATCAATGGAATCATCATCACGGCCATCTTGGATAATATCGTCTTCTAATGTCACAAATTCGTCTTCGAAATCATTGTTCTGCAAACATATGTGATGTAAAATACATGATGCCATAATGTATTTAACAATTGATTTAGGTTTCAGCGAATCTATATAGAATAGTCTGCGAAACCTTCCTTTCAGGAGACCAAATGCACGTCGAATCGTGACTCTACATTTCGAATGCACTCGGTTCAAGATCTTGTGCTCATCTCTTATGTTGCCATTATGTTTGTATGGTATCATAAGCCACGGTTTAAGTGGATACGCTGAGTCACCCAATAAATGTTGATCTTCTTGGATATAGAAATCACCTTAAATAAAAAAAATATATTTTTGGATTAATTTAATCTAAGGCAATTTTTTTTTGACAAATTATCTTTTACCTACCTGTAGTGATTTTATTTATCAACCCACCCCCTGACAACAGAAGAGAGTCATGGATAGATCCAGCTTCACCAGTGTAGCAATATAAAAATTCCATACTATGGTTAGATACTTCTTGGAGTAAAACGGAATGGAACCCTTTTCGATTTACATACGAGTTTGGGGAAGTTTTAGGAGTTCTTATTTGAATATGTGAACCGTCGATGGATCCAATAATACCTGGAATTATCAATTAGATTTCATTCATAATTTCCTACACCCAGTGGCGACGCGTGAGTAAAAATTCTAGTCGTTCAGTTCATGTTTTCTATTTAATTAAATTACAAATGGACATTGAAATAGCTACATATCGATAGGTATTCTAATTCAAACCTTCTTGATTTGTTCAACAAAATTTTTATTACACTTTCATACAAAATTTTTTTACAACTTTTGCCTAACTCCTTGTTTGCTAGATGTAGGTATAGGTACCTTAGTGTGGAAAACGATATTCAAACAGATGATCTTGTCAATTGGAATGCATTATTATTATATCTAACTAGGAATTATTCACATACCTACTTAGTACTTATATTTCAGGACAAACTTAAATCATATTATTATTCCGAAGTTTTATCTTTTCAAAAAAATTATACCTTTAAAATCTTTTTCAATTCCCTACACGTTGTCATTTTTATACCGTATGTCAAATTTAACACGCAGCTTTTCATTGAAAAAGCCTTATTTTATAAAATAAATCAATCCATGGCACAAAATAAAATTTCCTATTTCGTTCATATTCTTTCAGCACGAATAGAACCAAATTGGCATATAAAACAATATACAATCATGCAACCAGAGATTATCCACATACATACATACAACAATTTCCTTTTCCAACGAAACAACAATCGCACACAGTTTGAATGTAAAATCTTAAGACGCACAATTGCTTGATTTCGTTCACAAATAGTTTGAACGAAATGTTTCATACGTTTTGCGTTTAATTTTTTTTTTTGTGTAGCTTTGGTGCACACATTTCGTTCCCAACTCATTTGAACGAGTTGATGTTTGATGGTCAAATGACAATGTGTGGGATATTTTGTGTGTATCTGGTAATATGGAAGTGAATACCCATACCATATACATTTCGTTGCTAAAGTATTTGAACGAGTTGAAGATAGATATGTTGTATGAGTTGGAAGTATTGCTGCAGCTATTAATCCTATAAGGAGAAAGGTAAAAATCATTTTGTGGGCGGTTAAGTTGATGGAAAAATGGTGATAAAAGCGTTCATGAACGAAATGAACAATAGGACGCTTCGCCACTGCCTACACCTGGTTTGAAATAACTAAACCATATATTTACCTCGAAAACGATTTTTTCTCAAATAATATGCGGAGGTTCTGGCAGCTTCTTCTTCAGTGGGCCATCTGATATATCCGTTGACTTGGTTTCATTTGATCAGGGTATCACAGTAATTGGCTATAATTCTCCAAACACTGGCGATGCAAACACCAAATCTGTCTGCCATCGATCTAAGATATGTAAGTAGGTAGTGATAGATAAATGGGAACATACAAATATTTAATATAACAAACAACAAACCTCATACATTCAGGGTTTCCTAAATACCACAAGGTTATCATAAGTTGTTTTTCTATTAAGATAGACTACCTTCCAGGCCCATGTGTTCATCCATTTCATGTATATCTATGCACAAGGCCTCAAATACTTCGGGATTTATACGGAAATGTTCTTTAAAGGTTCTATTCGAGAACATGGGGACAATTTCTTAAGCATAGTTTTGATTTTTAACTATGTGAACACCATCAACATCGCAATCTTCATCCTCGCTTTCACCGAAAAAATAACTCAAATCCTTTATTCACTATTATTACTTTATCCATTTTATTTTTAATTACTTGTTGTCAGCTTTTTGTTTGTGGTAAAGAAAATGACAAACGAAAAAGTCACAGCTGGTGAAGCGTGTTTCATTAAATAAATCTGAACTCTCGGAGCAGAGCACGCTCAGTTCAGATATCACTCAGAGTATGTTCGGAGTGTTCAGACTCTGTTCTGGTCGAAACTTTCGAGATTACGTAGGGTAATGGAAAAGTATTAGCGGTACAAATTTGCGAAGTAGGGAAACATTCCCAGGGAAATTTTATTCATGATAGCCCCCAATAATTTTAATAATGAGAATTATTTCTTTTCAGTTCCAAAATTCTCCACTTTATTATGAAAATAAAAAAAAATTGCTCTACATACATAATATTCGCACTTATCTGCTAAACTAAAAACAGAAACTAACAGTTCTATTGCAATGTTTAGGTTTTTTTAGTGAAGTACACAAATTTTAACTTGAACATTTAAAAAAATTAATCAAAACAAAAAAAAATTAAAAATAAACAAATGTCTTCAAAACTAAGTACATAATATTTTTTTCGCTGAAAAAGGTAAAATTCATAAAAATCTATGTATTCTGATTTTAAAGAAGATTAAAAAGTAAATGAGACTGGATTGTTTTCAAAGAAAATGTATTTAATACTTATTTCTACGATAGTATCGATAGTTTTTAACTATCGGCGATAGTATCGATGGTTAAAAACTATCGAAGACTATCGATGTTTACCCAGCACTAACCCACGGTAAATCATTCGCAATGTTTAGTTTTTTTTTGAATTCACTTTATTTACTTTTTATTATTTAATGAATTCACATTTCATTTAAATTAATTATTTTATCTAATTGTCACAAACACTTTTCAAACCTCGATCGTTCACCCATAGGAATCTCTGAAGGGTTTGATACATTTTTTTTGCACTACACTGGTACCTTTTATTTATGTTATCACTCAAGGCACATGATTTTTTTTGTTTTCGTTTTTTCTTGCACTCCGACCGATAAATAAATGCATTGGTTCATTTGCATATTTCAGATATCAGTATATCTGAAAACAGCAAGGCCCTGATACCGAAATTAATTTTTTTTAAATTAAAATTATTTTCGCGACGAGCAAAAAAGTAAACAACCACCGACGAAGTTATGGCCAGTGGACGAAAACAAACATGGGAGTTGGGAGAAAAGAAAAAGAGAAAAGTGTTAAAAGAAAATGTTGCAAAAGTCCAGTGTAGAAGTTTCCTTACGATCTAGGATAGGAATGCGTTGCAAATGTTGCCGATGCAAAATATAATATTGCTGACAAAAATTAACTTTTGCAGATTTTTCATGCGCAGCAGGCCAAATAGGCAGTCATTTTAGAAATTTTGACTCGAGAGTGAAAGTTTTCACTAATGATGTCAATGATCCTGGAAATTATAGACAAAATAAAAAAAGCTTATGATTATGCAGAATTTCCCATGCTGGTTAGCGATAGGAATAGGAAAAATTGCGAAATTTTAGAAAAAGTTTCCACCATACAAGACAGTTGACGATTTTTATATATTATATTACCAGTCACGCGCATTTAGATTTCAATTTATACATATACGTATTAAAAATTTCTTAAACATTAATGAAATAATTGCTTTAGAAAGGCAAGTGAATAAATTTCACAAAACTAAATTATTATCACCACATTGAGTCGAAATTTGTGTATATTCATATACATATACCACAAGGTAAATTTTGTGAAAGTGGTTTTGGCAAATTTTTTTTTTATTAAGAAATTTTTTTTTGTTGAAGGAAAATCCACGGCGGTGGATAATTGCAACCGCCACTGTTTTTTTGATTAAACCGCCAATCAAAGCCGAATAACAGAGTTTTCCTGCCAAATTCCTGCGGTGAAAAACTGCCATAATACAAGGCCGACAGAAAAATAAGCAGCACAGCTATTTTATATGGAGATTAATATCTATAATTTATAAAGCCGTACAATACTGTAAACTACAGCTATAAATTCAAATGACCGATTTGTCCTCCAGAAATCAACCGCCAAGTAAGCCTAGAGGGTAATAGGGTCGACCAGTTTCGAGCCCTAATCGACAGGTCCCAGGTTCGAGTCCTACCAAGAACCGGTGCTAAAAGACCATAAAATAGTTTTTTTTCAATTTTACAAATTTAAAGTAATATTTTTTTTATTTAAATTCATTTATTAAGCTCGATAATTTCATTAATTAGTTTTCCCAATTAATGCTAAAAAGGAAAGTTTTTTTTATATTAAATGGCAAAACGTAAATTAGCTCAATCCGCGTATTATTATGTGTATATATTTTAAAAGTGTAAAAGGAGTTGCAGCAAAGTGCAACAATTACAAAAAAAAAGGTATTTCATCTCTAAATACGATTGCTTGCAGTGGCCACTTCAAAAGGAATTTAGGGGTGAGTTTTTATGATATACCTAATTATATTGCTAATCACTTTCCGGTCAAATATATATATATAAAAAAAATAAAAAGAACATAGTACGCGAGTCGAGAGGGGTTTTGATGGGGGGATTATTGTGTAAAGTGTAAAGTGTCAAGTTAAAATTAAAACAAAAAAGAGGATTTGAAATCTCAACTTTGTCAATAAATGGAAGACGGTTTAATAGAAATTAATTAAATTTTTCTTTAATAAGCAACAGAGTTACCAACGTGTGAAATTACCTTTTTGCTCAAAGTATATTGTTTTGTTTTAAATTAAATTATTGACTTTTTATTAATAATTATTATGATTAAATGAATTGTTTTATAACGTGAAAAACATGGTTTTTGATTTTCAAACTGATTAAATTTATAATCACATACAATATGATTTGTGAGCAAGTTTTCTTTATTAATGGGATTAGAAGGATGAAGTGAGAGGAATAAAGGGATAGAAAGGAGAAGAAGCCAAATTAAGGGGTTGTTCTGGCGAGGGATGCAACCAGGAAGAGAGGGTAAAGTAAAATGTCTCGCGCATCAATTTCATCGGGATGCAGCTGGCATTACAATTTTTTTTTGTAGTGAGCTACAGGTCCAAGAACATAACCCACCGGCTGAGCTAAGGGTTCACAAATTGCCAGGAGGGACCATGAGGCAAATAGGCCAGCAAGGACCAAGAGGCAAATAGGCCCGGATTGTTGGTAATTTTAAAGTATTACTTTTTTGCATGAGATTTTTATTTGTGATTGTTATTTTGTAATTCTTTAATTGCAGCGTTTATTTTCCTTAACTATATATGTACAGTTTACAATGGGGTTTAATTTAAACTGTATATGTATAGATAGATTTTGAGCAGTAAGCAGCCCACAAACACTACACTTGTGTCTGTACCGGTGTCAATGTACGGAAGTGTGTGCTGTGTGTGGGCTGGTGCGCACACCGATTTCAATGTCAGACACGGGCTGCTTTATGGAATTTTGATTTGTTTTACCTGACCCCTATACGTTTTTTATTAATCTAAAGTCTAAACTAATGAATTCGATAAAATTTTTGTAAAGCTTTCTAGTGTTGTTTGTTTTTTAGCATTTGTAAAAAATGTACCATTAGTTTGATTTTTGGGTTTTGTCAAGATAAGCACGAGAACCTTTTTGATTTTTAGAAACAATATTAATTAATTTATAAAGAATAAAGAAAGGTTACAATTCATAAAAGGTGACTTATGTATCTTCCACCTCGTTGACGACTGACTAACTCTCCTTTCCTTTCGATAAGTTTCTCTCGATTGATTTTACGACAGTGTTGCCGTTGACAGCTTGGCCTCTCCTGACACTTCGTCCTCATCGGACGAATCTGCATCTTCCAGTTTAGACATCTATATCAGGGCTGAGTCTACTCCACGGCTTCATGTGATCACTTGAGATGACGTTACTGTATCGCTTTTGCTTCAACTGGTGTTCGGGAAGATCCTCAACGATATATCTGTCATGGTTCAAAACCTTGGGGATGATGTATCAGCCTTTGTATTTAGGGTCAAGCTTATGCCAAATACTTTGTTGTTGAGTTCGGCTGTGAATTTAAGTTCCATTGAATACTCGGCAAAGCTAAGTCCCATTCTTTATCGCTTTTGGTTGAGGACTTGAGTGTTGCTAATAGGGTTTTATACACCCTTTCGGCTTGTCCATTGGCTCTGGGAGTGCGTACAGGTGTCTTGATGTGCTTCAGACCGCACTGCGTGACATAGTTACTAAAGTCCCGCGAAGTATATGCCGTGCCTCTTTCCGAAGTAATTTCCAGGGGCTGACCGAAAATTGCCATAATCTCGTTCAAAAGACAAATAACTGGTGCTGTCTTCGTATTCCTCACAGCTTTGAGGATAACGTACTTGCTGAAAGAACAAACGTTAACAATTATGTATAGGTTACGTCTTTTGCTTCTCGGAAAAGGCCTCAAATGGTAAATGTTGATACTTCGAAAAGGAATTGGCATAACCTCCATTATGTGGAGCTGACTTTCAGTCTAACCACCTTTGACCTTGTTCAAGCAACATTCTGGGCATACCGCAATATATGATTTTACATATCGCCTCATTCTGGGAAACCAAAAATGCTTTGTAATACCTTGAATAGTTTTCTCTATCCCAAAATGTCCAGCTTCATCCTGACATGCTTTGGTTATTCGCCACCTTACCAGCTCTGGTATCATCCAACTCTCTTTACCATCAACCTTGCGATGTAAGCGTCCAGATTGCATGACGTAATCCTTTTGTTTCGTCATGTTCCTTCTTTAAGAATTTTTTATAATATCTGCGAGCTTCTTATCCTGCCAGTACCCAATTTTCATCCAAGGTACTTATTTTTAAGACATTTTCCGCTACTCTTGTTGGCTCTTTTGGTGGCAGGGTTGGGATCCGGCTCATTCCGTCAACGTGGTGCATTCTTACACCTGGTCGGTGTACACACTCGAAATCAAATTCTTGTAGTCTTAACCACCATCTTGCTATTCGTGGAGGTAAGGGAGATGTCTGCTTTGTAGTAACAATTGCGTTGTAGTCTCGTTCCTAGTAGATAAATCCTATATCGTTCCAGAGTTTCAACGATAGCCAAGATTTCTAACTCGTGTATGGCAAATCTACTTTCGGAATCGCTGCACTGACGACCGAAGTACGACGCTGGCTTAAATCCTTCTAATTCTCGTTGCATCAAAATTCCAGAAAGTCCGATGGAACATTTATGTGTGTGCACTTCGTGATCCTTCTTTAAGTCAAAGAGTGTGAGAACTGGTTATTTAGTGAAGGCAGCCTTAAGACGTTCGATGGATTCCTGCTGGAAATCAATTTTCTTTTTGAGAAGTTTTGTAAGCGGCTGAGATATGTGGGAATACTCTTGCACAAAGGAGATGGCCCATTTTTGGGCCCAGTGCGTTCACTAATGAGTTTGGTATCAAATGAAAGGTGATGTTAAGGACATTATGTGAGCTAAATATTTCCAAAATCGTTCCATGGCCCATTTTCCTAGGTAGCCTACCTAGGCAAATGGGCCATCTCCTTTCCGGAAGAATCCCGTGACTCCCAGGAATTGACGTATTTCATTTGCAATCGTTGGTCTTGGAAAATCCTCAATACACCTCGTTTTATTTTCACCCGGCCATATGCCATTGGGACAAATGATGTTCTCAAGAAAATTAACCGTCGTTGCCAATAGAACACACTTTGATGGTCTTAGAGTAATTCCAGCCCGTTTCATCGCTTGAAGTACCTCTTGTAGCACCTTTATTCCATCGTCAAATGTATCGGTTGCTATTATAAGTTCTTCCACATTATTAAGCACATTCTTGCGGTACGTAAGGTTCTTAACTATATTTTGAATGACCTCCTGAAAAACCATTCATGCATTAACTAAGCCAAATGGCATAACGTTGTGCTCAAACAACCCATCTGGAGTTAGGAATGCCGTGAATTCCTTGCTTTCTTCATTCAAGGAGATCTGATAGTAGCCCGCTGGCATATCTAAAGTGGAGAAGAATTTGTTACCCGCTAACTGAGACAACTGTTCCTCCACCACTGGCATTACATATTGTTTTTTACCGTGACCAAATTTAGTGCGCAATAGTCTATGCACATTCGGCTCCCTCCGTTGGATTTTGAGACTAATACCACCGAATAATGTTGTGCTTCAGAAGATTGTCAGTGATCGCAGACAATTTCTCACTAAGCGCAAACGGAACCTGGTATCGTTTTCCAACTATAGGGTTATTAGTCGTTACCGCAATCTCCATAACCGTCATAGTGCAACGACCCAGTTGAGAAAGATCTTCACCAAAACAACTTTCAAATACGAAGATGAGATCTCAAATTCAACTGATCACCTAACTTAGGGATTTCCAATTCCCTCGATTGAATCTGTAAAACACCTGCTTCGAGGATCATGCGGTGGTTTCTTCGGCATAGCACATCGCGACCCAAAAGTATCCCCTGAGGTAGAATCTCATCTGACACGATTTGAAATGTTGCGTGCATTTCTTGGTTATCCATTAACATAACTACCTCAATGACTTCATTTGATTCAACGATTGAATCTCCGAACCCTTTTAATTGCTTTACACATTCTTTCCGTACTAACCCCTTTGGAGATATTGATTCGTTAATGAGGGAGTAATCGCTTCCGGTATCGACAAATGCTGAATATTGTCGTCCACATAGAATGACATCTTTCACTACTGGTGGAATAAACTCTGCTTCTGCTTCGTTCTGCTCGGCCTTGGCAATTGTTGACTTGTTTGCGCGGCAAGTTCTCAACTCATGACCTACTTTGTTGCAAACCGTGCATCGTGTCTTCCTTGGTGGTTGTGGACACTTCGTAGATATATGCCACAACTCATTGCAGTTGTAGCATTTTATATTTTTACCTATTCTTTTTAGCTTGTGTTAAACCGCTAAGAGAATCATTTCGTCGCTCCATGAATATAAGCAACGCAGTTGCTCTACCTTGCTGATGAATTGCTGCGACGATAAAGTCCGTTTCATTAAATCGAAATCAGGGGAGGCTCCTATGATGTCGTGAGTACTGTTTGGGAGACGCATTTTATATGTAAGTGGTGTTGCATACGTTGAGACACCAATTGTGTCTGTAAAGCCTGATCAGTGCGACGGACGTGGACGTTGACAGTATTTCGTTTTGAAGAGTATGTTGACCGTCTCACAGTGGGGCAGAAGTAGTGATTTTGTGCGATAAATTATTTTGAAAAGTTTAAAGTGACTTTTTGTTTTTTAAAGCCTTGTATGAGAGTAAAAATGTGTTCAAATTTAATTTTATCAAGAAAACACAAACTTTGAGGGTTGTTTAAGGATAAACTTACGTATTTACACCGAAAAAAATTGTTGTTTTTCATTTTAATGTTTATTAATAACGAGCAACCTCAACATAGAGAAGCACTTAAGCAAAAAACTATCGGCATCCAAAAATGCGATCGGAACAGTCTGGCGAAACGTATACGGAAACAGGGACCTTCCCTTCAGCTCCAAGTACAAGGTATTCACTGCAACATCTGAATCAATTATGCTTTATGCAGCACAATCTTGGGGGTGGCTTTAATTTGAAACCACAGAAAAGCTCTTGTTATTTTATCTCAAACGTCAATTCCACTTACCAGATACAACACCTAACTACATGGTTCTCGTCGAAACAGGCCTGCCACCTCTCTATTTTACATGCCTAAAACTTCATTTCAGCTATATAACAAATCTCATGTACAGTCACACTGGAAAAATTGCAAGGAAAGTTGCAGTCTCAATTGTAAAATCCAAAAAATCTTGGTTCGAGGAATGGAAAAATGTAGCTGAAAGATGTGAACTGCCGTTCAATCTGTCTTTAGAAAACTTGGGAACGTGGAGACCATACTTGGATAACCTGCTGGAAAAACTTGATTCTAAACTCAGAGAAGATTGTATAGATCAGGCACAGAGCTCACTACACAGAGAAATATATTCGACGCTGCAGTACAACTTCGGCCAGGATAATTATTTCAAGGACCTACACTATGTAGAGAAAATATCGATGATTTTTAGAGCAAGAGGAGAATTACTACTCTTAAATTTTATACCACATCGAAGTGACCTAGAACTAAATTGTTCACTATGTAACACCGGAGAAAGAGAGAACGTGCTACATTTCTTCGCAAAATGCCCAATTTTGGTAGAAGTACGCCGACAATTCTGGCGGAAAAATTATTTGGACCAAGCTGAACTTTTGGCCGTGTTAAATGGCAGGGACTGGGATCAATTGTTTAAATTCGTAAAAGTATCTCTAGCGTATAGAAATAAAATTGTAAGAAAAGATTTTTAAAAAACAAAAAAATTAATAATATATGTATGTAAATTTATTAGATTTTGCAAAGCGTAACTAGCAATAAGCTATCATCTGGCTGCCTTTAAAAATTTAAGTAAATCATAAGCAAATTGTAAACTTTTCTTTGAAAATTAAATAAATCTCATCTATCTAATCTAATCTAATCTAATGTTTATTATGAAACATAATGTATTTTTTTCAATGACAAATGTATTGTTAATAATAAATATATAAAGAATTAAATAATTATGAAACTATTAGTAACATTTTTAATTGTTGAACCAAAAATGTATATTAACAATGTTTTGTAATGAATCTCATATTTTTCATTTAATAGTACATTTAATATTTAATATAATTTTTTTTATTCATTTTCAAAAAAGATATTCTCCTCATCAAACATATGCAGCCATATTGTGAGTTTCACCCGAAAAATATTTCAACTTAAAATTTTTTTTCGCCCGGAATTTTAAAAGCTATTGTGAGTTTCGCCCGAACGAATTTTTGTTCGCCTACAAAAAAGAAGTAAAATGACATTACATTCCGCCCGAAATGAATGTTAACAAAAAGGGAATTTTTTTTATCATGAAATTTCGGGGGAAACTCACAATAGGCGAAAAGGAAATGTCAAATTTTCTAGGTGGAATGTTGTTCGGGTGAAACTCACAATAACGCTGATTAATAGAATCTGAATGAAAATCTTTTTTAGTAACAAAAAGGTTCTGACTTCTGAGACTTGATAACAGAGGATCTGAAGAAATCATCATTCTATTTAAAAACATCTGTTAAATTGTCTTTTCTTGACGTTTTTCGGCTGAATTGCTCTCTGCAGCACAAACAAGCTCATTTGTAGGAACCGCATTTCTTAATTCCGCAGTTCGTTTTTTGCTGATTCACTGCATGTTTTAAAAAAGGCGATGGACGTCCAGCGGATGACGAACATTTTTTGTAAATAACTGCCATTTTAATTCTGAGGCAAGAAAAAGTTTTTTAGTTCGATTTAATCGTTCCCATTTCTGTTTTAATTGGTGTTTTTCCAGTCTAGTCGAAGTTAGCAGAAATGAATTTCACTGTTTAACGTCATACGTTGAAGGAAAGTCTCAACTTCAAAAAATTTTGCGAAAAATACTTCAACAAATTGTTTGCTTAAACACTAATAATTTTGTACTTCAGCACCTTTAAAAATCTAAAGTTAAATTACTAAATAAAGATAAAATTAATTCCTACAAAATGCAAAAAAAAATCTTTTATAAAACTATATATAAATATTTTAATTGAGTAGGGTATAAGTATTTTTACTATTTGCTTTGTTTCTTTTTTGTTCTGCTGTGTAAATTCTTTTTTATTTCGGGAATGCTTTTAATATTATTACATTACTATACAGAAAAATACAACAACCATATTCAAGGAATATATCAATGCTGTTGATCAAAATTGTATCAACAAAAGGCGTTATTAAGATACCCGCCGGTGCACAAAGTCGAAAGAAATTATGTTGTGCAATAAGCTGCATAACTTTACCTTTCTATAAACAATGCAAACTAAAAAAAAAATCGAACAGTTATTGGCTGTGAGGTTAATACAACAAAAAAACAACAATGGGCTCTCTTGAAAAATTGCTTACATTATAAAGGGTCCGAAAATCAGCAAAACATCGAGTGTAGCTTCGGCTGTGTGGCACGTAGCCCCATCCTGTTGAAACCAAATGTTGCCAATATCCTCCTCTTCAATTTTTGTGAACAAAAATTCGTTCAACATGGCCCGATAACGATCGCCATTGACTGTAACGGCCACTCCTTGCTCATTTTCGAAAAATGGCCCAATTATGCCTCTGGACCAAAATCCGCACCAAACAGTGACTCGTTTTGGGTGTATCGGCTTTTCAATGTATGCGTGCGCGTTTTCTGCGCCCCAAATGCGACAATTTTGCTTGTTTACTACCCGCATACGAAAACATGCACGTGCCGTAACAATTCGGACTGGTGGAAGTGTGATCATAGCCTCTTCGCGGCGGCCGCTAGAAACAAGCCTTTAAAAAGGTTTGGCTAATATGATCAGGCTGGTTCCACAGGTTGGCAACAGGTTAATTCCCTGTTCCGTAAAACTAAAAGAATTACGAGACCAACAACAAGCCTTGGAAACGGACTGATCTCACGACGACAACCCACAGAAAACGGAAAAACGATTTACGAATTTTCTTATGGAACGTACGATCGCTCTATAGAGCTCGAGCTGCTCAGCAGCTAGCCGATGCCCTGTCAAAATATAAAGCTGACATAACAGCACTTCAAGAAATAAGATAGACAGGGAATGGTGTTCTACAGAAGAAAGATTATGACTTATACTACAGCTGTCATACAAAACACCATGTGCTCGGGGTAGGCTTCCTAGTCGGCGAAAAAATGAAGTCTGCCATCATCGGCTTTAACGCTATAGGCGAAAGGCTATGCACCCTTCGCGTGCGAGGCAAATTTAAGAACATCAGCCTCATTAACGTTCACGGACCTACGGAGGAGTCCTCAGACGAAGAAAAAGAGACTTACTACGAACAAGTCGAGAGGGCCCTCAATGCCTGTCCAAGGTATGACGTTAAAATCATCCTTGGGGATTTGAATGCAAAAATAGGTCGGGAGCCGGTATTCAGGCATTACGCAGGCACCCATAGTTTGCATGAGAACACTAATGACAATGGACTTCGAGTCTTAGAATTGGCAGCATCGAAAAACATGGTCGTTGCGAGTACCAGGTTCCCGCGTAAAGATATCTACAAAGCCACCTGGGTATCACCTGATGGAGTCACTCGTAACCAAATTGACCAAGTGTTGATAGACCGTCGCCACTACTCGAACTTGATGACGGTACGAACGTACCGAGGTGCCAATATCGACTCGGATCACTATCTTGTTGGTATGGTTTTCCGAGGGCGGATTGCCTTGCGAAGACGTATTGCATCCGCCGATCAGGTTCGAATCAACACAGCTGCTCTGCGCAATGAAAACACCAGTAACACCTTTGGTAATGCGTTAGGACTCGCCCTAGAACTGGGTAGAGTAAGTCCTGGAGCCAGTATGCTGGGCGTAGATGAGAAGTGGACACGCCTTAAGAATACTGTCGTTAGTACTGCCAACTCCATCTTAGGCAGCAGTCGTAGAAATCGGAACGACTGGTTTGATGATGAATGCAAGCTAGCGACTGAACGCAAGAATGTTGCGTACCGAGCAATGCAACAATCTCATAGAACGCGGGCACGCGAAGAGGAATATAAAGAGCTCAGAAGAATTGAAAAACGGCTTCACAGATAGAAAACATCAGCCTGGGAGAAGAACATAATCTGTGAAATAGAGAAAAGCCGAGAGCGAGGTCCGCACCAGGCGCGGAAGTTCTACCAATCCGTCCGAAACATAACGCAGTACACACCACGCTGCACATACTGCAAGGACGGAGAGGGAAATCTGATCACCGATCCTCAAAGCATACTGGAGCGATGGGAAGTGTACTTCAATGAATTGCTAAATGGTCAGCTCACTTCAGAAGTGGAGGCTCCACTACTTCAAGAAGAGTACCCTATGTTGCCGCCACCAAGCATAGAAGAGGTTGAGAAGGCTATAGGCCGGCTAAAGAAAAACAAAGCCCCGGGAGCCGATGGTATACCAGCCGAACTATTTCAACACGGTGGGCCAGCTTTACGTCAAGCAATTCATGAGATTATAGTGCACGTGTGGGAGCATGAAGAAATTCCAGAAGACTGGCGAAAAGGTATAATTTGCCCCATACATAAGAAGGGAGATGTCACAACGTGCAGCAATTATAGAGGTACCACGTTGTTGAGTACCGCCTATAAGATACTCTCCTCTATCCCACAAGACGGGATAACCCCATACGCTAAAACCATCATCGGACAATAGCCAGGGTAGAACTTTACAAAGCCATGAGAGAATTCGGCATCCCAAATAAATTGACACGACTATGTAGGTTGACCATGACCAACGTAACAAGCCAAGTAAAAATAGCCGGATTGCTATCCAAACCAATCAACATCTTTAATGGACTCCGACAAGGGGATGGTTTGGCCTGCCTCCTCTTCAACCTGGCGTTGGAGAAAGCAATCCGTGACTCTGGCACGGCAACAAGAGGGACCATCGTCAACAGGTCCAGCCAGATACTGGCTTACGCAGACGACATCGACATCATCGGAAGAAATGAGCAAGCTGTACATGATTCCTTCATCCATATCGAGCAGGCGGCACAAAATCTGGGGCTGCACATTAGTGAAGGTAAAACAAAGTACATGGTGGCGTCGAATGCGAGAGGAACAGTTGGTCAAACAATCAAGGTAGCGGAGCACGAATTTGAAGTGGTGCAATCCTTTAAATACCTTGGGTCAATAGTAGCAGCCGATAACAATATAGAAGAAGAAATACGCGGGCGGCTTCTCAAATCCAACAGAGCCTACTATAGTCTGTCAAAGCTCTTCAAATCCAGAAATCTCACCATAACTTCAAAACTGCTGCTGTACAGGACCATGGTCCTGCCAGTACTCACATATGGATCCGAGACTTGGGTGCTTAGCAAAAGGCACTCCGACCTCTTAGCCGCGTTCGAGAGAAAAGTCTTAAGGAGAATTGTTGGCCCCATATGTGAGGAAGGACGATTCCGGAGACGGTACAATCATGAATTGTACGCAATCTACCTTGAAGCAGATATCGTGACAAAAATTAAGCTCGGTAGACTCCGGTGGGCAGGGCACCTAGCTCGCATGAGCGAAGAGGGACCTGCTCGGAAAGTTCTTTGTGGTACATTCTATGGTAGACGACAGCTTGGTAGACCATGCTTGCGCTGGAGAGATGGCGTAGACCAGGACGCCCGGAGCCTTGGGGTGCGCAACTGGATGGCGGCGGCTCGAGACCGGGATAGGTGGAGAGACTTGTTGAAGGAGGCCAGGACCGGACCCCGGTTGTCGAGCCGACGATGATGATGACTACCCGCCAAGATCAAAATGAGCTTCATCTGAAAAGATAATTTTTTTTGGCAAAATCGGCATCTTCTCTTAGTCGATCGCAGGCCCACTTAGCGAAGCGTATACACAACCATATTCGTTCAGCGAAAGGATAAAACTAATTATCTGTCAAATCAGACATGAGCTAAGTGTTACCATTCACGAAATAAGCACTAGTTGAAAAAAAAAACGTTAGATGGCGGACACTTTATTTCTAAAATTACAAAAAAACATTACCGCCAAAGTTTAGCACTTCTGCTTTCACTTTAATATAAAGGAAATATGTCTTAGTTACGGACAGTTAATAGATCTGCTAAGCTTTTGTGGGAACAAAAGATATAATTTAAACAAAATCTAAAAAAAAGACGCGCACTTCAAACCCCTTAATTAATTATAAGAATATTTTGTTTTAATTTCTGAAATAAACAAATAAAATCTACAAATCTTTACCTTCCCAAGTATTTTTAATCGCACAATAAATAATAAAGATATTGAAAAAACAGTAGGGTCTACTTTCTTTACTTTTTCCCAAATGCAAATTTTACAACGAACTTGTCAACTTTGATCGCTTGACTAACTTAATGCAGAACATAAAAACAAAACTAAAATGCATTTTTCGTGTCACGAATACCGTATACTTTGTGAAAAGTAACAGTTTTTTCTTGTTTACTCAACATTTCAAAGTGACCTTTTGCGCACTGATCTCTATGGAGCTGCCCCAATGTGCGTCTGGGCCACCCGTGTTCGTCGGCAGCTGGGCATGAGGAGGATCAACGTTCCTCATACTCACAGCCATTTCACCTATCATCTCCGCCAGATTTGCCATTGTACTCTTTAAATCGTCCATTTGCGACTGCATTAATTCCTTTGTTTGTTTTTCCCCTTTTTGGATCAAGGTACGTTGAGTCTATCTCCTTGCGTATAAAAAAAATGTATTGTTGTCGCCAGGCCAGTGCCGAGATTTAGCTAATTCGAAACCGCAGCGAATGAGTGAGATGAGATGAGCCCGAGTGATATGAAATGTCAGATTACTCGCCGGATATTTCAGCCGCGACTTGGTGTTTGTGTTGGTAAATTTAGTTTGTTTGCATAATTATGTGTTCTTTTCTTATGAAATTGTTGCACATCTATTCACGGATGAGAAATGAAATTGCAAAAACAACATCTTAAGTAAACATAAATATTTCTGTAAAGATATCTATGCTTGAAAGTAAAGAATTAAAGAAAGTGTAATTTATTGTGGTCAGAATAAATGTATAACTATTTTATAACATCATATTTATATCATAAAATAACAATAAATACATGCACATGGTAAATTTATTTTTATACATTTTTATACAAATAAATACGTTCATAATATTTGACGAACACTTTTTTTGATTTCTTGTTGCTTAAACTTTTCTTGTTTGCATCTTCCTTGTTCACCTTCTATAAATATTTTTCTTTTTTATGTCAAATAAATAAAAACACAAAACATAAAAAAGTCTTTGCTTATGACATTTGAGTGTTCGAAACTAAATTCGAAGTTACTCATTTCACTTAAATAGCTAAATCACTTTTGCGAATAAAGTGAAATGAGTCAGCGAGTAAGGCGAGTCATCTCATCTCACTCGCCGAAACAGCTAAATCTCGGTACAGGATTATTTTTTTATTAAGAGGATGCAATTTTAGAAGATCTTACACTAACCATGGTTATGGCTTGGTTTCCGCAGCAAAATCCTTAGATAATTTAATCCAATTTGCGTAAACCATTTCCTATACAAAATTTGACAGTTCATTCACCAAAAGATAAACTTATCCAAAAGATAAACTTATCTAGTGTTTTACGACGTTGCATGAATCTCCTTATTATTTCATAAGTTGCGTCCGTATTTCTTACTTATCTAGGAAGTATGTTCGTATCCCACTTCTGATTCTGTCAAGATTATAGTGACCATACGTCCCATTTTTGAGGTCGCTGTCCCGCTAAATGTCCCGTTTTAATAACTGCTTAAACACAATACAATGCTGCAACTGGAGCTGCAGCTGCAATAGTTGTCAAAAAGTGTCGTACGTACTTTTTTTTACGTGCCAACAATGCAGCTGTACAGCTTTCTGACATTCTGACAGCAGAAGCACTGATATCTCTAACATGAAGGATTGAATACAGCTTGAAACTTATTTCAACCCCATATAAACACTAACCGACTTGAAATGGGATTGTTCGCCTCTATCAATTTTGAAATGTCAAAAATGCTGCACGATAAAGTTAAAAGTTGGTGAACTCTTGCAGCTGCGGCTGCGGCTCCGTTTGCAGCTATGTCGCATTGTATTCGCAACATTGAAATTATGTGTATTCAATATTTTGACAGAGAGTCCGGCTGCAGCTCCAGTTGCAGCTCTGTCTCCATTGTGTTCAGCCAGTAAGACGTTTGTATGAATATGTTTAGGCCTCTACAATTCTCAAAATGAAGCAATTAAATAAATATTATTTTACATCCCTGGGCATACAAATTGCCACACATAAAACAAACGTAAGAGCAGTTAAAAGAAGAAAATGAGCTGATGTATATTTACGGTGACCATATTTTTTAAATTCCAAATAATGAAAAAATAAAAATTAAACCCGGATTTTAATTATTATTTTTTATTTTAAAAAATAACTCAAGACAAAAATAGAACACAGAAGAAACTCTTGATATGTTAGGCAAAATAAATAAATAAATAAAATTCAGTCTTTAAATTAACTAAATTTAGGAGTAAAATAAACGCTTAAAACTAAATAAGTATCCTCATTTTTTTTAATGGAGGCCTAATGCAGGTAACATTTATTTGTTCACATATTTCAATACTTTCCTGAAGTATAGGTATAGATTTGTTAAGGGTAGGTAGGTAGGTAGAAATGGCGGCCAACGAGCCAACTAGCTCGCTGACCCAATTAGCGCAAAAAGCGCCGTTTTGATACCAAAACTCGTTTGAACCTATGGTTTAGGAATGGGTTTGTGGAACAGGAATGTAAAGCCCCGAGTAAGACAGCAGAAAGCCGAATATCGTCTCAGAGCCATTTAGTTTCGTTTAAGAAGGAGATCAAGTCTTTGATCTTCAGTTCGGAAAGTTCATCAAGGTCGTTAAAGAAAGCCTTTCCAAGTGATTGCAACCTAAAACGGGCTAGGGCAGGGCATCTACAGAGGAAGTGAACTAATGTTTCCTTTTCCTGCTGATTCGCACAGCTACGGCAGTGGGTGTTGTAAGAAATACCCAGTTTGGCGGCATGCTCTCCTATTGGCCAGTGCCCGGTGCATGTTGCAACGACCCTGGCAATGTCTTGTCTTGGTCTGGACATTAGATCCTTTGTTCGGGCTTTATTGTAGGCGGGCCACATCTTTCTAGATATGACGCAGTTGCTTAGACTGCTCCACCTACGATTGGATTTGATGAGAAAAAGTGAATAAAGATTGCCCTTCATAACTCCGAGGGGAATGTAAACGCTTTCCGCAAGTGAGCTATGAAGGGCTGATCCTTGCCTAGCTAGTCCGCCCGCTCATTACCTTCGATGCCACAGTGACCTGGTACCCAGATAAGAGTGACACTAAGATTGGTACTTAGACTTGCAAGCTCATCTCGGCATTGCAGGACCGATTTGGAGGATGATGTGACCGCAGCAATGGCTTTGACAGCCGCCTGACTGTCTGTCAAAATTGCAGTGTTTCGATTTTGGTTTGGGTCTTGTTTAAGTATTTTGCATGCTTCCCTTTAGCCAGTAATTCCGCCTAGAAAACGCTAGCATAGTCAGGAAGTCGAAGAGATTTGGAGATATTTAGGACTCCGAGAAGATTCCTGAACCAACACCACACTCCATCTTTGAGCCGTCAGTGTAGATAGTTGTGTCGAAGTCTCTCGTCACTAAGTCATCATTCCAATCCTCTCTGGATGGAATTTTAACGTTACAAACCCTCCCGATACTCAAAGTAGGGGTGCAGTAGTCGGTAGGAGTCGAAAAAATATCATTTGGAATCAAGTTTGCTATATTACCATGACCATAAGGTTTAGCAAACCAGCAATTTGATTCTTTCAGTCTCAACGCGCTGCAAGTTACCATATATTTAATGTGTAAATCGAGTGGCAAAAGATGCAGAAAAACGCTTAAGGCATCCGTTGGGCAAGATCTTAAGGCCCCTGTGGTTCCAACACTAGCCGTTCTTTGAATCTTTTTAAGCTTGTTGATGTTATATTCCTTGGTTAGAGCAGGCCACCATACAATCGATCCATATATGAGGATTGGTCGTACTACTGCTGTGTACGTCCATAGTATCATTTTTGACTGTAGGCCCCACTTTTTACCAAAGGTTTTGCTACAGGCATAGAAGGCTATACAGGCCTTCTTAACCCGTTCTTCAATATTTAGTTTCCAGTTTAGTTTATGGTCAAGAACAACACCCAGATATCTAGCACTGGATGAAAGCGACAGAGTTTGGCCATTGAGTCTGGGTAGAGTGAAAGGGGATACTTTAGTTTTGGTGGTAAAAAGCATCAGTTCTGTTTTGCTTTGGTTAACACCTAGGCCACAACTATTAGCCCAGTTATTAACTTTTCTCAAAGCCATTTCCGTGATTTGACTAATCACGGGCGTAAACTTTCCTGACACCATTATCACCAAATCATCGGCATACGCAACAGCCTTCACTCCACATCTCTTCAGCTTGACGAGAATTTTATTCATGACTAAAAGCCACAGAAGAGGGGATAGGACACCCCCCTGAGGTGTCCCTCTACTAACATATTTAGTGGAATTTGTATTACCTAACAAAGCATGTATCCTTCTATCATTGAGCATGGATATAATCCATTTCCTGATGTAGTCCTCTACACCTATGTCAACGAGTGATTCTAGAATGGATTCAGTTAGGACATTGTTAAAAGCCCCTTCTACATCTAAAAAGGTAGCGAGAGTATATTCTTTGAAATGGATTGTTTTCTCAACTGTACGCACTACCTCATGCAGGGCCGTTTCAGTGGACCTGCCCTTTAGGTATGCGTGTTGAGAGTTATCAAGAGGACATCCTGCTAGGATATCTCTGATATGGGTATCAAGGATACGTTCGAGAGTTTTGAGCACGAAAGAGGTCAGGCTGATTGGACGGAAATCTTTAGCAGATTCATGCCCCCGCCTACCGACTTTCGGAATAAAAACTACTTTAACGTGTCTCCAGGACTCGGGTACATGGTTGAGGGAGAGACAACCCTTGAAAATCAGCTCAAGCCAAGGAATCACCACATCTTGCTGTTTCTGGAGCATGATAGGCAAAATTCCGTCCAGTCCTGAAGACTTGTACGGCGAGAAAGTGCTAATTGCCCAAGCAATTTTTTCTCTGGTTATTACGGTATTAATTCGCTCTTCACGAATGAATGAAATGTTGTTAATAGGCTGTTCCGTGTTGTTATTCTCGCAACCCGGAAAATGCGTCGTCATCAGTAACTCCAAGGACTCAGCTGGAGTGCCAGTCCAAGATCCATCTGGCTTCTTCAGGAACGAGGGATTACAATGTTCCTTCGAGAGAACCTTGCTAAGCCTTGCGGAATCCTTAATGCTTTCGATTGACTGACAAAAATCTCTCCAGCTTTGTTGCTTGGCTGATGCGATAGCCTTCTTATAAATTTTAAGGATATCTTTATACGGTTGGTAAAACTTATGTTTGTGGCAGATATTGAAGATTGTCCTTGACACTTTTCTAAGATTAGACAAATCTTCATTCCACCATGGGGGAAGTACTTTACGGCTATACCTTACCGGACAAGAGACCTTAAAGGCAGTGCTCATAGCCGCCTCAAAAGATTTAAGCTTTGTCTCTAGGTCCAACACCGAGTCTGGGCTCAGATTCGGAATATTGCCAAGTTTAGAGTTGACTATTTGACCAAACTTGGTCCAGTCAATACGTCTGGGGTTTCTGAAAGGAGGAGGAGTTTCATGCTCGAAATTCAGGTTGAAGAGAATCTATCTGTGATCCGAAAAGGACTTCAGAAGGGAAACTCTCCAATTCTCTACCATCAGTTTAAAGTCTTTATTAACGATCGTAACGTCTAGAACATCTTCCCACCCTTCATAATTTTCGGAACTCGGAAAGATAAAAGTGGGGCTATCTCCCCTGTTGCAGACATTTAGGTTGTTTTCAAAAATAAAATCAAAAAGAGACTCACCTCGTTCGTTGATCTCCGAGCTACGTTTGCGTCGCAGCCGATCAACAGGTTTGTCCCTCTGTCGGTAATAAAATTTTTAACCTCCTCAGGTGGTGACTGCCGGTCATGGGCTGAGTAGGCTGATGCCAGTAGTAAGCCTCCTGCGTTTTTATCTTCCAACCTGACGACTGTCAGATCGGGAGTACTAAAATTTGGACACAAAAAAGCTTTTAAGTGTTTTTTAGCTAAAATACAAGTTCTTGGCTTACCTTGGTCTGTGTTTGCGGATTTATAAAAGAGGTCGTATTGGTTGTCTTGGAGGCCTCTAACTTTGAGGCCATTTACCCACGGTTCTTGGATGAGGCCAACATCAACGTTTTCCTCCCTTAGGAAAACTCTCAGATTATCTGAGGCACATTTGGAGTGCTTCAGATTAATCTGGATGATCTTCAGCGCGTTTTTTAATTTTTTGATGACCCTGCACAACCAGGGCCCGGCGACTCGCTGGGGACCTCAACGCCGCCAACGTCGATGTTGAACTCAACATTGTCGCCAGCTTTGTCGGGGTCTGCTCCCTGATCATGCAAGATCTTTAACTTAGCATGCCTGATGCCGAATTTCAGTTTGAAATCCGCTTCCTCCAGCGCCCTTCGGCTTTCCTCGCTGATCAACAGAACATAAGTCGCGCTGTTCTTCTGCGGCTCTTCGGCTTTTATGACTGCCCAGTCATGCATCGGAACAAGCGGATTTAGTTTCTGCAGACAGCGGATCAGCTCCTGGCTCCTGTCCGCTTGGTTTGATGCTCATGAGGGGCAACCAGATGCGAGCTTTCGGTTGCTTAGGGATCTCCTTGGCTGGGATAAGCTTGAGCTTCAAGCCCTCCCAGTCATTGCTAATCTAAGCAACGCAAGAACTAAGGAAATCCCTAGAAAACCTGTCTGCACACCTAATCACCCTGTATCCCCTGAGCATCTCACCAGAGTCAAAACTGGGGAAGGGGCCTTCTGCAGTTTCCATAGTATATAAAAACACCATCTCGGAGAGCTTGCCCTCGATAGAGTTCCACACAGCCAGCAGGCCTCTGCCGTTTGTGGAGAGCTCATCCACAACCGATACCTGGAGGTCGTTTCTGACAACTTCGCTTAGAGTAATCGGTTGCGCCGCTCTAGATGATGTTTTGCCCGTTTTTTTCGGACCGTCAAGCTTGCTCTTCTTCTGAGGCTGGTTGGTATCATCTCGAGACCTATTACGCTTGACGGCTTTTTCTTGGGTGGCCAGAAGATTATTGTAATCGTCAATAATTTTCTGGTACTTTATTTTGTCCTCAGCGTCCTTCGCATGAAGAGTTCCAGCTTCCTCATTCTTGGCGATCTTGTCAAGAATGAAAGAGGCCTTCTTGAACTGCATCCTGCTCCGGACCCCTGAAGATGGCTTTTTCTTACCACGTGCGGCATTGCTGCACGAGGGTTTCGGGTTAATGTTCTGGTTTGGAAGCACAGGGGTACTATGGCTGGTACCCTCAGTGTTTCCTGAAGGTGTAGGTTGCCCAAGATCTCTTGAGCTCCCCACGACGGTCTCCTGGCTGGAGGCCAAAAGGTCATCCTCAAAGTCGGTGGATGGTTCTACGTCTGTCATGTCTAAATCGTCCAAAAAAGGTGGTGTATCCATAAAAGTTCCCACGAGTAGGTCGGAAAAGAAGGTCGAGCCCCGGTAGAGGCGATATACCGGGGTAAGGCAAAAAAATAAGACGGACCCTGCCTGGGCATCCGAATGAATGATTTGATAAGCTAGATCTGGTTTTGTTTTAAATATTCTCTGATTTCTTAACAGGTCATTTCATAGTTAAATTTAATAATTAAAAAAGATTTCACAGTTTCGAACTTACATTCAGTAAATTAGGCCACGTTCGCATTATCATTTCAAATTTTTATTTGGTTAGTTTTTAGTTTTTTTTTTCAACAAAATTGAATAAAATATTGAACAAATTATGAACAGCTTTTGAAATAATGAACATTTTTATGTTTTTGGTTCATTATAATAATGAACGGATGGTCATGTTAAATGAATTGTTAATTTTGCTTGTAGTCTTTCATTTTTAAATCCAAAACAAAACAATTTGCTGTGAAGTGTCGCAGAAAACTCACCAAACAATTTCGGAAAACGATTTGTTTGACGAAGTAAAAAAATATAAATAAATATATTGACGATATAAATTAAGTGAATGAAAAGAGCAAAATGTTTCTGTTGATTTGGGGTGGGTAGACAATTTTCAACATTTTTCAACTAGAGGATTTCCCTTTAAAAATATTTTAAAACGAGTGGAATATATTTTGTGTCTTCCTGGCACTGATTTGGTCACAGAAAGAATTTTTTCGTTAATAAATAAAATCTGGACCGTTGAAAAAACTCAACTGTGTGTCGAAAAAGTTAAGGCTATATACTAATTTTAAAATATGCCGTGCAAAAACTGTGATCATTTTTATGAAAAAAATAAAAAAAAATAATAATGAAATTCTTAAAGAAATTCATTCTGCATTCAAATACAAGAATTAATTTTAAATTTTTAATTAAATCATGTGTAGGTAGATATTTCAAAAACTTATTTTTTTTTTACCTTTTTGATTTTAAGAAACTATATTTATTAATTTATAAAGATTACAATTCGCAAAAAGCGACTTATTTATCTTCCACCTCGTGACGATTGACTCTCGTTGCCTTTCGATAAGTTTCTCCCGATTGATTTTACGACAGTGTTGCCGTTGACAGTTGTAATTGTAGGTCAGTTTTTTTTTAAATAAATACCTTTTTGTCATTAACCAAAATTAAAAAAAATGTTTTCTGTGTTTTTTTTTTCATAACTCTTGTAGGTAGATATTGTTATGTTTCTATAGGATTGCAAGTTAAAGCGCAGCTCGATGAATAGTGTGGCTAAGGAGCCGCAATTAAAGTAAAAAGAAAGGTTAATATCTTCAAGACTGATTGATTTATTTTGCCAATTTTTACAGTTATTTATACTACTTAAAAATCGTTGGGTTATCCCCACTAACAACTATGTTATAATTACTGTTGTGCTACATCAGCGTTCTAATATTTACAAATTGTTGGGGCAGTCTAATTATGATTCAATAAAATTATCTGGTGTAAAGTGTAACAAAATATTTCTATGCCACTTCATGTGCATAGTCACCTAAGTGGTGGCAATGCCCTGAGCACAACACTCAGTTTTCGTTTGACGAAAACAGACAGTAAAAATGAATTCAACTTTTTGGTTTCGAATGTCAATGAAATTACTATATGACATGTGGCTTTGTTTATGTTTGAGAAATATGAAGTGGTTTTACGTTAATGATATATATATAAAAAAAAGGAATTTCAATCCTATACTATCCTGAAATGCTGTTAATTTATTCTAAGCCTAGTAGGCAGTGGGAGTACGTACATATTTTATTAAACTTAATTTTTTGTCAACTTTGATTATTATTTTTCGGACCGATCTTATAATAAGTTAACTACGAATGAAAAGAACTATACATAATTTATATGGGACTTAATTAGCAAATAGACATGGAACTAAATAATAACAAAACACTTTTACGCATTCATTGACATGGTGGATAATTGGCAAAACCTTAACAGTTCCGCGGACATGGTCCCAGGAACGAGTTCCGACGAGAAAAAGAATCGTTCCATGTCTTTCCGCTATTGGAACTGTTTTGCGCAACGCTAGTGCCGTGTTGGTTGGTTTGGTTTTCGTACCTTGCTTGGTGGATAGCTATCTCTGAAACCGAAATTATCTCTGAAATAAAATCACAAGGCGTGTCTTCAGTCTATAAATTGAATAACAATGATAATGGTAAGCAAGTACCATCCGGAATATAGAAATTCACCTTTGATCTGTTCACTCTGCCAAAATCAGTAGAGATAGATTTTTATAAAGCCCAGGTTACAGAATACATTCCCAATCTAATTCGTTGCAAAAACTGCCAACTGCTTGGGAGAAAACAAAATCTGTATTAGAATATAGTGTAAATCCTAGTGACTCTGCCATACAGGTTGCCGGGATTAAGAAATTGGATAAAGAAACGATTGTTGTGTCATGCGAGACCATTGAATCAAAAGGCGTGTTTTTTTCCAAGCCCGGTGGGAATTGAACGAATAAAAATTTTTTGATTTAGGTAAATATGCCGGTATTTATTTTATTAATTTTATTAATGTTTATAAAGATTGATAATTCTTCTTCAGTTTGTGGTGAATGGGCATTGAAATAATAGCCACTTAAATCATCACACCCAAATGGCTTCGCTGATGGAAAACAACCGAATCAATTCGCAGTACCACACAAATGGCCTTATAGGACAGCAGGCGGTTCAAAAGCAGACATTATCTGGGAAATACGATCCAATGGGTACACCACAGTTTGCTCAGCAGTGGAGTGGCAAATAGTGACAGTCAATCACATACCAACCAAACAGGCCACAAACACCACACCCATCGCTGTTGCAATCGCAATAGCAGCCCCAGCAGACGCCGTCTCGTTCAATGGTTCAACAACAGAATGCTGGCCACCAGAAAAATCTGATTGTGCTTCATGCCCTCATATACGCTGCAAATGTGGTTGTGGTGTAAATATTAATCATTGCAATGCTGTTGCTTGGTTAACACGAATATAATATCGAGATAATTGTTCAAGGACAAGGCGGCGGCGGAGTACCCAAATCCAAACGAACCATGGCCAAATACATGACAAAGTACGAGCGTGCACTAGTTCTTGGAACTCGAGCTCTGCAAATTGCCATGTATTTGTGCTCTCTTTATGGTTGAACTAGATGGCGAAACTGACCCCTTACAAATCGCTATAATCATAAGGAGATATCTGCCACATCACTCGTACGATCATTAGAAGGAGTAGAAAGCAGAACATAGTGTAGGTTAGTACATAATAAGTTTTAATAAATAAACAAACATTAAACATAATTAACTCCATGTGTAGCCGAAATCCTTTTATAGCAAACTCGGTCGATAAGCCGACAGAATTCTCCCCAATTCAGCAAAGTGAGTCGAGCAGTTCCGTCTTAAGACCGCAGTACGAGAGATTCTATTTGCCGAAGACCTGCTCTCCTGATGGCTCATCTTCGTCCTTTACAGATTCAGTCAGTTTGACCGAGGCTTTACGAAATGCCAAAGTAGTAGTTGATTTCCTGGATTTAATTTTCATCCATTCCCAGGCTCTAGAAACATTGTTCGTCTTCGTCTTCAATGGCATTATCGGCGGCATTGGCTTCGGCCCCATCTTCAGATGTATCTCCTTTTTCATAGTTGAAACTCCCATCGTCAGACTTTAACCTTCTCTCTTGCTCGTTCATTGTTTGTGTCGTGTCCATTTTGATTTTGTTCCATTTTAAATGATTTAGGTGGTTGCTGGGATGGTTGTGATGAAATTTCGATTTTTACTTTGTGATGATATTTGAATGTTGAATTTTATTTATGTACGTTCAAATAACTTGAACGTCAACCCGGAGATCTCTATTAATTCCCTTTAGCGAAGGGATAGGCAGATCCTGGTTGATGCGTTGACCAAACGCTCCCAAATTCCCCAAAGTGGGGTGCCCTAGGGGGTATAAAATGAAAATTAATGGATGCATTAGAACAAAAATTAACAATATTTTCTTGGTTAGATTTTTTGAACAACATATCGCGTAATTCTTTTAGTTTTGACTGTGCGCCAACGAAATTTGTTGCGCTGTCACAATGGATGTCTCTAGGGAGACCTCTACGACCTATCATTCTTTTTAAAGCTCCTATAAAAGCATCGACTGAAAGGTCTGAAACAGCTTCCAAATGAACTGCCTTCGACGAGAAGCAGGCCAAAACTGCCACATTGGTCTTATACGGAACTTTGCCTCGAATTTTATAATGGTCATATATTGGACCACAACAGTCCACCCCACATCAAATAAATGGCGTCAATCGTTCAGCAGGCAAATCTCCCATAACCTGCTCGACTAGTTTTGGCCTATACCTTGCACAATGAGGACATTTTCGCACGACCCTTCGTGCTATTTCTCGAACATTTATCATCCAAAATGTTTGTCTCGTCAATGCGACAAGAGCCTTTGGACCAGCATGGTAGTTTGAATAATGAAGATGTTCGACTAGCGTTTTGCAAAAACTGCAATCCTTTGGTAGTAATAATGGATGTTTACTTCCTTCTTGCATATTCGCGTGCTTCAAGCAGCCTCAAACTTTCAGCAGAAGAAGCCCATTCCTTTCCTCGATGAACGGACTTAGCGAGTTTATGGGTCCTTTAAGCGATGCGTTTGATTTTACAGCTTCTATTTCCTTAGCAAAGTACTTCATTTGAATCACGCTAACGATGATTTGTAGTGAATATTCGAGCTCTTCAGCTGTAAGGAATTCGCCGGGAAACGGGGTTCTCTATATACGTAAATTAAGGTATCTTGCAACGTACGCAAATATTCTGATAAGCTTTGTGTATGAGCTTACCCTCTCTACAACTTCGAGATAATAGTTTTGGTCTGGTTTTTGACAACTCAGAACTATTTTTTTTTTCTCCAACGAAACGTCCTCTGGAGGAGGAAGGACCTTTGACCTCCATTGTACTTTCCTCCATTTCCGCTACAATGTTACCAACAAAATTATTAAGTTTCGAGGAGTGTGTTGAAATCTAGTACAAAACAATTGCAGAATCAGTCCAAAAGTAGTTTTTGTCGATCACTCTGAATTTTTACCCAGAGTTTGGACAATAGATGAGCTGCGCAGAGCTCCAAGCGAGGCAGTTGTTTCTTTTTAGCGGGTGCAACCCTGGACTTGGCGACTAATAGCTTCACTCCTATTGACCCAAAAGTATCTTTGCTCCTAAGATAAATGCAGCAACCATATGCTTTCATAGATGCATCTGCGAAGCCATGTATTTGGTAGCTTTGTTTATTCTCTACATATCCGTGCCGAGGAAGTGAAAGATTTCGAAGTGAGTGAAGGTCGGTCATGAACTGACGCCACGCAATGTCGATGATTTGTGTAATGGGTGCATCCCAATCCACCTTTTCTATCCAAAGTTGTTGTAGCAATATTTTCGCTCGAATAAGGATTGGGCTAAGCAAACCCATCGGGTCAAAAAGAGACGAAGAAAGAGATAGAATGGATCTCTTGGTGTATTTTGTGTAAGTCCGATTTGGCTCATAAGAAAAACTGAATTTGTCAGCAAGAGGATTATAAGCGATGCCTAAAGTACTTGTAAGATTGGAATCAGTTAATCTTATTTGTTTTTGTTTAGATTCCTCGATTAAGGAAAGATGGTTGCTATTCCATTTTGACAGCTCTAATCCAGCTGACCTCAAAATGGAAACGACTTCAGCTCGTTTTTGGGTTAACGTATCCAAGTCGTCAGCTACCGTCAACAGATGGTCCACGTAAAAGTCAGACTGTAGAACAGAAGCACCCAGACTCAAATGCTCTTGATTTTTCTCAGCCAAGTACCGAAGACAACGAATTGCCAAAAATGGGGCAGATGACGTACCATATGTTATGGTGTTAGGCTGGTATGTTTGTATACGAGTGTGTGCATCTTCTCTCCATAAGATAAACTTTAACCTCCTATGCGATGGATGTACTAAGACTTGTCGATACAGCTTGACAATGTCGGTAAGAGCGTATCGAGAAAGTTTAAGGCGAAGCAAAATGATTAAAAGTTCGTCCTGTATTGTAAGACCGACCATAAGTATACCGTTTGAGGATATTTGCGACGATGTTCGGCAAGATGCGTCAAATACTACGTGTAATTTCGTAGATATGCTATCAGGCCTAATTACACACTGATGTGGAAGATAATAATGAGCAGTTCCGAGATTGGGATTGTGAACGACTGACATGTGACCTAACGATTCATATTCTTTCATGAATCAACATACTGCATTTTTAAGGATGAATTTTTGGATAACCTACGCTCAAGAGATAAAAATCTTCTGAAGGCGATATCATAGGAAGCTCCCAGACAGCTGGGATCTCGTTTAAGAGGTAGTTGAACCATAAGCTGACCGCTAGCTAGAACCCCAATGTTGTTCTTAAAATGTTCCTCGCATGTGGTTTGCTCTTAAGACTACCTCGACTGATGACCCTCAATCTCTTCAAACTCCCAGAACTTCTCTAAACAAATTCGGCGAGCCGCATCATCGCACTCGGATCTCAATGGATCCATTGTGGTCCCCAGGAAATAGTTGAGGTGAAGGAAGAGGATGGGTGGGAAGGAGTTAGAGGAGTTTAGGTGTGGGTATGAAGGGCCTCCTTGAACCAACCCGAACATTGAATAAATTTCAGGATGTTTCTTAGTGGCAAAAACGAGATGTCGCTCAGTTCGTCAAAGAAGTAATCTCCGAGGGCCTTTTTTCTATTTCTTACTAAGCTGGGGCATTCACAAAGGAAGTGATAGGAGCCCTCCTCCGCCTCTTCATCTTGACACCCTCTGCACAAGTCGGATGAGCTGATGCCCATTCTGCGCATGTGGGTTCCCATTCAGTTGTGACCCGTTAGGATTCCAACCAAAAGGGATAGTTGAGGTCTGCTTAGTTTGAGAAGGAAGTCTGTTTTTTCTTTGAGATGTCTGGCCATAGATTCCTCGAGACCCGACAAGTATCAAGAGCTGACCATCTATCGTTTGCGGCTTCGAGGAAACATTTGCAAATTCTGCATTTTTCTTGTTCTAGTGGCATAGAAACGGAAGAATTAGTTTGGCTTGGATCAAGAGAAGATCCTATTTTGGCCAGTTTATCCGCCGTTTCGTTTCCATATATGTCACGATGTCCTGGGACCCATCGAAGGGTAACTGTATTTGATGCATTGAGTAGTTTTAACTCATTTCGGCAACATTCTACCAGTTTAGACTTTGTGACGATTGAGGCAATTGATTTAATTGCCGCCTGACTATCAATGAAGATGTCGATGTTTCTATTTACAAGTTCAAAAGTGGTAAGACTTTTTGCCGCCTCGTAAATTGCAAGCACTTCCGCTTGGAAGACAATGCAAAAATCTGGAAGTTTTATTGATCTACTTAGGGGTGGGTTATCTGAGTAGATGCCTGACCCTACCCCATCAACCATCTTGGAACCATCTGTAAAAACCGAAACATGATTAGTGTTTATGACCTGGTTGGCCGCCCAGAGATCCCTTGAGGGTACATCTGTTAAGGCCACGGGGTTGAAATCAATGTGCGGTGCAGTATAGTCCGTTTGAATGTTTTTCTCCATGAAAGTCATTATGGTTTTGTGCCCAAAATGGCCTCCTACCCAGTTATTACATTAGTTTAGTCTTAGAGCACTGATGGCCGCCACTTCTTTCGTAAATAAATCAAGTGGGGCTAGTGAAAGAAACGTTTCCAAGGCTGCGGTAGGAGTAGTTTTCATGGCACTAGTAGTTCCAATACATGCGAGTCTTTGAATTTTTGTTATAGTTTTTAGATTGGTTGCCTTTTCTAGGGCTGGCCACCAAACCAGACATGCGTACGTCAAAATTGGCCTTATTATGGCTGTGTACATCCAATAAATGGTTCTGGGGCTGGGACCCCATCTTTTTCCAAAAAATCGACTACAGGTATAGAATGCTACTGAGGCCTTCCTCTTTCGTTCTTTAATATTTTCTTTCCAATTTAACTTACGGTCTATTACCAAACCAAGATATTTTGCCGTACCAGTGATCTGGAGCGGAGTCCCATTTATGGTGGGAGGATCTATGTTCGGAATAACATGTTTTCTTGTAAACAAAACTATTTCTGTCTTAAGTGGGTTGACATTTAGTCCGCAATTACTGGCCCAATTACTGAGCTTGTCAAGAGATGTTTGTAAAAGCTCACACAGTGTAGGTATTAATTTACCTGATGCCATTATCACGATGTCGTCGGCCTAAGCAACGACCTTCACACCGCTTAAACTGAGTTTAACTAGAATCTCATTAACGACTTAAAGCCAAAGCAGGGGGGATAACAACCCTCCTTGCGGAGTACCTCTGCATGTCCTAACTTTTAGCTTGCTATGACCCATTTCTGCACTTACAAGTCTCGTTTGAAGCATAGAGTCAATCCAGTTCGAAAGCATCGGATCAATATTAAAGGAGTCTAGGGCTCGTAGGATTGCGCTGTTTTCCACGTTGTTAAAGGCCCCTTCTATGTCCAGGAATGCTCCCAGGGTAAATTCATTGAATTGGATTGATTTTTCAATCGTGCCGACCACTTTATGAAGTGCCGTCTCAACAGATTTGCTCTTCATATACGCATGTTGGGCCTGTGAGAGGACACTAACATTAAGTTTTAGGCGAATGTGCGTTTCTATTAGTCTTTCTAAGGTCTTCAGAAGAAATGAGGATAGGCTAATCGGCCTGAAGTCTTTCGCTTCAGTATGAGTGGGCTTGCCTGCTTTCGGAATGAAGACAACATTGACTTCTCTCCAACAACAAGGAATGTAGGTAATGTTCAGACATTGTCTAAAAATGTCCACTTGAATTGGAACAATTATGTCTTTAGAACTTTGAAGCATAATCGGCATTTTGGCATCAGGCCCTGCAGACTTGTATGCTGAGAAAGAGTCAATGGCCCAAGCCACCTCCCTACTATCTACGATTTGATTGCCAATATTAGAGATTGCACTAGTGGTCGATTCACTGTCCACAGGAGATGAATCAATGATACATCCTGGGAAGTGAGTGTTCATAAGTGACTCTAAAGTTACTGAGGAGGTGTCAGCCCAGGTATTATCGGATCTTTTTAAAAAGCCCGGAGGAGTGTTGACCTTTGACATGACTTTCCTGAGCCTAGCGGCATCATTTGTAGACTCAATGTCTGTACAGAATTTCCGCCAGGCTGCTCTTTTTGCGTAAGTGGTTCGGTTTTTATATAAGTTCTTGCTGATCTTGAAAAGATCCCGGTCAGCAGGTTCATTAGTGTGTTTTGCTCTATTGAAAAGCCTCCTTGAGTTTTTCCTAAGGACTGATAGCTCTTTGGACCACCATACGGGGTTGAGCTTACCTTTTCCTTTGGTCATGGGGCATGAACTTTCATATGCATCGTTTATAGATGCCGTAAGTTTATTTACATGTTTTTCAATATCCGAGCGGTCTAACAAAGGTTGGTTATCATATTGACCTAAAGATGAGCCCAATATTGTATTGAAGGCTTCCCAGCTTGTTTTACTGGGGTTTCTATAGGGTTTTTGATTTTCAATTTCATGCTCTATTTGGAGTGTTATCATTCTATGGTCTGAGAATGTCACATTGCTTGCGACTTTCCAATTTCTGATTGCTATGGAATCAGAATTAGTGGAAAGTGTTACATCGAGCACTTCTCTTCTATTTTTGGTAATGAAGGTTGGTTCATTACCAATATTTAGGATCAACATGTTATTTTTAATAATAAATTCAAATAGTGACTCACCTCTTAAATTTGTGTCAGTGCTTCCCCCTGTAGATTATGGGCATTTGCATCGCAGCCTGCCAGAAGGTCCCAACCGTTCTTACCTGCTGCTGCCACCAGATCCTCAACTGCCGCTGATGGCGGAAGGCCCGGTTCGTCACCTGGCATGTATATGGAGGCTAAGATCAGGGGAGGGGCCCCTTTTCTTTCGCACTTCACAGTTGTCATGTCTCTACTACAATGGGGAGAAAGTAGGAAAAGATTTATATGTTTTTTGGCCACTATACATGTCCGATAATTACCTTCTGTAGGCCCTTTGTTGAAGTACAGGATGTAATCTTTGGACTTAAGTCCGCAGATATTGCCACTGTTGACCCATGGCTCCTGTATGAGGGCGATATCATATTGTTCTTTCGACAAGAAAGAGGTTAAGGTGGCTGAGGCCAACTTACTGTGCTGAAGGTTTTGTTGTAGCACTTTCATCATTATTTTTGTTTTTCTGTTGTGAGTTGCCTACCGCTAGCGGTCGCACCTTAACCTCATTGATGCCGATGCAAAGTTTGTACCCTCTCGATGGAAGTAGAGCCATTGTCTCATGGTTGAGCATGCTAATGGCCTCCTGGCCCGATTTTGTGGGCTCTTCCATCTCCATGACTTGCCAGTCCGCATTCGGAAAGTCGGGATTGAGTCTTCGCAAGAAGTTCTCAAGCCTTTCCTTCGTCATGCGTGGGCCCGGAACATTGATACGGACTTTGGGTCTGGTGGGGAGGTCTTTTTTAAATGCAACTTTCAATGTTGCTCCAGCGAAAAGCTCTTTCATTTCAGCTATTTTCGCTCTAAGCCAGGTAAGGGTGTATTCATCACGACACGTGAGAACTTTGAATCCCTTAAACGTCGACAGAGGCCCGAATTTTGGCAAGGTATCAGTGGAGGAGAGCACTTCGTCGTTAACTCGGTCGAGTAGCTGTCCCTCCACTTGAGCCCACTGCTCTTCGCTTAGCCTTTAGTCTTTCGGAGCTCCCTTCATTGATAACGGCCACCTGAAGGCTCTCTTTTACCAAAACAGCCAACGTACCTGTGCTGTTTGTCAAAAGACAAAGCTTTTCCCCTTAGGGTTGTGATACAATTCTAATTATTTTATTTCGTAGACAGGTATTTATACAAAAATTTCAAGCAATTTCGAAAGAGAGATTACGTTAAATTTCAAGTTTAAGTTTTAAAGCGAATTTAAAATTGTAAAAATTATGGCGAATGGTATAATTTGAGCGCCAGATTTAAATTTGAAAATTGAAACGTTATTGTTATATAAATGTGAATAAAATCAAAGATATTTAAACATTATTTGAAAAAGATTTATGATGATGAGTTTTGGTATTTTTCTGCTTTAACAATTTGTTTATGTGTCAGCTGTTTTTGAAATGTCATATTGCACATAACACAATGATGCCAAAGTTTATACGTCGTTTTTTTAACCAATTTTCACCAGGCTTGAAAAAAAACATGCCTAATGAATAAAGTAAAAGAAAAAATGGAAGAAAGCTTGGAAGAAATTTTGTTTTGAAAAGAAATAATCCTGTAATGGTAATATGTGTAAAGACTAATTTGAAACACGTCCGATAACATGAAGCGCGAACCTAAGACTCGTTCATTGATTATATTAGTTTCACAAGTATATAAAGGTGAGTATTGTTGGTGTGAATGTACGGTAAGTATTCCCCCCTTTTTTAAATAAAAAAAAAATATTTTAAACTAAATTTATGTTAATTGATTAGATGTTCATTTCAAAAATATGCAGTTAAGCTGCATGTGAAACCGTGAGGCAGTATTCTGTATCTAATATCAACAATCAATGCGATGGATCATATTTTATAACAGGCTTAATTTTTCGTCCGTAACGGCTGACTTTGTGCTGTACTTCTATGTAGGTTTGAGTTCACACTGTGGTTGTTGGTGTTCATTGGCCTCGTTACTAGATGTTGATAAGTTCTTGTTAGATTGTGTTTGTTGATGATTTTGATTCGGTCGCTAGATATTGGTAGGTCCTTGTGAGATGGTATAGCTGGTTGCGATGGTTGCAAAACCTTGCTTCGAAATGAACGGAAGGCGAGATTTATGATGGAATTTTTGCTTTTGTAGTGTGAAGGTGAATATTGTTTCGTCGGTATTTTCTTCACTCCGGTGTTTCTACTATAACGCAACGTGTTTTTTTTGTTACTTCAACCGCTTTTGCCGGTTTCCATTCACGGTGGTCTGTTTGCATTCTTACATTTACCCAATTTTAATTGTTAACGTGGCACTTCGACTTTGTCGGCATATCGTTTTTGATTTTCACGTAGTTCTTGAAGTTCTTCTGTTACACCAGTAACTATACACAGTTCAAGAGTCGATTTTTCACTTGGTAGTATTGTTCTCGTTTGCCGGCTAAATAGTCCTTGATTTGGTGACTTTAGCACGTCATTACGTGGAGTGTATCGGAGTAACAGCATAGCCACATATGGGTGAGTTCCATCACGCCAACATCGCCTTAGAATTCCCTTCACCGTTTGGACGTTTCTTTCGGCAAATCCGTTCGACTGAGGATAGAGTGGTGAGCAAACTCTATGTTTAAATCCCCAGTTAAATCCAAATTCCTTGTTAATTGCGGTCCTCCATTTAAAAATGTTAGTTGAAACCAATTGAAACGGGTATTCGGGTATGTCTCGCAGCAATAATGGTTCCTTTTGGTTAGCTCTCTAGGTTTGCTGGCATATCGAGCATCTTTCGATAAAGTTTTTTTATATCGACAGTCAGACCGTTCCAAAAAAGTGTCTGACGCACACGTTGAATTGTTGACGACATTCCACTATGGCCTGTGTGTGCTTCTTCGATGATTGCTTGTATTAATTTTGTCGGTACTACATATTATCTTATTTCCCTTGACACCGTTCCATCTTCGTAGGTGATTTTATTTTTATGGGGTGCATACTGTTTGATTAATTTTGGTGCCTCATTATCAGGCCACTCTTCCAGTAAGTAAGTGCCTGTAATTCGACGTCTGAGGTTGTTTCTCGGATGAGTTTGTCACGCATGTTTTTGCTTATTGCATGAATAAGGTTGACTTCTTCATCTCACTCCGTTTCGTCTGCAACGTAGTCTCTACTTAAAGCGTTCGCAATCGGTATCATTGAACCCTTAATATATTTAATTTTAGGTGAGTATTGCAGGATGTCGTACAAAATACCCTGTAGTCGTACTGGGGCATTTTGTATTGGATTGTTGAAAATAGTTTGGAGTGGCCTTTGGTCAGTTTCTTTTGTCAAATCCTTTCCATAGACGTAATTGTGAAACTTTTCACAACCAAAACGGATTGCCCACGCCTCTTTACTGTCTTTGCTGCGATTCTGTAAAGGCCCTAGTGGCGTATCCTACCGGTTTGTTGCCTTGCATTAGACACGCCCCCATTGATTTACTACGTGCATCTACTGATAATTTCACTGGCTTTTTGACGTCATAGTATGTAAGCACTGGATTGTTGGGTAATACTTTCTGTTAATGGTTCTGTCAAGTGTCAATTCTGGGAGGTTATTGATGAACTTGCCTAGGTACGTTACCATACCCAGAAGTCGTTACAGTTCTTTGACACACGTGGGAGTACTGAATTGGCTTATTGTTTTTACCTTATCGCTATCAACAGCGTAGCCATTTTGCGTCAAGATGTGACCTAGAAATTTTATTTTAGATTTTTCGTACTCACATTGTTCCTGGTTTAATGTAATTCCAGCTTTGTTTAATCATTCCATCACATTTTGTGTTGTCTCTCAGCTCTTCTTTTGTTACTGCGTGTACAAATATGTCGTCCATTGCTTTTGCGCATCCTTATACTTTCCAGAGTTGTATTCATCACTTCGCAAAAACTTCAGGTGCTGACGAAATTCCGAAAGGCATACGCAAGTATTTGAATCTTCCCCATGCCGTAGAGAACGTCAGATATTTTGAAGTGCGTTCCGTCACTTTAATTTTCCAGAATCCCTTTTGTCAATCGAGTTTTGTAAAATATTTACCATGTATTTTTACTGCTACTTTTTCGACGGTTTTCATCGGATATACTCTTCGCTTGATAATTTTGTTGAGTTCAGTCTGGTCCATGCAGACGCGGAGATGGCTTCGCTGTTGGAAAATAACCGAATCAATTCGCAGTATCACACAAATGGCCTTATAGGACAGCAGCCGGTTCAAAAGCAGAGATTATCTGTGAAATACGATCCAATGGGTTTGCTCAGCAGTGGAGTGGCAAATAGTGCCAGTCAATTACATACCAACCAAACACCACATCCATCGCTGTTGCAATCGCAATAGCAGCCCCAGCAGACGTCATCTCGTTCAATGGTTCAACAACAGAATGCTGGCCACCAGAAACATCTGATTGTACTTCATGCCCTCATATACGCTGCAAATGTGGTTGTGGTGTTAAGTTTTATCATTGCAATGCTGTTGCTTGGGGAAAAAACGACACGAATATAATAATCGAGATAATTGCTCAAGGACAAGGCGGCAGCGGAGTACCCAAATCCAAACGAATCACGACTAAATACATGACAAAGTACGAGCGTGCACTAGTTTTTGGCTCTGCAAATTGCCATGTATGTGTGCTCCCTATATGGTTGAAATAGATGGCGAAACCGATCCCTTACAAATCGCTATGATCATAAGGAGATATCTACCAAATCACTCGTACGATCATTAGTAGGAGTAGAGAGCAGAACATAGTGTAGATTAGTACATAATAAGTTTTAATAAATAAACAACCGTTAAACATAAACAACTCCATGTGTAGCCGAAATCCTTTTTTAGCAAGCTCGTTTGATAAGCCGACAGAATTCTCCCCAGATCAACAAAGTGAGTCGAGCAGTTCCGTCTTAAGACCGCAGTCCGAGAGATTCTCTTTGCCGAAGACGTGCTCTCCTGATGGTTCATCTTCCACCTTTACAGATTCAGTCAGTTTGACCCAGGCTTTACCAAATTTCAAAGTAGAGATGTTGCTCGCCATTGCAGCACTGAAGGATTCTTTCAACTTGCAGAGCAAGGAGAAAGCATATGGCAGGACTGCTGGCAGAACAATTATTCCTTTCAACTCTATGCTGGAGTTATCGACTCCGTCCATACTCCATTCTCAATTTGTTGGATTGGGAACTGAGATTCTAGATGATCGCTATGGGGAATACAACGGGTTCCAGCAGAGTCAACTTTCTTTTTGGTTTGAGCATTTAATTATGGTTTTTAGAAGTTTAATTTGAGGTATAGTTATCATATTAAATAATTCATAAGTTTCTTGATTTTTTATCGGTACCTTGATTATAAAAATTATTTGATCGCTTTGTACATACGAGGTTTTTTTCGAAATTTCTTATAGAATGAAGAATGCTTATATTCTCTTCTTTAATATGAACCGGGTAAGACATTCCCGTTGGTAAGTCTACTTCAGAGTATTTTAATTTTGATGGATGAATTTTTCCTACTTTCGTCAACATAGCAATGTTTATTAAGGGTAGGTGTCCTGGACCAGTCCCTTGAAAAAATAGGTTGGAGTTTTGCGCAAAACTATGTAGCGTTCACAATTTTCGGAATATTTTAATGAAATAAACGGCTGTTGATAGAAAATATGTTGATTCAAATACTTGTGTAGTAGTCCAAAAAAATGAAAATTTGTGTGTGTCTCAAAACCGCCAAACAAATGGAAAAATCATAAAATACGGTGCTTACTCGAATGATAGGGAAATTTACTAAATATTATATTTTTATTATTTTTATATTTTTTTTTTTAGAGGTATTAGATCTCAAAACACCACCGCGTTTTTTTATTTTTTTTTTATTATTATTAGTTCCAAAAAAAATTTGCAAAAAATATGATAAATAAATGAAATTTAGAAAGTGGTATGAATGCTTTACTTGATAAAACTTCCAAAATATATAAGATAACGAAGTTAAATTAACTTTTTTACAAAGAAAATAAATGTATGCAGTTGTTTTTATTTTTTTAATTTATACAGTAAGTTTTTAGGAGCAAAAAGACAAAAAGTATTTCTTTTTTTCAAATATTTTGTTCGTACTCGTGGGAAATTGAAAATTATATTTTCTAATTTTTGGAAATATTTTTGTAACGAAAGCATTATATATCCTGCACCGGGCCGCGTTTTAAAAAAAAAAAATTCTCCTCCAACATTCAGTAAAATACAATTCAATATGACAGTATTTGTAATGCCGTTGTAAGAAAAGAACCGCCAATACAATTCCCACATATTTTTTTTATTTTTCTTTAGTATTTTGTTTATTAATTTTATTTAACAAAATAGTATATTCACTAGCCGTTTTTTTTTATTTACATTTTAGAAAAGGAGTCTGTTTTCCATTTTTTAGCAACAAATTTCTTGGCACACGCACACAAAGAAGTCGTTGTTCCCAAAAATTCCACTGCTTCGAAAAAAAATATATTGCCCGCCCATCCGCTCTCAGATATTTTAATTTGTTTTTTTTTTTTTCGTGCCTGGGCTCATATACCTAGTTTTTTTCTTCTTTGCTACTGATCTGTCATTTTGCATTTCGTAGACGAGGATAACAAATATAAAAAGAAATTATGAAATACTTTTTTGTCTAGTAGGTATTTGATGTGACGTAGTCGTATGATGGCAGAATTTTTTTTAGTTCAACTATGGTCAAGTTCGTTGGTTGCACATTGTTAGAGGGAGGGTGGGAAGAAAGTCATCATGTACGTAGGTATAAAAAGGGTATGTAGGTATATCGCAAATTCCCTGTCATAATTATCATGATCTCTCATGACCCCTACTGTTTGGTGGATGTTTGTGTTCACTTCGCGTGGTGGGATCTATGGAGAATATACAAGTTATTTTCTCTATGGTGGGATCGTTGCAGGAGTTTTGGTTGGATATTAGGTATGTACCTAGTATGTAAATATATTCGTATATATATTTTTTTGTTGAATCATATGTTAGAAATTTTTCTGTTTCTTTTTGAAAAGAGATCTACGATGTTGGATATAGAATTATGTGTATCTATACAAAAGATTTTGGTCATGCATATTTCGTTTTTTTTTCGTCGTTGCTGAGGGATTGATTTCATTTTTCGTAGGTAATGGATGTATCAAAATTTAACATTATTGTTGTGATTGAATGCGGTTTGCATTATTTTCACTGTGAGGGAAATGCTGCACCAAGTAGGTAATGAATGTCAAGTGGCTGGCGCCAAAATATACCTACATATGTATAGTATAGTGTACACAAGTTTGTAGGTACATTATATCAGTACCTAATGAGGAGAAAATCGATTTTTTTTTTGTTTTTGGTGGTTGCACATGCCATTGTTAGAAGAAGGGTCGGAGTCGGGAGTGGGAGATAAGTCAAAGTTTGCTTCTTATTGTTTTAGGCACAGGAAATTTGTTATTCTCCGTCGAGTCGTTTCAATGTGGTATGGAGATGGGGATGACCGTTAAATTCCCGTTCGAAAAGAGGAGAAAATGCATAGATTATAGTTTTCAATTTGAGATTCTGAACTCTAATTTGAATTCGTAATTCTATCTATGAGGTTCAATTTTAAAAATCGGAATATTTATTTTTGTGAAGATATCTACTTTTTGTCAAGAAGTGAAGTGAACTTAGCACTATTCAACCAAAACTACAATTTCAAATTGTGCTTACTTACATATGTAGATATTTGTTAGATTGAAACATAAGTGAATATAATTTTATAATAGTTATATTCCAAATCCATTATACATATATCAAATCCATTTATAACATTACTTTTTTTAACAAAGTTACTACATATAATGCATCCGAAAAGGAATAAACGGTTATATTATGGCCAAAGGAAGTCTAAAAACCCAAACAAAAAAATTGGCAAAAGGTAAGCAAAAGGAATTAAGAATTTATGTTAAATTGATGTACCTATGCATACAGTCAGTTCAAGGGGTAATTTAATACACGGGTATTCGTGTCACGTGTTGTGAAAATTCGTTTACACGTGTAGGTTGTAAATTAAAGTGTTTATAAAAATAAACGTGTAAATATAAATAAACGTGTAATTATAAAAGTGGAAGGTCTTGTTGAAATTCCTGGCATAAGATGATTTTTTTTGAATTAATAAAATTATAATTTTCTGTTTTGAAACGGATTCTGGACAGCAAAACATCATAAAACGGGTTTCAAGAAATTACACGTGTATTGCTAAATACACGTTCAACAATAAATACACGTGTGAATTAAAATACACGTGTTCATACACGAATAATTTGATTACACATGTACCCGCGTATGTGTGTTAAGCTATTATTTTTTTCCTGGATGGTTTCTTGGAACAACTTCGAGCGACAATTGTTTAAACAAATTGCCTTTCAATAAAAACACACAGGAAAAATAAAATAGCGAATCGATGATGTGGTAATGCTGGGTTCTCGGAAAAAATTAGGTTTTTTGAGATTAAAAAAAAAACATCGCGACAAATTTTTTTACTTTCACGACAAATCCACGACCAATAACCAAGTTTTTGGAACTTAACCATTTACTTATTGCTTGTAGGTATGTTAGGAAAAATCCTATTTTGGAAGATCTTCCTTCAACGTCAACAACATTGACGAACATTGAAATTGATCAACTGGAGCAGCAGGAGTTAGAAGTCTCGCAGGAGTTTGAAATTCCTATGGCGGTTGACAACACAGTTGAGGACAACTGTAGTTTTGTACCGGAGGGCAGGCGGATGATAGATTTGAATATTTTTATTAGTAATTTAAAGAAAATTTCACTGCACGGTATGCAGTTCGGTTGTACTTTAAATAATTTAGTACTAACTCAAGAAATTCGGCTAGGTAACAGAGTTTATATTGAAAATAAAAAATATTATTTCTTCAAATTTTTCTCTTTCTATTTTAGGACTTAGATCAAAATAATTTTTTAAGTGCAATATGTGCAATATGCACTTTGATATGTTCACCTGCGATCAAACAGAAGAATTTAGCGAGGAAACACAGGTTAATAAAGAAATTGTTGTGGGAACAATGTTGGCTGGAAATGGATATTCCAGTTCGGTTGTACTTTAAATAATTTAGTACTAACTCAAGAAATTCGGCTAGGTAACAGAGTTTATATTGAAAATAAAAATATTATGTCTTCAAATTTTTCTCTTTCTATTTTAGGACTTAGATCAAAATAATTTTTTAAGTGCAATATGTACAATATGCACTTTGATATGTTCACCTGCGATCAAACAGAAGAATTTAGCGAGGAAACACAGGTTAATAAAGAAATTGTTGTGGGAACAATGTTGGCTGGAAATGGATATTCTCAATGCAAACGAGTCCTTGAGGCCATAAACATTCCTTTCATGTGCCCAAAAGCTTACCGAAAAATAGAAAACAACACGAAGGAAAAGCAAATTGCTAGAGAAAATGGGAACATTGACGCAAATGGTTATCCCCTAATAACTGTGGTAACTGACGGAGCCTGGTCACATAGATCTTATGGTTGCAATTATAAGGCGTTATCAGGGATTGCAACAATTATTGGTCATAACACCAAAAAAGTTCTTTTTTATGGTGTCAAGAATAAATATTGCCATGTTTGCAAATTGAACGAGAAAAAACCAGATAATGAAGCACCCGAGCACACATGTAATAAAAACCACACTGGTCCATCAACTAAAATGGAGTCGGACATCTTGGTAGACGGGTTTAAATTTTGTTTTGGAAATTATGGAGTAATTTTTGATAAATTTATTGCTGATGGTGACAGTAATGTTTATAAAAAACTTTTGGAATCCAAACCATTTCCCAACCATACCATCCAAAAGATTGAATGTGTTAACCACCTGTTTCGGAACTTGCGTAAGAAACTTGCCAACTTGACTAAAAATACTAAACACAGCATCGTGAGCAGAAAAATATTGAACTCTTCAATAGACAAGATGATAAAAGGAATAAAATGTGCAACTCAATATCGCAAAAAGAGCGAGTGTCAGGACACCGAGAAGCTTAAAATGTTGGAAGATGATATTTTAAATGTCCCTTACCACGTCTTTGGAAGCCATTCAATATGTGCTAAGTATTTTTGCACTGTTGTAGACATAAAAGAAAAAAAACAACATAGAAAAACTCGAAACCGATGGAATCTTAGACCTTGTAAAGCTTTATATATCGAGAATGGTTCAAAATGCAGGAAGTCTACTTCGCGGGTACGACTCAAATGTTTGCGAACAATTTAATAGTGTTGTTTGCCAATACGTGGGTGGCAAAAGAATTAATTTTTCCTTGGGTCAGTCTTACAGCAATAGGTGTGCCTTGGACGTTACGCAATTTAATTCAAAAAGAGCTTTTACGGAATTTTCTAAGACCAGAAACCATAATGCTAACACCCCAAGTCGAAAACTGCTTGTAAAAACCGAAACAAAAAATCGATACGCCCTGAGAAAAAAAAAATTATTTCAATCGCTTAATAAACCGACTCCAAGAAAACGAAACGCTCCTGCCGACAAAAATTATGGCGATGTTGAGGACTCTACAGAAATGGTCGACTTATCACCCACAGCCATTGACATAAAGAAGAAAGAAATAGAAAAGCGGATAGAACAAAACTTTACATATAGACTTGAAATTGAAAAACAAACAAAAGACCAGGCAAGTTGCAGACAATGGCATGATATAAGGAAGGAAATGGTCACTGCTTCAAATTTCTGTAGAATCTGCAAAGTCAAAAACGTTTCCAGTTACCACAATTTCATAAAATGTTCTCTCTATGGAACATTTTCTTCTTCCAGCGTGTTATGGGGCAGACAAAATGAACAGATCGCAGTATAAAAACTTCAAGAAGAAGCAGAAATTGAAGTCCAAAAATGTGGCTTCATAATTGACAGTGAAATACATTTTCTTGGCGCAACACCAGATGCTATGGTTGGAGAAACCGCAATATGTGAGGTAAAGTGTCCCTCTTCTATAAAACACATGAATATAGAAGAAGCTGTAAGACTGAAAAAGTTAACTTACCTAAGAAAACAAGGCGACAAATGGGAGCTGAAAAAAACCCAGAATTATTATTATCAAGTTCAAGGGCAGCTTCACATAACTGATCGACAAACTTGTTATTTTGGTGTCTGGACTTCCTGTGACTTTGTATGGCTCACAATACAAAGAGATTTGGAGTTTTGGAATATGAAAATAAAGGAAAAATTGATTTTATTTTACCAAAACCATCTTCTTCTGGAGCTGTGTGACCCCCGAGTTCCAAGAAAAATGCGCGTATGGAATACATAAGATCATCTCAATACCTGGTATTTGTTTTTTTTTTACTTTTTTGAAACTAAAATTCCAACTTTTATTATGAAAGTAGGATTTTTCGATGCTAATCTATTAGGTTAAGGACGAATAGCAGACGTTTTTATGGACTATCTACTTGAATAAATGAGAGCATTTAAGTATAGGTAAAGGCAAAACATTTTCATCTTAAGTTTTTATTTTATATGTATATTAATCATATTTGTTTTCCTTTTTTTCATCTTCTAATACTACTTATCTTGACGTGGTGAAGATGCTCAGTATGTTTTTTTTGATTCCCTGAGCGATAGCAGCTAAGATATCTGTAGCTTTGATTTCTCTGGGTTAAAAAACAGAAGCTAAATAGTAGTAAAGTAGGTCAAATACAAAGGAAAGTTAAAATACAATAATTTTTTTGGAAGTAAAGTTGATTAACTTTTTCGACAAAATTTTATTCAAACAATGGAAACATAAATCCATGTTTGTCTATTCTATTAACTTATGAAGCTTAAAAAAATAAATATTATACCACTTACAACATCTTTCTACATATACATTGGTTGTCACATTTTTTCAACGTAAAAAAAAGTAGGTACGTACTTGATTCAATTTTTATTCAATATACTGTATAAAAACGCAGTTCAAGGACGATATCTCCGACGAAGACTGGTACATTAGATTTATGAAGGGAGACATACTTGGAATTCTACCAAATCCAACTCTTAATTTGTCAAAAGCACGTATTTGCTACAAATTGAAGAAAACTATCAACGTTAAAGAAAACTGCCTACCTAAGTAGATAGGTACCTACCTGCATTTTGTTCCTAAAAAAAAGCTTTGAAAGCATGTGATTAAATAAAATCATTTGTTTGAATAAAACTCAATTTGTTTCTATTAAAAAAAAGTATTATGGTCTTCTTGCGATTCTTCTTTGATGGGTAATATGCATTTTATGGGGTAAATGTAAACATTGCGGTAATCAATTTTTCAAGAGAATAATTCCAATGAAATTCATGCCTGTTTACTTCAGCCCTGTCCACATAATTTTCAAAATTATGGGAAAAATTCAAACGAGGAAGGGGTAGATGTAAACACTGCCCTTAATCGATTTTGGGTTCGTATACGTCTTTCAACACATAATAAGTAGATTATCTGGTATCTTATAATATAATATCCGTTTTCAAAAGTTAAACAAAAATAAAATTTAATATTTTTTACTTCATAATTCAAAAGTTTCTACTATAAAGAAATAACCACTTGCCCTAATTTTTTTTTGTAATCAACCGCACGAAAAAAATCAAAAATCCTCAAAACTAAAATTACTTACATATTGTAAACTTCCCATTATTACAATACAAGAACATGACGAAAAAACACAATGTATACGTTCTTCGATGTGTACCTACCTACCTGTTTCTAGCAAAAATGTACATGCAAACACAGCTAAAGAAGAAAAATTGACCCATATGCCATATGCCACTGCTACTCAAGATATTGGTATACATGCACATAGCTTCATAAAATTCATACCATATCCAAAAGACAACAACAAAAATTAAAGCAAAAAAAAAAAAACAAAAAATGTCTGTTCGTCCACGCCACCGGAGAGTCTCAGTTCTATAAATATGCTTGTGCGCATGCCCATGGGTGCTAGGTACATACTTATGTTCTTCGCTGTGCTGCTTGTGCGAATGCGTAACTCTTTCCCTGTCTCTGGCTCTGAGAGAACGTTTTGCAAATCGAATCTCCATCTCCAAATGCTGAAAGAGAAAATTTTTCGTGCATTTACATGAGTTTTGGATTTGCTTCTGCGGGAGACCTACCTTTAATAAGTTGAGGTCTATTTCCGTGTCTATTACTAACACACTAAAGTAATTAACCATTTCTATGTTTTGTTTTAAATTAAGGGAATTGCTATTTACCTTACTAAGGACTTGGTTTATTTCGATCTCACCTCTTTTTAATTCTAGCATGGTTTTATTAATATTATTAACTGTATTACTTAAAATGGTCGTTTGATCTTGTAAAATTGTGATACTTTCTTATTGTTTATATTCTAAGTCAGATAAATCTTCATATATGAAATCAGAATCTTTTTGATCCATTGTTCCAAATGCTATTTTTAATCCTGAGCCTACAACGTCCATTAATCCTGTTTTGGGTCTGTGATGTTTACCAATTAAATGTATTAAATTAAAATATGTAGTTTCTATAATTTTAACCCTATTTTTATAGTTTTAAGGATTCTAGAACACTATCGTTTCATGATGTGAACAGAGATTAGTAAATTCGTCATAGTAATTTTAAATAAGACTTTGTCTATGTGATATAAATGATGTATTTAAATATGTTACTAAATTCCATGTCTGGTCATAATGTAGATCTACATATGTACTTACTATCATAGCCTTAACACTCTATTGTCACACTTTCTATTTATTTAAATAAAGGTATTCATTATTAGTGGGTCTGATTATTTTGATATTTGTCCCATCCACACATCCAATTATCGCTGGGAAACGATATTGGTCATAAAAAACGGCTTGCTGATGCCATCTAGTCCTCGGATACTAGAAACGATATGTTTTCGGCGCATTAAGTATCCTCCATAACTGACAATGGTCCTGCCAGTACTCACATATGGATCCGAGACTTGGGTGCTTAGCAAAAGGCACTCCGACCTCTTAGCCGCGTTCGAGAGAAAAGTCTTAAGGAGAATTGTTGGCCCCATATGTGAGGAAGGACGATTCCGGAGACGGTACAATCATGAATTGTACGCAATCTACCTTGAAGCAGATATCGTGACAAAAATTAAGCTCGGTAGACTCCGGTGGGCAGGGCACCTAGCTCGCATGAGCGAAGAGGAACCTGCTCATAAAGTTCTTTGTGGTACATTCTATGGTAGACGACAGCGTGGTAGACCATGCTTGCGCTGGAGAGATGGCGTAGACCAGGACGCCCGGAGCCTTGGGGTGCGCAACTGGATGGCGGCGGCTCGAGACCGGGATGGGTGGAGAGACTTGTTGAAAGAGGCCAGGACCGGACCCCGGTTGTCGAGCCGACGATGATGATGATGATGATAACTGACAATACCGTGCTTATAAGGTTGAAGAAAGAGTCGGTTGAGATAGTCTGGTCCAGTACCTCTTTGGTATGCACCCTCTGCCAGAAAGCGAAGAGTCGCACACAATTTAAATATATTTGGAATATATGTTGAATTTGCGCTTGGAAGTTGGGCATGACTCTTTTGCGAAACATATGTAAATGTTTCCTTACTAAGCCGAAAAAGATTCTTGAAACTTGAAATAAAATTTTTCAATTTCAATCAGATTTTTTATCATTTATTATGAGGCAACTGTATATTAGCGTATGAATAAATTTTTACCTACGCCGAATTTGAAATGCTTGATGGGTCGGATTGAGCAATCAATCTTCTTGATCCTCCTCCTCGGACTCGCCATCAGTATCCAAAGAGTAATTGCAATGGAAAAACATTATTTACGTAGCACAATTATATGTTTGGTTGATTTATAATTTTTTGACATTCCCAAATAGGCGAGAAGTTGGTTTCGCTTCAAAAAAATGTTATGTTCAGTTTGGTTTGGCAACATATTTCTAATGCCTTTCTCGTTTTATACAATCGCTCTTTGTCGTGACTATCCTTTCCTTCAGTATCGTTTACTTGCCGCTCGTTTCGTAATACATAATAGGGCCCCAGAACTATACTTTGAAGATAATGGCAGCATTACCCTCAGTTCATCATAGTGGCGAATGGTAACATATTATAACTTAGCCACCTTTAAAAGCCAATTAGTAGGACTATATAACCATCATCTGTAACTCTCGCACCAATAAAATCAGTCGAGAAACGATGAAAACCATATGAGTTTTGTTCCATTTTTCACCGTTTCTCGACTGATTTTATCGATGAGAGAGTTACAGAACATGGGTCATGGTATACGATATAGAACTAGGATGCAAGGCTCTATCTAAACTCATCTGAATGCCTCAATATACTCACAAAATTATAACACGAAGCAACTATCGAAGAAATAAATTAAATTCTTTGTGAAGTAGGGGGGAGAGTCAAAAGGTCTCCTTTCGACATTATTGGAAAGATATCCATTTAATTATTTGGGGTATTAGACCAAGATTATGGTCACGAAATTGAGGTGTAGATAGACAACATAGAACAACCCATCACCTGATAATAACTCCTCAACAGTTAAGAAAACATTTGATTGATATCCGGCAGCACATATCTGCAACAATGACACTACCAGCAAGTGAACGCCTAGATCAACTTTTTTTTTGTTATATATTAAGCGCGCACTAAAGGGGCTGTGACTACCCTTAAAATGATACACACAGCACGAGCTATGAGGTAGATTTTAGGGGAATGAAAAGGAGATAACGATGCCCATTGGTTTTGAATGTCTGAAGATCACAATGGGAGGGGAAAATTGGGCTGGGTAGAGCATTCCACATTCGTGTAGTGTGACTAAGGAAAGAATCTCTGTACTTAAAAATACGTCCGAAGTTGGGCTCAAGGGTAAACTGATTGGCATTCCTAGGAGCGGGAGTATAACGGTTGAATTGTTTAAGGGGAGGAATGAAACTGGCTATTTCACTAGAACACTGTTTATAGAAATAGCGGTAAAATAATGATAGACATGAAACATTGAGACGGTGCTCAAGAGATGTAAATGTGTCCGTTATAGTTCTTTCACCTATTATTTTTGGAGGTCTCTTTTGTATTCCATCCAATAGGCTCAAGTGGGTTTTTGGAGCACCTGCCCAAATATGGGAGTTGTCTCAAGTTTTTGACGAATAAAGCCTTTGTAGATCACAGCCAGATAAGAGGAGGAGAAAAATTTCTTGCATCGACGGAGAAAACCTAAACAATGTCAAATATGTGGTCGTGCCACAAAAGGTGGTCTGTGACACACATACCGAGTACTGAAAGCTGTTCGGTTTCCTCTATTCAAGTGCCACTCATCGCTTTAACGACAGGATACAGCATTGAGTTTTAGAGGCATTAAATTCTACACGGTTTTTGATTCCCCATTGGACACTGTTGTCGAGATCAGAATTTAATGAGCTTATCATACGCTGCCATTGAAGTTCCACATCTGAAGAACTTGGATTGGAATCTAGAAACGAATGTGAAAAGCTGAGAGTACTGTCGTGAGCAAAACAGTTTAATGGATTGGAAGTTTCAGATAACGGGAAACCGTCCAATACAACTTGTATTGATAGGTCCGAAAGGCAATTTCTAATCCAACGAAGAAGAGATACATCAATACCAAATGCACACATTTTCGATAAGAGCGCTTGATGCCAGACTCTATCAAATGCTTTTGAAATATCAAGTGCGATAATCTTACTTTCGCAAAAACGATGTAAGGAATTGTGCCACTGTTCGGTGAGATATACCGTCAGATCACCAGTGGACCTATTGCTACGAATGCCATACTGCCGGTCATTTAGAAGCTTTCGTTCTTCAAGATATTTCTTAAGCTGATGATTAATCAGCGTTTCCATGACCTTGGAAAGAAGGGACGTAAGTGCAATTGGTCGATAGTTAGAGGGGGAAGAAGACACGCCTTTTTTAGGGACAGCCTGGACAAATGCTATTTTCTATCCACTCAGAAAGAGATCAGTAGAGTAGGACAGATGGAAAAGCTTACGCAGTGGTTTTTCCAGCGTTGAAGAACACCTCTTCAGAACAATGGGAGGGATACTCTCCGGGCCAGTGGATTTGAGAATTATATAATAATATCGTTTACTTTCTTAAGTACAGGTGGAGTCATTATATCTTCTTCTGGCAGCGACGAATTAACAGCAAACTGTGCTGCAAGCAAATTGGCTTTATCGAGTGAACTGACAAAAAGAGTATCGTTGAAAACGAGCGTTGGAACTGAGGACGAGGTGGTATTTCGTATTTTCTATGTTTTTACAAATGACCAACAAAATTTACTGGCGCAAATTTTTAAACAGTCCTCTTTTAAGGAATAAAACCGACTCTAGTAAACGCAGTCGTTTAGTTGCGAGCCCTTGTCTAACCTTTCCTTAATTTTAAACACTTTAAACAATTCTTCTAACTAATGAAGTGTTTTCAGCCCATTTGTAGGGTTTTTAGCGCATTTGTAGGGTTTTAAGCGCATTTGTAAGGTTTTTTTTATGATTTGTGGTAGAGCATTCGATTGCAGATCGAGAGGTCCCAGGTTCAACTTTGAAAATTGAATTTGTTTGTAATTTTTTTCTTTTTTTTTAACTCCCCTTTAGCTATTTCACCTTTTCAGCTAAGATGACGGGCGATTTTGTGAGTAGAAAATGATTTGCCGTGATATGGTAGTCCAACACTATGTACCACATTTTTTTTTGTTTTTATTGGGGCGGTCGACCGAATACAAGTTTGTATTGTGTATTGTTTGGTGTCGTAGTCTATTCAATCGGGGGGGGGGGGGGGGGAGAGATGGTGTTGTTTTATCGTGGTAATGGTTACTGGGTGCATGCACCACAAATTAAAGCTAAGACAGTTTTCGTGATTGTGGATTTACATGCTTAAAATCTTCATCAAACATTTTTCTTATGAAATTACAAACGTTGAATGGATAAAGTATACTTTAAAAAAGATAGAGAAGCATTTTGCTGCTTTTAAAGTTAGATCAGTGCTTTAGCGTTAAAGTATACTTTATATCGTTTAAAATTATCAAAGAGTCGACTCTCATTCTAAAACTCATTTTTAGAGTCGGCGTCCAATTTAAAAATGATTAAGAGTAGGTTTTAAATGTTTAAAATTTTGGGCCACTACCTTTAGGGCATTGTAGTATTTTTTGGCGTAATTTTTAATCATGGAAAAATTTGGTTCGTCGAATGTGAACGTTCCAGGTATTTCCAGCTTGTTGAAACTTTTCCCGGTTTTCCTCAGCAGGGTTGGCTTTATAACAACGGAAGCTTACTTCTCTGACCCTAATAACCTCCTTACAGTTCGAATGAAACCATGAGTTTTCTTTGGGTTTGATAGATTTTACCCTATTCGGGATGCAATTTCTCATTCCACAAAGAATTAAGTTTGTAACTTGTAACTGAAGAAAACATTGAGACCGTCCCAGTTGGCTTTCTCGTACTGCCAAACGGGTTTCTTAGGAGTTTTTTCTTTAAATGGGGTTTGTTGACACGAGAAATTAGCAGATATGATACAATGGTCTGATGTGCCTTGAGGCGATAATACACTAATACAGCTCTATTCTGCTACTCATCGGGGGGAATTTTTCTTGAAATTTCACTAATCAATCACTATTCTGCTATTCATTCGAAGTGAATCTATGTTCAAGTAGGTAAGGTCGGCAATACTCCGCGGTATACTCTTATTCACGTGAACGCATTCACTCTATACAATTCAGATCCACATATGAAATGTTGCGGATTTTTTCATTTTTATTGGATTGCCTGGGAAGTGATTAGTAAAATATAAGTAAAATCTAGTTTATTGCCAAATTTAGAATATTTGTATGTAAATGATAGCTTATTATCATTTTTCGGGGTAGAACAACAAATAGAGATCAATTCATACTTCTATTTTCTGCAATGAAATTAAATCCAGTTTTTCAAAAAAACAAGTGCTCTGTTCGATGATTTTCTTATTTTTCTGTTTGGAAGTGGAAAAAAAGTTTAATAACTGTCTATATTATGTTGTTTGTTTAATTTAAAATGATTAACCAAAGCAATTTACCCAAATTTCCCAAGATTTTCACATAAACAGCTGTTTACGTGAATGTCAAATTGGTTTGGGACAATGAAGTTCACCTGACGGACAGCAGAATGGAAAAGTAGAGCGTAAGGTAATCGAATGGGTGAAACGAAAGTACGATTCACATGAATAACAGAATAGGGCTGATAGTGTATTTATCAGGGTCAGAAGTAAGGAACAAGTCTAGAGTGTTGGCGGATTGACCTGCAACGTCAGGAATCCGAGTAAGCTCATCAACAAGCTTAGTCAGGTTCTTGAACTCAGCAAAAACCTCGGCATACCTTCCTTCGGGTGTTGTCTGACCCGAATAGCATAGCCACGAAGAATTATGTACATTAAAATCGCCCGTAACAACGATTTTACTGTGCGGAAAATGGGAAATAATTCTCTAGATGGAGTCAGATAGTGCATCTAGTTCGTTAAAAGTTCAGTTACTATCCAAACAAATTAAATCAAGTATGGATGATGCGCTAATGGACGGTAAATTTAAACCACATGCAATTACAGTTGGTATTCAAACACGAACCATACTGTGGCTGAAGGTGATGAGCTACATTATTTCGAACATACACGGCGAGACCATGATGTGAGAAGAATAGAGGCACTAAGCATGTAGGTTGAATTCCGAGTGATCAGTATTTTGCACTACCTGTGTTTCATTTAGTGTCAAGACAGCTGGCCTGTTTTTCGCAGTATGGACATATGCAGCACAAACATTCTGCCTTAGTCCCCGAATGTTGCTGTAGTCAACCCTTAATTCACCTACCATTACGAAAACTAGTAAAGTCATTTGGTAATTTTACCTGGAAAGTTTTCCGGGAGTTTTGAAAATTGGCAATTTTATAGATTTCGACGTGCTCTTTCAGAATTTCAACTTTGCCACCTCGTATCTTTGCCGCTCGCGCCGCCATATTAGAAAAATGGCGCCTAAAAGCAGTTTTTTGATAATAACTCCTTTCCGACAAATTTTACAGTAAAAACACATATGCACAAAATGAAACAAGAGAAAATTTCCTACAATTTATGTTATAACCTCTTTTTCTTAAATCAATAGTTTCGGGGTACGAGCGTCGCAGTGTAGTTTAACACACGTTGGTAATTTTTGTTCTCACTTTTTTCGTCAAATTCCATAACTTGCCCTCCTCTGACTCTGGACCTTGGTCGAATAAATCACTAAGTTCTATCGTTTTGTCCCCTTTGTAGACAGTGAAAATCGCATACTTATCATAAAAATGGAATATGAACAGCAGAGCGATCTTTCAGTACATTGAGAAAAACACAAACTTGGCTAAGCTCAAAAATGAGCGATGAAAGTCTTGATGTGTTGTGAATGATGAACATTCACAAAAACCTAGTAAAAAAAGATTCGGAGTCTTATAATAAAATTATATACCGTTTTCGTAAACAACAACGGTAACATAAATTGTAGGAAATTTTCTCTAGTTTCATTTTGAACATACGTGTTTTTACTGTAAAATGTGTCGGGAAGGAGTTGTTATTTATTTATTATTTGATAAGTTGGTCAAGGCAAACTATGACGTAACAATTTCCGCTCTTGGACCTTTGATAAGGACCTAAAAAGTCAACGAAAATATGTTGGCAGGGTCTTTCAACTACGAAAGATTGACCCATTGGTGGTCTCAGGACGGTGTTTGGGGCTTTGGCTGATTTACATACGACGCATTCTCCGATGAACGATTATACCTCAGCCGCCATATTACGCCAGTAGAATCGTTCTCGAAAGCGATACAACGTTTTGGTGATCCCACCATGCGACGCTCGAGGCGAATCATGAGCCAGGCGGATTAAGTTTTGGGTTAGGAATCCACAGTTTCCACACGCAGTCATCTTTCCTGGGATCCCCTGTACAATGTCTGACCTTCTTGTACACAAAACTTTCTAAGACTTGAAGGTCAGGTAGCTGGGTTTTATTTTTCTCTATAGTTTCGATCAGCCTCATATACTCATCCGACTTGAACGACGTATCAGCAAGGTCGACCTGTAGAACATCGAAAGGGTTCACAACACTTGGGATTGATGTAATTTCCTCTGCAGCATACACTCGTAAGAGTATATCTGGTGCCACATTTTGTGTACCCTTTCGATGCTCTATGACAAAAGTGAATTTTTGGGGTCTTAAGCTCCAACGCGCTAATTTTCCACTTAAATCTCTCTGACTCATAAGCCACCTGAGGCTCAAATGGTCGGTAATGATCGTAAAGTTATGTCCTTCAACATATGGCCGGAGTTTCTCGACGCCTAACAAAGCAGCTAGACATTCGAGCTCCGTAACGCTATAATTACGTTGAGATTGATTTAGTGTGTACAAATAATAGTATATTGGTTTTTCTGAACCATTTTCATCGAGTTAACTTAGCACGCAACCAACGCCTGTCGATGAGGCATCACAAAAAATGATGAATAGTTTTTCAAAGTTGGGATTGATCAAAACTGGGGCTGTTGTTAGTGCCACCTTAAGCTCTTCGAAAGCCTTGAAGGCTTCAGGGGAAAATTCAAAATGTTTTTGTTTCTTTAAGGCATCAGTTATTGGAGCAGCTAGGGAGGAATAATTAGGCACAAATCATCTGTACCAACCAGCCAAACCCAAAAATCTTCGAACCTGTCGCGGAGTCTTTGGTACAGGGAAGTCTTGTATGGCAGATACCTTGTCTGGGTCGGTTTTGACACTTCCTCCTCCAACTATAAATCCTAGGTAGCGGAGTTTTTTAAAACAAAATTGGGATTTTTCCAGATTGATCGTTGATCCAGCGTTTTGCAAAAGTGAAGCTAGATTACGTAGAATTTTTACATGCTCTTCAAACCCACCTGAAACAATCAGCAGATCATCCAAATAGACAAAAATATTTTGTTTCAATCTCTGCATAAGCGTTGAGCTGCATTGCAGAGGCCAAAGGGCATTACTTTAAAGTGATATAAGGGTCTACCGGGCATACTAAACGCTGTCTTTTCCCGTGCCGATTCCGCTAGAGGAATCTGCCAAAATGCGTCTTTCACATCTACACTGCTGATGTAGTGCGCATCTGATTGACGACTTAACAGATTATCTATATGAGGAAATGGACAGGCGTTATTTTTTGTTGCCTTGTTGAGCTTCCTGAAGTCGAGGCATAGCCGGTTTTTCCCAGGTTTACGCACGAGCACAACCGCAGAACTCCAAGCACTCTCACTTTCTTCAATGACATCTAATGCCAACATCCTATCCAACTCCTCATACATCAGCTTTTGAATTGCTGGCGACACGGGATAGTATCGTTGTTTAATAGGCTCAGTATCACCTTTGTTTATTGTATGTTCTTCTAATGTTGTCCGTCCAAGCCCTTCTTTGGCATAGGACGGAAACATTTGTATAACATCTTCAATATCTTTTGTCTGATCAGTTGAAAATTCATGTGCGTTTGAATCGCATTTCCGAAGTGATAGAGGACAAATCTCAGAAACAATTTGAAGAGCAATCTCAAAGAGTTTCCAAAAAATGACCCTTAGATACAACTCTTGTTCTAGAGATGGAACTAGATACATTTTAATTTGCTTCGTCATTTTCTGTTAAGTTATTTCAGTGTTTAGATCACCAACAATTTGTTGTGGTTATCCGCTTGCAGTTTTAACATTAGAACTGAACTTTTTGAAAGAGATTTTATGATCTCTTAGAAGCTGCAAACATCCCGTCCTAGGCAACTGATGCTCGCACCACTGTCCAGAAGACCGAGCATTGTCTTTCCGAAAATGGACACGCTGGCATAGGGCCTGGGATCTTCATTATTGCTAAAAGTTGTTGCGCAGATTTGTCTATGGGTTTCTCTTTTTATTTTGAATCGGTTCCTGAGCTTTTGAATACAAGGGGACGCTGTGGTGATTATCATATCACGGGCTTCATAATAAAATCGTATTCGTTCATGAAGCGGAATAGGTTTAGCCCTTGGCAACTGAGGCTTATCACCTTCGCTACTGTTTCGTCTCAAAATTCGAATCTGAGTTTGTTTCGTATCGCTCGTTAAAGATTTTGAAAAGGTAGGTAAATTGGTCAAATCTGGTGTTTCTAAATATTCGGGTAAATGGGCCAAGTCAGGTTGTGATGAGTTTAAATTTGTTGTGCTTACATTTGTGCCGTATCTGCTTTTGAATGGCATATTTTTCGGATTGCCCCGTTTCCCGAACATTTGGTACATTTAGGAGTTGTTGTATTCTCTGCACCGCATTTGTAGCAAAACGAATTTCGTTGTGGGTCAGGGCATTGTACAAAAGAGTGTCCTTTGCTCTTGCAATTCCAGCAAGTGTAGCTAGAAAAGTTTTGCTGAGCCTGTGATACATTTATAGCATCAAAATGAAATGAATCCTCATCAGGTAAAACGGTTTCCAACTCACTTACTTTGTTTGTCACATTGTTTTGTAAAAAGGGTTTTGTTCGAATACTTTCATTTTGATTTGGAGCATGTTTTTCAATAGAACGGCATACATAGACCATTTCGGCTAAACTCTGGGTATTAAATGTAATTAGAAGTTCACCAGTTCTTCTCTTTACATTTTGCTTTATAAGGTCAATAAACTCTCTACGTGATTTCGGAAATTAAAGACGGGCGTTCATTACGAGAATGGCATTATAGAAATCGTCGAAACTTTCATTTGGACCCTGGCGCCCTTCAAACATTTTTCTTGAAAGTTCCGAGTCAGTCTCAATGCTTCTGTATTGCTCAATCAAAGCAAACTCTAATTTGTCCAATTCGCGTTTGGATTTGTTTTTAAAAATGTCCAAAACCAGCTCTCGACGGTTCCAGTTACAAATAAAAGGAAGTGAAGGAATAAAGCATCTCACGAAACAATATAGCTGGTTTTGAGCCTTTTGAGACGAAAATAAAATCATCCACAGTCATTCGAACGTTATCGAATTTTAAACCCCATTTGTGGAACTATAGAGCTCGATTATCTCGGTCAGTGACTAAATCATTCAATATTTTATGCTTCATTGATAAACAAAATACTTCATCGCTTCACAAAGGGTGATTCAAAGACCAAAACTTTGGGACGAGTTTTAATGTAATCAAAAAAATAAGAACAAAAATCCAAAATTTATTTTCCTAAGAATTATCTCCTAAATTTTGCATCGCGTCGCACCATAACCTCGTTACCTCCCCCTCTGCACTAGACATGTGCAACGCAGCCCTGAGTTGGCGCAGTGAGTTGAAGCAGCGGCTGAGTTATCTGCGCAATGTGTAACTCGTCAACTCAGTAACTCGATAACTCAATAAATCAAAAACGCCAACGCGCAATATGTCAACTCTCCAACTCAATAGTTGAATAGCGACTTTTGTTCGCAGCCGTTCCACACAAACAGATGAAGCAAATGAAAAAAGGGCTGTGCGTAGATCATTTTAAATATGAGTTGGTATGGTTCTCCAGTTCGTTGTGCTTTGTGTGCTTTTGATGCAAGTTGCAAGGAATGAGGAAACCAGTTTGAATGTGTTATACGTGTTCATTATTATTTGTATATTAGAATGGTTTGTTTTTTGATTAATTATGGAAACAGTTTTTCACTAGGGTGCTCCAGAAAATGTTTTTCCATATTTTTGTGTTTTAAAGTAGGGAAGAATATGCACTTTGTATTTAGGTGTCTTGACAGTCTGATTGACAGGACACCCTAATGTTTGCATTCAATTCTCATTAATTTTTTCTTCGATGACACATTAACACAATAAATTGTGTTCAAAAACGCAATACATATTATAAGTAGGTACAGTTTCTGTTCATCAGTATTCAAATGATACATAAAGATAATATACATAATATAACCCTTTCTAAAACTTCTCAAACCGGAATAATTCTCGCTTGCAATGCCAAAACTAAAACACTACGTGTCACTTGTTTGCAGTCACTCATTTCACAACTGCTTTTCATAAAGAAAATCTTTCTAACATTACGGTTGCAAAAAGATTGACCTTAAACAAGTGATTCGCACCGTTCATACAAACAGCAGGTAGAAACACATCATATATTTTCAGACACCATTCCATACAAGAATTCATGTCGATTGTTGGAACACACTAACATACTAACGCACATTTCTCTATCTGTAACTCAATTTTTCCTCTTTTTCCCAAATGTCTCAATTCTCAAACCAAAATTCTTGTTTACGATCCGACGACAAATACACTGCATGTCATTTGTACATAGCCACTCTTTTCACAAGCGTCTTTCAGAAACAACATCTTTCCACCATTCAGTTGCAAAGAGAGTGACTTTAGTCAAGCGACTCGCACTGTGCAGTGTGCACAAAAGCGGTTCTTCAATCGGTCAAACACTCAAACCCAAACAGTAGGTAGATTAAATATATACAAAAAGCTGAAGTATCTATCTATCTGAGATCTGTAGCAACACAAAACTCTCTCTGTAACTCACAAAAATGAACAGACGACCTGCGCACTGCGCAGTGCGCAATTGAGTTAGTAGGTCATTGTGTATCAAACGAACCAATACAAAACAGATGAAGCAAATGAAAAAAGGGCTGTACGTAGATCATTTTAAATATGAGTTGGTATGGTTCTCCAGTTCGTTGTGCTTTGTGTGCTTTTGATGCAAGTTGCAAGGAATGAGGAAACCAGTTTGAATGTGTTATACGTGTTCATTATTATTTGTATATTAGAATGGTTTGTTTTTTGATTAATTATGGAAACAGTTTTTCACTAGGGTGCTCCAGAAAATGTTTTTCCATATTTTTGTGTTTTAAAGTAGGGAAGAATATGCACTTTGTATTTAGGTGTCTTGACAGTCTGATTGACAGGACACCCTAACGTTTGCATTCAATTCTCATTAATTTTTTCTTCGATGACACATTAACACAATAAATTGTGTTCAAAAACGCAATACATATTATAAGTAGGTACAGTTTCTGTTCATCAGTATTCAAATGATACATAAAGATAATATACATAATATAACCCTTTCTAAAACTTCTCAAACCGGAATAATTCTCGCTTGCAATGCCAAAACTAAAACACTACGTGTCACTTGTTTGCAGTCACTCATTTCACAACTGCTTTTCATAAAGAAAATCTTTCTAACATTACGGTTGCAAAAAGATTGACCTTAAACAAGTGATTCGCACCGTTCATACAAACAGCAGGTAGAAACACATCATATATTTTCAGACACCATTCCATACAAGAATTCATGTCGATTGTTGGAACACACTAACATACTAACGCACATTTCTCTATCTGTAACTCAATTTTTCCTCTTTTTCCCAAATGTCTCAATTCTCAAACCAAAATTCTTGTTTACGATCCGACGACAAATACACTGCATGTCATTTGTACATAGCCACTCTTTTCACAAGCGTCTTTCAGAAACAACATCTTTCCACCATTCAGTTGCAAAGAGAGTGACTTTAGTCAAGCGACTCGCACTGTGCAGTGTGCACAAAAGCGGTTCTTCAATCGGTCAAACACTCAAACCCAAACAGTAGGTAGATTAAATATATACAAAAAGCTGAAGTATCTATCTATCTGAGATCTGTAGCAACACAAAACTCTCTCTGTAACTCACAAAAATGAACAGACGACCTGCGCACTGCGCAGTGCGCAATTGAGTTAGTAGGTCATTGTGTATCAAACGAACCAATACAAAAATTGCGCTAGTGAGTTAGTGAGTTACGCTGACACAGTAAAGTGCGCTTGAGTTAGTTAATCAGCGCAGGAAATTTTGCTGAGTTACCCATGTCTACTCTGCACTCAAAACAGAAATCACTCCATCATGACTCTATTATTAAAATAACCAAAGAAACCTTAGGCACGAACTTGGTTTCACATTCTTTTATTAATTTAAAAATTCAAACAAAGAAAAAGATTGAAAGATCGACTCGTTAACAAAGAATAAAGTCATATTTGAGTGGAAGTAAACGAAATAAATTTAAATAATGATTGCAATCTGATCTCGGATAAAATCAAAATAAACTCAATCATGAGCTTGAGTGAAATCCACACATATAATAAAGACTAAATTTTAGTAAAATTCAATTCTTACTTAAGAGGGAGAGTTTATTCGCTCTAAAAAAAGGGAGTTGTGAAGTCTGTGGTAATCACTCTCACTCAATGATTGATTATGTGCACATTTATGCATATAAAATAAATGAAAGGAATTTGAGAGAAAATTTGAGATAAAAATAAATAATTTTCCACATTTTAAGATTAAGTATCTAACGCTTCACGATCGTATTACGTTCAATATTATCAAGATTATCCAAATAAATAATAAAACAAACGACTTACCGGCTGTCCAAAGATGGTGTGCACATCAGCTTCATTGTCGTCTGTACGCTGATCTTTAATCTCGAAGCCCAGGTATAAATGGTGTAGGAAAAATGATTAATCGTGTCAAATTGAACGTACTACGGATGACTGATAAGAGACACTTGAATTCTTATTTTAGTCTGATAAAAAAATTAATGTTGATGATGTGAATTAAGATATTTGGGTAAATTATTATTTCATGAATGATGATGATGAAATAGTTCGTGGTTGGTTGGTTGGTAAAGGTGTAGCAGGGCCAGAGTCTGGATTTAGTATTTTGACTCTGGACCAATTTGTTGATGGGATGTTGATGGTGTTTTGTTTGTTTTGGCGTCGAAATCGAGCTCTGTTGCATTGATGAGACAAGGTTTGCTTTGTTCACACTCGGTGGATGGCAGAGGCTCACTTCATGCACAGCTTAACGATACGTAACCTCACGATGAAGGAGGCACGTGGTTTTCGCATGCGCAAAGATCGCTTGATGAAAATCTGATTTTCGGTCAGAGTGGAACCACACCACAGAGCAATAATCACACAAAATTTTCTTGAAACAAGAGGTAGAGTTGATAAGTTCTGCTCTGGTTGTGGTTGAATAGGAAGCACGATTTTTTTCTTTTATATGCGCGCACTCAAGGGGTTATGACTACCCTTATAATGATAAACATAGTGCGAGCGTTAGGAAAATAGGGAGGGGTTTAATAGGAGATACCGATGCACATTGGTTTTGAATTTCTGAATATTACAATGGGAGGGAAAAATAGAGCTAGGCAAAGCATTCCACATTCGAGTTGTGCGGCTACAGAAAGAATCTCTATACTTGACTGTACGTCCAAAATTGGGCTCAAGGGTAAGCTGATGTGCATTCCTAGAAGGGCCAGTATTTCGGTAGAATTGTTTTAGGGGAGGAATGCAACTGGCTATTTCGCTAGAACACTGTTTATAAAAATAGCGATAGAATAAAGAAAGAAATGAAACACTGCGGCGGTGTTCCAGAGTTGTAATTGTATCTATTATACTTCTATCACCTATCATTTTAAAAGCTCTATTTTGAATTCTGTCAAAGAGATTCAAGTGAGTTATAGGAGCACCTGCCCATATTTGGGAGTTACACTCAAGCTTAGGACGGATAAAAGCTTTGTAGATTATAGCCAGATCAGGAGAGAAAAATGTCTTGCATCGCCGAAGAACAACTAAACATTTAGCAGCGTTTTTGGCAACTTAAAATGTGTGGTCATTCTACAAAAGGTGGTCTGTGATGTACATTCCCAGAACTGAAAGCTGTTTAGTTTCTTCAATACAAGTACCGCTCATGGATAGCGGCATGGAGGGTGGGTTTCGCTTCAACGACAGGAGACAGCATTGAGTTTTTGAAGCATGAAATTCTACGCGGTTTTTGATTCCCCATTGGACAATGCTATCAAGATCAGAATTTAATGAGCTTATCATACGCTGCCGCTCTAGTTCCACATCCGAAGGACAAGGATGTGAATCTAGAAACGAATATGAAAAGCTGAGGGTACTGTCGTCAGCAAAACAATTTAATGGATTAGAAGTTTCAGACAGAAGATCATTGATGAAAATGAGAAAGAGAGTCGGAGACAAAACGGAGCCCTGGGGCACACCAGCATATATGTTATGAATATCAGACTTAAAACCATCCAATACGACTTGTATTGAGCGGTCCGAAAGGTAATTTCTAATCCAACGAAGAAGAGATTCATCGATACCAAATGCACGCATTTTCGATAAGAGAGCTTGATGCAAAACTCTATCAAACGCTTTTGAAATATTAAGTGCAATAATCTTACTTAAACGATGGATTTGTTCCACTGTTCGGTGAGATATACCATCAGATCACCAGTGGAACTATTTCTACGAAAGCCATACTGCCGGTCATTTAGAAGCTTTCGTTCTTCAAGATATTTCTTAAGCTGATGATTAATCAGCGTTTCCATGACCTTGGAAAGAAGGGACGTAAGTGCAATTGGTCGATAGTTAGAGGGGGAAGAAAACACGCCTTTTTTAGGGACAGCCTGGACAAATGCTATTTTCTATCCACTCAGAAAGAGACCAGAAGAGTAGGAAATATGGAAAAGCTTACGCAGTGGTTTCGCCAGCGTTGAAGAACACCTCTTCAGAACAATAGGAGGGATACGATCCGGGCAACGTCGAATTAACAGCAAACTGTGCTGCAAGCAAATTGGCTTTTTCTAAGGAGCTAACAGCAGCGGTGTCATTGAAAACGAGCGTTGGAACCGAAGGCGAAGTAGAATTTCGTATGTTTTTTTGCGAATGACCAACAAATTTTACTACTTTTGGGACATTGTAGTATTTTTTGCTTTAATTTTTGGTGATTCAAAAATTTGGTTCGTCGAATATGGAAGTTACAGGACTTTCTAGCTTTTTGGAACTTGTTCCGGTTTTCCTCGGTGGGGTTGGCCTTATAACTTCGGAAACTTACTTCTCTAACCCGGATAACCTCTTTACAGCTCGAATCAAACCATGAGTTTTCTTTTGGTTTGATAGATTTTTTCCTATTCGGGATAAAGTTTCTCATTCCAAAAAGAATTAAATTTGTAATCATATCTGCACTGGATTCCACGTCACTACCGAGGAAGCATAGTGACCAGTTAAAGTTCCTGAAGAAGTCGTTGAGACCGTCCCAGTTGGCTTTCTCGAATTGCCAAACGGTTCTCTTGGGGGATTTTTCTGTAACTGGGTTTATTTGACACGAGAAATTTGCAGATATGACACAATGGTCTGACGTGCCTAGGGGCGATAATACACTGATAGTGTATTTACCAGGATCAGAGGTAAGAAACAAGTCTAGAGTAATGGCGGTTTGACCTGCAACTTCCGGTATTCGAGTTGGCTCGTCAACAAGCTGAGTCAGTTGGTTTAACTCAGCAAAGACCTCAACGTACCTTCCTTCGGGTGTTGTCTGGCCTGAAAAGCAAAGCCAACTAGAATTATGTACATTGAAATCGCCCATAATGACGATTTTAGTGTGAGGGTAATGGGAAACAATTCTTTGGATGGAGTCAGACAGAGCATCAAATTCATTAGAAGTTGAATTACTGTCCAGATTTGGACTTCGATAAATGAAACAGGTATGATGCGCTTATAAACCGAAAATTTAAACCACATAAAGTTGAAATTTGTGTTTAAACAGGGACCGTATTGTGGTTAAAGTTGGTACGCAAAATCATTCCTAATATAAATCGCGAGACCGTGATGGGAAAAGAATATTGGCACTAAGTTATACCCATGCAGATTTAATTCCCAGTGATCGGTATTTTTGCCTACCTGGGTTTCACCTCAGCGCCAAAACAGCTGGCCTGTTAACTACAGCATGGACGTACACGGCACAGAAATTCGCTCTCAGCCCCCGAATGTTAGAATAATCAACTATCTTATTGATTAATCAAGACTCGGCACAAATCTAGAATTGGTTTTTGGTTACGATAAGCAAACAAAATACAATTGAAGTGTGTACTACTACCTACTTGCTCGTGTTAATTTGCGGCGACTTCGCCAATAGAGGTTAGAATTGGTTTGTAGATCACACTGAGGACAGTGTGATCGTTCGATGATGGAGAAGATCGCTCGACACAAGTCTGAAATTTCGTTGTAAGCACATGTAAAAAAAAAGAGTTTTTCTTGAAGATAATTTAGTACCTGTTTGGCTTTGCTTTTATCGGTTAAACTCGATGTGTAGATCACACTGTGGTTGTACAATTGTTAGGCACTAGGGAAGATGCAATTCTGAGTTTTTCCTTTGTTCACAGGAGGTGGATCTGAATTGCCACTGGCACCTAAACTGCTTGTTGGTGATAATTTCTATGAGACTTTGGTTTAGGTTTTTTTTTTTTTTTTTAATAAGTAAAAGTAGGTAGTAAAATTACCAGTTCAAGGTTTGTAAAAGCTTGTCATAAATATAGATGAATTCTTGTATATTTGGACTTAGTATGAGAGATTTATTGGATATAAGTGACGTCTAATGCAACTTGGCTTGTATTTTCACTCTGTTGAACTCTTAAATTACGAACTGGTATCGACGATAATTGGTAGGTAGAGAAAAGAAAGTAAAATCGGAAATTGAAGGTGAGGTTGATAATCGATTCAAAGCGTAGGCAATTCAGTGGACAATTCGGTATTCGAATTTTCGTAGATCGCAGCAAAATTGTAAGGCAGTTGTTATCGCCATGCTTCGGAGTAACTATTCCCTTTTTTTTTTCTTTGTTAATTAAAAGGCTGGACCGCACAACAGACATAAAAACCAAATCAGGCAATTATCTAAGCTGATATCAACTTTGGGCCCCAAAATGACTTCACAGTACAAATACTACTAATGTTATGCCTTAATAGCAAATGTACTGATCCGCCCCTGGATATCCAAAACCAATGTATATATATGTATATATAGTATATAATGACAAAGCCAAAGCATTGTGGGTGATGTGTGAAAGAGAGATTAGGAAATTTTCCGCTGTGCTATTGATGTTTATGTGAACTTTTTGTTGTTATTTTTTGTACGCACTGGCACTGGCACTTGCACTTGTTGTCGATGTGTATTATATATGGGCTATTGCTTTTTTTTATTTTATTTTGCGGCGCGAGCTTAAGTTTGGATTTTTTTTTGAATATTTTATACGCTTACGAGCTTTGTCATGTGAATTCGGGTCACGTTTAAACGAAATTCGCGTTGATAAATACATCACGGGTATGACGGGATGGATTTTCGATAGGCTATGTGAGGAATCCTCTCTCACCCTGACCAAGGCCATCGAAATCGCAAAAAAATATGAGCTTAAAAACGATAACCAACATGACGAATCGATCAACTTGGTAAAAACGAATTATAAAAAACGAGAGCAGGATCAACGAACACATATGGCCGAAAATAGTTATCTTTCATCATCACGAAAGAATGTTGAACACAAATGTAAGCACTGTGATTTTAAGAATCACAACGATGAGGATTGCAGATACAAAAACATGACGTGCTACAAGTGCCGACAAATTGGCCACATGGCATCAGTATGTAGAACCCAAACAAACAGCACAAGGGCAAAAATCAGCACGATCAACGTTGAAGACAGTAGTTGCAGCAACATCAGCGAGAGAAAACTATATTCTGTGACATCTAAGTGCAGGGCAAGTAAGCCTACAAAAGTCTTTGGTTGTGAGCTAAATTTTGAAATCAATACGGGCGCGGCAGTGACCGCCATTCCTTTGAAATTGTATACGTCGCTTCTATACAACCAAAAACTTTTACCCGATTATGCTATTATATATGATTATGGAGGTAACAATCTGACTGTGGTCGGTGCTTTGTATACCAGGTTAAGTTTAATGGAATTTGTAAAGAATTGAAATTTTTGATCATTAAAGAAGCTGAAGCACCAATCATAGGTATAGATTTCTTAATGATTTAAAATTGAAAACATTAAAATAAAAACTATTTATTCGAAAAATCAAAATTTAAATGAAATTGTTACAAAAATCAATAACTTATTTTTAAAAGATTTCGGAAAGTTTAAAAATTTATAAAAATAAAATTAGATATTTCTTCAGATGTAATGCCAAAATTTGTTAAAGCTCGCCAGATCCCTTTTGCTTTTCTTCCAAGCGTAGAGAAACATCTGAATGACCTAGAAAGACAAAATATTCAGCCCTATCATGAATTCCATCGTAATCGGAAATTTTTTAGAAATCCCGAAAAAAGTATTACAGAATCCATCGTATCGGAAAATCTCATACAAATTGCCATTACACACGGATTCTGTGATAGTTTTTTTTCGGGATTCGGAAACATTCCGATTACGATCACCGTTGGTACCCATTTTAAAAGAAAACGGAAAGATACGTATTTGCGCAGACTATAAAGTAACGATTAATCCTTATTAAAAGGATAAGAATTTTCCTCTCCCGAAAAATCACGATGTTTTAAGTAAGTTGAGAAACGGTAGATTCTTTTCTAAAATAGACCTGGCGAGCGCGAGGTGTGGACCACCCACTTGGGTAGTTTCGTAATGAATCGTGTACCGTTCGGTATCAAGCCAGCCAATGGTATTTTCCCAAGGGAAATTGAAAATGTTCTTGGGAATAAAGACGGGGCGGTTAGTTTTTTGGATGATGTGGTAATATCAGCACCCTATTTTGCATCTCACAACGAAAGATTACACACAACATTTCAAAAACTACGGTTAACTAGATAAAAATGTGTATTTGCAAAAAATCGCATCGAATACACGTAGTGTCTGACGAAATAATTTTAAAAATTAACAAAAACGAAACGATAAACCGAAATATATTTCCGACGTACGTTGTTTCCGTGGTTTTGTCAACTATTTTCGAAATTTTATTCCGAACTTTTCTGCAAAACTTTCTCCCATTTATAAGCTCCTCAAAGCCGAATGTTATTTTGCTTGGACGGTGTAGGCGGACAAGGCTTTTGATATGGTTAAGCAGGAAATCATGTGCGAAACGGCTTTGGTGCATTTTAATCCTGATTTGCCGTTGATTTTAACTTGCGATGCTTTCAACGTAGGCATCGGGGCAATTTTAACCACCGCGAAGTCAGCCGACCGACTTTCGATTTTCAAAAAAAAAAAAAATGCCAGGCGATGTATTTCTAATTGCTCATTACATATATGTAATAAAATAATTGCTCACTCAATCGGTTTTTTTTTTTAAATTATAAACAAATTGCACTTTGTATGGGGATTTCAAACGCCCATATCTTTGTAACCGAGTCGAATTTCAAAATTCTCACAGGCTAAAATAATTGCTCACCTTCCAATTTTAATTGCTCAGCCCATATTTTAATTTCTACACCATCCATTAATTAATAAATCGATAATTAAAATTTTTGAAAATTTTGAAATGCTCATAATTTTAAAAATTAAATCATTTCAGAATAAAAAAAATGCCAGGCGATGTATATCTAATTGCTCAATACACCTATGCAATAAAATAATTGCTCACTCCCTCTATGTTTTTTTTTTTAAATATAAACAAATTGCACTTGTATGGGAATTTCAAACGCCCAAATCTTTGTAACCGAGTCGAATTTCAAAATTCTCACAGGCTAAAATAATTGCTCACCTTCCAATTTTAATTGCTCAGCCCATATTTTAATTTCCACACCCTCCATTAATTAATAAATCGATAATTAAAATTTTTGAAAATTTTGAAATGCTCATAATTTTAAAAATTAAATCATTTCAGAATAAAAAAAAAAATGCCAGGCGATGTATATCTAATTGCTCAATACACATATGCAATAAAATAATTGCTCACTCCCTCTATGTTTTTTTTTTTAAATATAAACAAATTGCACTTGTATGGGAATTTCAAACGCCTAAATCTTTGTAACCGAGTCGAATTTCAAAATTCTCACAGGCTAAATTAATTGCTCACTTTCCAATTTTAATTGCTCAGCCCATATTTTAATTTCCACACCATCCATTAATTAATAAATCGATAATTAAAATTTTTGAAAATTTTGAAATGCTCATAATTTTAAAAATTAAATCATTTCAGAATAAAAAAAAAAATGCCAGGCGATGTATATCTAATTGCTCAATACACATATGCAATAAAATAATTGCTCACTCCCTCTATTTTTTATTTTTTAAATATAAACAAATTGCACTTGTATGGGAATTTCAAACGCCTAAATCTTTGTAACCGAGTCGAATTTCAAAATGCTCACAGGCTAAAATAATTGCTCACCTTCCAATTTTAATTGCTCAGCCCATATTTTAATTTCTACACCATCCATTAATTAATATTAATATTAGATACACATTAACCGCATCCACTTATAAGGACCGTAGCTTGTTGGATGAGTTGTCAGTAAGTTATTGATAAGTAGGCTAGTTTTGACCAATTTTTGTCTAGCCTTAAGTTTTATAAGTAAAATAAAAATTAAAATAAATTTAAAAAAAATAAAAAAAAAGTTGCCGACTGGAAAGCGAATACATATAGGTAAGCAAGTTCGAATACCGCAGCTTGCACTTTTTTTTTTGTGTCAAACCATACTTATTTTTATGTTGTAATTGCACTAAAATGGTAAAATCTCAGCATCCAAAACTAATTTTGAGCTGCTCAAAATTTTTAAATTTAGCTCATTTCATAATTCAATTTATTCAATCGAAATGAAATTTGCTCACGTCTAATTAATTAGTAATTCAACCACCGAACAATTACTAAAATCATATACAAAAGTGCACATAATGTACATGATCAGAAACAAAAATGAATTTTGAACTTGTCGTAATTTTTAAATTTGGTTCAATTCATTATTTAATTTGCTCAACCCAAATGAAATTTGTTCACTTCTAATTAATTAGTAATTCAACCACCGAACAATTACTAAAATCATATACAAAAGTGCACATACATGTCTGAATAAAATGAAGATTTCTAAGTAACCAAATTGAATTTTGAAAAAAAAAGCTTTAAAAAGTTGCCGTTTTATTGAGAATTTAGTGATCTATCTACAATCTTTCTTTTCCCTATCTCCCACCTTTAAAAACCATTCACTCACAACACTTCATTCTGGTTCTGGTCTGCTAAGGGCATGGAGTGGATGCGATGACCTCTATTCACACAGAAGCGACAACAAACGAAAAACAGGATTATTAAAAAAACTTTGATAACTCAAAAGTGACTAATCGATAGATTCGATGAGAGTGCTCACCTACAGTGGTCGTGATCACTCATAACTTTCAATAGCGCTCATAAATGTTCACTATTATTGCTTGATGAATGCATTTATGAACCTATGAATGAGAGATTTCATTGTGGCGAGACGTTTACGTAGGCCACTAGAGTTTTCAATATGGCGTGGCGATGGCAGGTGACACCATACCATCGCCTCGTCATCTCTGTGTGTATTATCCCATAAGAGAAAATGTAAATTCCACAACGTGGAATGTGTTTGCACCACGCCAGAACCATACCAAAACATCAAGCCAGTTCTATGTGAATTGGGCCTTGTAGATCGTAAATATTTCAAGTTTTCAGGATGAACAGGAACTGAAAAAAGGTATCGAAAAAAAACAGGATGCATGTAGTAACAAAGAATGTGTGAATTGGAATTGAAGGGAACCTACCTGTTGATGGCGCCGACTCTTCAATAATCACAACACCATTTCAACTCAACTTCAAATCAAGAGCTCGAAAGAAAAACCTGGGTCGAAAATCGTACCCTAATCCAACTCGAACTCTCGATCCTGCATATAAACTTTAAATATTATTTTCAGCTTTAGGCAGCACTTACACTACAAAGTGGAACACAACAGACGGCGTCCGGACGCGCGTTGACACGCACGTGATTATTAAAACTTATTTTACTCCCGGAGTCGTGTTCACAAAAGCACGACTTTAACAAAATTCACTGTAATTTCACTTTGACGTGTAATGACGCGTGCCATGACAATATTCGAGGATTCAGAATGAAGTGTTGTGAGTGAATGGTTTTTAAAGGTGGGAGATAGGGAAAAGAAAGATTGTAGATAGATCACTAAATTCTCAATAAAACGGCAACTTTTTAAAGCTTTTTTTTTCAAAATTCAATTTGGGTACTTAGAAATCTTCATTTTATTCAGACATGTATGTGCACTTTTGTATATGATTTTAGTAATTGTTCGGTGGTTGAATTACTAATTAATTAGAAGTGAACAAATTTCATTTGGGTTGAGCAAATTAAATAATGAATTGAACTAAATTTAAAAATTACGACAAGTTCAAAATTCATTTTTGTTTCTGATCATGTATAGGTATTCTATCGTTTATTATTTTTTACAAGGAAAACTTGAGTAGGTAGGTATTTGAATGTATAAGAATTAATTTTTTTTCTATTGCCAGGCTATAGGCATATGTTTATATATAATTACTTCATGATTTTATTTTTCAACACAATATTGAATTTGTTTTTAAATTTTCAGTTTAGATTTTCAAAGCAACGTTGTTAAATTTCACTATAGCTTAGTGGAATACAACGTTGCTACATTTTGAATTATGGTGCATAGGTAGGTATACCCAATTTTCAAGTATAGTAGGTACATAGGTATAGCTACATATATTTAATAGATTTTTGGTAGGCTTTTTTCACAGTAGGTATGTTATTATGTTTGTTATTCAAAAAGAAGATAGGTAATTGGAATTTTGAATAACAAAATTAATAATAATTATGTAGGTATTCGGTAGGTAGGTATAATTTGTTTTTTAAAGTTTAGGTAGGTATGAAGGTATAGGTATAGGTACAGTATGTAAATATCAATGTAGGGATGTAGGTGGGTGGGTGGGTGTGTATGCACAGGATGGTACCTATTAAAACATTAATTTTTAAACATTTGAAAGAAATGTAGATAGGTACCTAACCTACATACATATATATGAATGTATTTGGTAGGTAGGTAGGTATGTACGTAAATTTTAAATATTAACCAACCACCCACATATTAAAAATTATTTTTCAAACCACATCAAATACCTTATAGGTACCTACAACCTACCTAGCTTTCTTTTTCGAAAAAAAAATACAACCTAGGTATCTACCTATTTAATGGGTAAAAAAGGTACCTTTCTGTCCAAAAAAAATATTTTGTAGGTACCTGACTAATTATACAATTTAGACAAAAATTAAAAAAAAACAATTTTATTTTAAGTCGGTATCTATTTATGTATTTAGATTGAAAAAAAAAAAAAAATGAAATGAAAATAGGAATACATATAGGCAATTCAGAAAGATTTGAAAAAAATCAAATGTTTTTATTGGAAAAAAAATTGCTTTCATCAGCAGACAATTTTTCGAAAATTAAAACAAAAATTAAATTTGGCTAATCAATTTTGAAAATCCATTGAAATGCACCTAAAAAAATACTTTACATTACATTTTTTCCGAAAAAAATAGTTTATATTTTTAAAAAATTAAAAAAAAAAATAAAAATTTGGTGTTTTAATTTAAAAAAAAAAACAATTGCAATGCTCCTTAAAATAATTTTTTAAAAAAATTAAGGAAATTATTTCGAAAAAAATAGTTTTTTGTGATTTTGAAAAATTAAAAAAAGACAAAACTTTGGTGTTTATTTAAAAAAAACAATTTCAATACTCCTAAAAACTATTTTTTTAAATAAAATTAAGTTAAAAAGAGTTTTTGTGAGCATAAATAAAATTAATTATTTCAAAATGAACTCTTAAACTTATTTGCAAGCAAATAATCCCACTCAAACACCCACTTAGTCGTTACTATAAGAAACAAACCAACCTATATCCCAAATTTTACCAGAAAAAAGGTCAAACTTATAAGATAAAGTAAGACATGATTACCACATTTGTTAATTGTTTAGCATTCCAAACCGATTTCTTAAAAAATTTAACTTAATTAAGCCGAATGCAGAAAAATAAGTGTTTTGTTTTAACTTTCCAGAACATTGATAATTAATTTTCAAGAAAAAACACATTAATTTTAATTTAATTAGGATACTTTTCTCTTCTTAAAGTCTAAACTATAAATTTGTCTGAATAAAAAACCTAAGGCCACATGAATTTAAAAATTAAATGAAAAACTGCACGTAATATATTCATCAGATGATATTCAGGTATGATGGTAAACTTAAAACTTCTCAAGTTTCAGCTTAAACGGATTATTTTTTCTTCAGTTTTTAACTAATTTTTATATTTCGATGTTCAGCTCAATTTATAGAAAAGTTTAAACAAATTACTTACGTGAACTTCTGATTCATCAATAATTGCATTGTCTAAGTTTCAGCTCAATCTGATGGTTAGTTTTTGAATTTTACAACATAACGAACAATCATCTGTCAATACCCTTCCATATATACCTACCTAGATACTAACCTGATTTAACCTGATATCACAAAAAAACCTTAAATAGAGCCTTTCTAATATATTTATACCTATGTATTTACTTAACTTAAATCTCAACGGAAAACCTACCTACAAAGGCGTATAACATCCTTCGCCATACAATTCAGTCAAAAAGTATTCATTTACAACAACATTATTATTCTTAGTGGTAACCGAGTTTCAATAATTGCATGCGTATTATACATTTCCTCTATTCCCACACTACGTCACAGGCAAAAGGCAAAAGCCAAAAAATCAAGCCTTCTTTTGAACAATATTTATTTTCGTTCTTCCTATACCCAAAAAACAAACAAAAAAAAACATTTTCCCCTTTCTATAAAAAATGATAAAAGCAAAAACAACCCCTTCCTCTGCAAAAAAAAACAAATCCCATTCATAAAACAAAAAGCACAAAATTGTTACTTCCTGCCTCCCTCTAACTTTCATAAATTTAGTGGGCTCTCATTTTTGTATTAAAAAACTATTCTCCTTTGTTGGAGAATTCAAAATCTCCACTTTCCTTTGCAACAGTTGTTAGCAACATTAGCTTTATGTGTGGCCGTATGGTAGCGCGTCGGTCGTTCGTCATCATGATAGTACTATAGATTATATATACAATGATACAAGTGCAATTTGTTTATATTTAAAAAAAAAAACATAGAGGGAGTGAGCAATTATTTTATTGCATATGTGTATTGAGCAATTAGATATACATCGCCTGGCATTTTTTTTATTCTGAAATGATTTAATTTTTAAAATTATGAGCATTTCAAAATTTTCAAAAATTTTAATTATCGATTTATTAATTAATGGATGGTGTAGAAATTAAAATATGGGCTGAGCAATTAAAATTGGAAGGTGAACAATTATTTTAGAATGTGAGAATTTTGAAATTCGACTCGGTTACAAAGATTTGGGCGTTTGAAATTCCCATACAAGTGCAATTTGTTTATATTTAAAAAAAAAAACATAGAGGGAGTGAGCAATTATTTTATTGCATATGGGTATTGAGCAATTAGATATACATCGCCTGGCATTTTTTTTATTCTGAAATGATTTAATTTTTAAAATTATGAGCATTTCAAAATTTTCAAAAATTTTAATTATCGATTTATTAATTAATGGATGGTGTAGAAATTAAAATATGGGCTGAGCAATTAAAATTGGAAGGTGAGCAATTATTTTAGCCTGTGAGAATTTTGAAATTCGACTCGGTTACAAAGATTTAGGCGTTTGAAATTCCCATACAAGTGCAATTTGTATATATTTAAAAAAAAAAACATAGAGGGAGTGAGCAATTATTTTATTGCATATGTGTATTGAGCAATTAGATATACATCGCCTGGCATTTTTTTTTTTATTCTGAAATGATTTAATTTTTAAAATTATGAGCATTTCAAAATTTTCAAAAATTTTAATTATCGATTTATTAATTAATGGATGGTGAGGAAATTAAAATATGGGCTGAGCAATTAAAATTGGAAGGTGAGCAATTATTTTAGCCTGTGAGAATTTTGAAATTCGACTCGGTTACAAAGATTTAGGCGTTTGAAATTCTCATACAAGTGCAATTTGTTTATATTTAAAAAAAAAACATAGAGGGAGTGAGCAATTATTTTACATGCCGGATTCGAACTTGTGTGTGTTCGCTTCCCAGCCGCCAACTCATCCAAGAAGCTACGCTAACTTTCTATGTCAAGGCGATGAATTTTCAATATTACTCTCTGATTTGTATCTTATACCTCTACCAAAAATTTTAATTATTGATTAATTAATTAATTAGAGGTTCGGATAAAAAAATAAGGGCTGAGCAATTAAAATTGGAAGGTGAGCAATTATTTTAGCCTGTGAGCATTTTGAAATTCGACTCGGTTACAAAGATATGGGCGTTTGAAATCCCCATACAAAGTGCAATTTGTTTATAATTTAAAAAAAAAAAACCGATTGAGTGAGCAATTATTTTATTACATATATGTAATGAGCAATTAAAAATACATCGCCTGGCATTTTTTTTTTTTGAAAATCGAAAGTCGGTCGGCTGACTTCGCGGTGGTCGTTTATTATCCAAGTCGGAAAGAAATTAAGGAGTAATTGAAAAAGAAGCATTGGCAATGATTTTTGTTACAACAAAGTTTTATCAGTTTTTGAAAGGAAGGCCAATCGAGCTTGTCACTTACTCCAATCCACTGCTGGCCATTTTTGGTGAGAATCGGGGTATTCCTCAAATATCTGCAAGCCGGTTACATCGTTGGGCTTTTCACTTATCTGCCTTGAATTACACGGTACGGTATGTTAGATCGGAACACAATTGCGCTGACGCGATTTACCGGTATTCACAAGAGGTAAATGATAAAATAATCTATCTATATATAAATAAAAGTTTCGTTTTGTGTACGTTCGCCAAACCGGTTGACCGATTTTCTTAATTTTTTTTAAATTAAAGAGGAATAAGGGTAGAACGCTTAGGACAAAAAAAAAAAAATAAGAAAATCTGTTAAAAAAAGAAATGAAATTTCAATTGGTCACATGGGTCACTGATTTGAACAATATTCAGTAATTTGCTCAACTCTCAACTAATAGAGTTCGTGGTGCAGTGGAAAGATCTCCGCTTCAGTCGATCTCGATCTGTGGAAGTGTGCACACGTTTTCGGCTTTCACAGTATATACAAATAAAATCGTGAGTGACTAGTTCTAGTTTAGCCTAACTCTTTTCAATAGTGCCAATAGCACAGTGGTAGTGGCGACGGACCAGTCGATCTTGAACTGTGGAAGAGTGTAGACACGTTTAGCGACTTTCACAGTGTTTTAAACTAGAATTCGGTTGTGCATTAGTACAAGTTAAGACAAGCTATTTTTATAAGTGCCAATAGCACAAAGGTAGTGGCGTCGGACCGCAGCGTGGAAGGTCTCAGGTTCGATTCCCGGTCGGGCCTAAAATTTATTGAGGCTTTTTTTCACAACCGTGAGGTGGAAAATTTTATTGAGTGGGAGAATCGACAGATGGAAGAATATATAAGTGCAGGGGCATCGAAAGGTGTCCCAGCAACAACATCAAAGCTGGCAACGGCACCATCAGCGGGAGCAGCTAAGGCTGCCGTAGCAACAGCTTCAAAGCCGACAACGGCACAGTCAACGGCAACGGCAGCATCGAATGTTGCCATAACAACAGCAGGAGAAGCTCCAACGGCACCATCAGCCGAGAGCAACAAGAAGAGGAGGAAGAAGATCATATGTACTCCTAACCTCGTTAAACGCCGCTCCACCAACACTTCAGCCAAGCTGCCAGCTGAAGTAAAGGAGACGGTGGAAACAACAGCGGCAGCAAAAAATCAACAACAGTTGAACACCCCGCCATCAGATGACGAAACGGAATATATGGCCGAGGGGGGAGAGGGACTGTATTCAATAGGCGACAGCAACCAATTTGTCGACCTTACATCACCAGAGGCGTCGTCAGAAGATGAACAACAAACGCCCAATGTCATTGATGAGCAAATTATCAGGGACAAAATTGTTGCAATTGAGGGGGCGATGGAGCGCCTCAAAAATCAATTGGCGCCACTGGTAATTGCTCTTAAGACTAAACAAGAAGCTCGTCGCGCAAAAGAAAAACAGGAGCGCGAGCAGAAAAATACTCTACAGGCGTCACAAAAGGTAGTGCAACGTCAACAAATAAATGATGAACTGCCAAGCACATCAAAGCAGGCACAGCTAAACCAGCAACCAAAACAGCAACAACAGCAACCAAAGCAACCACGACAGAAGTTGCAATCTCAACAGCCACAGCAGCAAGAAGGGCAACAGAAACAAAATCAGCAGCAGCAGAAACAACAACAAAAATAGCAGCAGAATCAACAGCAGCAGAACCAACAGCAGCAGAACCAGCAACAAAAGAGTCATCAGCAGCAGCCACAGCCGCCCAAAACCAAAAAAGAAAAGGTGCCACCAATTAACACCTATAAGATGGAGCTAGAGGACACCATAAATCTATGTAAGTCGGCCATAGGCAATAATTTTACAATAAAAAGAATAAATACAGATAGGCATGCTATCAACTGCTTCACAGTAGAACAGCATAAAATTGTTAAAGATTTGTTAAAACAGTCCACTACAGAGTTCTTCAGCTTTACCCCCAAAATTGATAAATTGCAAACGGTCCTTCTGAAGGGCATAGATTCCTGCACGGAACCACAGGTGCTCTTAAATGAGCTCCGCCAAAAAGCGAGCGACGATCTCGAGTTTATCGGGGTCAAGCCGTTCGCTACAGTCAGAGCCAGACGGGAGAAGCGGAGTCTACCGTTCTTCCTAGTACAGCTCTCGCCCAGCAGCAAACTGGATAGTTTGAGGAGTATCTCCATCCTCAACTACCAGGTTGTAACTTGGGATAGATTAAAGAGGCGCGGCGACATGCTTCAATGCATGCGCTGCCAAAGGTTCGGCCATGCTGCAGCAAACTGCGAAATGCAGTCACGCTGTGTCAAGTGTGGTGAGAACCACAAGGTAGAAGAGTGTAAGCTCGGACAGGAACGGGTTGAAGATAGGACCCAGCTTAGATGTGCACTTTGCCGAGGCGAAGGGCACCCCGCAAATTATCGGGGATGTCCAGCGTTTCAGCAGATCAAACAAAACAAAGCGGCTAGGCAGACAGAGGTAGAGAGACGCCCTTCAGTGCGTCCTCCTACAATAACGCCCGTCAACCCCCAAATTTCCTATGCCCAAATGGCTTCAGGAAGGGGGAGTACGGTACAGCCAGCGCAAAAGGTAGCCCAACCGCCCCTCGTGCCTAAGGCACCGGAAGCACAGGCCGAAATAAGAGGCATGTTGCTGGCAATTCAAGGCCAGTTAACAGGTCTCCATAAACAGATCAGGGAGCAGGCGACAAGAGTGGACTATCTCTACTCTGTTTTGCCTAGCTTAACGCAACTTAGAGGTTAAGGGCGCGCTGCCGGAGAGGCCCTTTAAGATCCTTGCTGTGAATGTAAATTCACTGATTAGGACCGAACGTAGAGCTAATCTTTTCCAATTGTTGAAAGACCAAAGTCCAGATGTGTTTATGGCTAGCGAAACTAAGCTAAACCAGAAACATAAATTGACTAATAACAACTACAATATCGTAAGAAGAGATCGGCCCAACTCCACTCAAGGGGGTGGTGTCGCAATCTTCATACGAAAGGGCATTGATCATAGGGTAATATATAATAGCGATGTGCGAAGATTTCGGTTGCTTGAGGCGTGCATTATATGCATTCCTCTCCAACAGGGGAAGCGAATGTATGTGATCTCGACTTACGCACCGGAATCACCTCTGCCAACTAATTTTATAACAGAGCTCGAAAAACTTTTCGATTGTCTTCGATTGAACTCGGAAGATAACTACTATCTGATGGCCGGTGATTTGAATGCCAAACACACAGATTGGAGAAATCAAATACAAAATCCTAGAGGTAGTCATCTGTATAATTGGATGAGTCAATTCAGGGTTGAGTATGGGGTTGACCTGCTGGCTACAGATAGGCCATCGTTTCCAAGAAGCGGTGCCTTTCTGGATCTATTGCTGATAGACTCAAGACTGACAATTACTGACACTGTGGGTCAACAACGAAGGAACTGTTTACGCACCATCGAGTTCGACAGTGATCACTGCGGACTCGCTGCCGTAATACAGCTTCCGAACGAGCTTGTGGAGTTGGAGGAGTATGTACCGGTGCATACTTACAATTACAGTAAGATGCGCTGGCCACGCTTCACCAGCGCCATAGCAAGCGAAATTCGGTCGCAGAATATATCCCCACCAAACGACAGGAACCTTACAAATACTGAAATCGACCAATACTTGCAACAAATGGACGAGACAATCCAACGAACAATGGAAAGAACAATACCGAGATACAAAGAACGTGACGCAACTGACATGCACCGTAACGCGACCATTGACGCACTACACAGACAAAAAAGCGGACTTCTGACAAGACTAAAACGCTTGTACCGACGGTTTACTGACCCACATGATCCGGAGATTAGGACACTGAAGTCGTCTATCAAAAACATCAACCAATTGATCAAGGAGAACTATCGGTTGTCCATTAATTTGTATTGGGACAACAAAATTCGGGCCGTTAATTCTAGCGACCCGAGCATGTTTCCGCAAATTAATAAGATATTTAGGAAAAACGATCAAAACGAACTTCCGTGTCTCAAGCTCCAGAGGACGACAGACAACAGAGACGTACTTCTGACAGTAGGCATAGATCCAGAGGAAGCCGTCTTGGACGATGACCTCTTTATCATCGAAGATCCTCGTGAGAAAGTGGAGGCTGTGGGGGCTGCTTTCCAGCAAGTGTACAAGGTTAATGCAAGCATTCGCCCGAACCATGACCTGGAAAACAGGGCCCTGCTTCACCACTTCTACCTTAGAAACGATATTACGCAATGGCGATCGGAGAACCTCGGTTTTACTGGGTTCAATGAAGAACACTTGGTAAACGCCATCATCGCCGAGCGAAACGGGCCAAGTTCCCTGTTAATTTCGAAGGTCGAGCTCCAACTTATCTTCGACTCACTAAAGAAAAAGAAGTCAGCAGGAGTCGATGGTATATCCAACGTTGTACTACGACATCTACCTCGGGAAGCAGTAGGCATTTACACCACACTGTTTAACAACGCTCTGAATAATGCATATTATCCAGTGCGGTGGAAGACAGCCGTGGTACATCCTCTCCCGAAAAAGGGAAAGGACAACTCCAATCCGGCGAATCTCCGGTCGATTAGTCTTCTTCCGAGTATCAGCAAGGTATTCGAAAAAGTTATCAATAGAGCTCTGTTTAAGTGGGCAGAGGACAACAATATCATACCGGAAAATCAGTTCGGATTTAAGGCGAGACATGACACCATTCATGCCGCGTCTAAACTCGTTTCTGATATCCAATGGAACAAATCCAAAAAGCAGTGTACGGGTGCCTGTCTGGTTGATTTGGAGAAGGCTTTCGACACCGTATGGCTAGAAGGTCTTTATCTGAAGCTGACCAGGCTTGGCATAAATAAGCCGCTATTATATATGCTTTATGACATGCTCAATGGTAGAAAGTTTGTTGTCAAAAGTGGCAATGTAACTTCTACCGCAACATTCCATATTAAAAATGGTCTTCAACAGGGAGCGGTGAACTCGCCAATTCTATTCAGCATTTACACCAGCGATCTGATAGGTAGTTTAACTCAGGCAATTGCGTATGCCGATGATCTAATTGCGTACAGAACAGCCCCAAAAGTTGAGGTCATCAGAATTCTTTTGCAGCGTGACTTCGACAAGATTCAGCGATATTGTGATGACTGGAAGTTGAAAATCAACTTTCAGAAATCAGAAACTATTCTGTTTAGGACTCCGTTGCATGGAGCCACAAGGGATACGAGAAAGAACTGGCGCAAGCTGGTGATCGTGGGGCCAAATGGACATCCACTGGCGAGTAAAAGTGTAGTAAAGTACCTTGGCATCTGGTTGGATCAGTATTTGTATTTCGATAGACATATAAGTGCTGCTCTGGCCAGGGCTAAGGGAGCTTTTGCCCTGACGAAACGGTTGTTTTATAGCAGCCGGCTTGACACCAGGGTGAAGGTGATTTGCTACATGGCCCTCATCCGGCCGATGATTGCCTATGGATGCCCGGTTTGGTTCAACGTTGCCCCATCTCAAATGGAAAAGATTCGGGTGTTTGAGAGGCAGTGCCTTAGACGCTGCCTTGGATTATACAGAACACCAGAGTCGGAGTACACACGATACTATTCCAACCAGGTTCTATACAACGGGGCCAACATAAACAGAATAGATAATTTTTTGTTTAAGCTGATTCGGGGTCACATTGCAAGAGCGATGTCTTCAACCAACAGCTTAATTTTTGGGGCTTACTACCCAAACGACGGTTATTATGAGAGTGTACGTCTAAGCGGCTTTATTCCGCCCGATGCTTTCCTCTATTTAGACAGTCGAGGCCTGGTCCAGGATAGAGCGGCGATCCCGCTAATCTACCACGTCGGCCGTAGAACTGTAGATAGGCGACTCCTTTACAACCGAGACGTCCTCGCACAAGGCGGAGCTGAGCACCTTCGGTTCAGTAGGACTGTGTCCGATCGGGACCGTAGAGATAGGTTAAGGCAGGAGAACCAGTTCTGGTGGTTGAAAAATGATAATTAAAGTTGACGAAGCTTTCTTGCCTTGGCCGACTTACATAGGTTTAAGTTTATTAGTTTTAAGTAGGGACATTCAGGGTGGCACAAAAAAAAAAAAAAAAAAAAAAAAAAAAAAAAAAACACAAAAAAAACACAAAAAAACAAAAAAAAAAAACACAAAAAAAAAAAACACAAAACACAAACTTTACAAAAAAATAATAAAACAAAAAATGCTTGCTGTGGCTGTTCTAGTTTTTAAGTAGTTTTAAGTAGTGTAAGTAGCTTTAAGTAGTTTTAATTAGCTTTACTATAGTTTTATGTAGTTTGTAAGTTTTATATAAAAAAATAAAAATGATAAGATACCAAGTTTTTTTTTACATTCTTCTTGGTAACAAATAAAACCACGCTGAATTTTAGTATTAATATAGTTTTAAGGCCGAAAGGCATTAGTTAATATTATTTAATATAGTTTAACTTAGAGCGTCCGCATGGGGCCAGTAAGTTAGTTGTAAGTTATTGATAAGTAGGCTAGTTTATATGAATTTTTGTCTAGCTTTAAGTAAGTTATAAGTAAAATGAAAAATAAAAATGAATTTAAAAAAAAATAAAAAAAAAAAAATAAAGTGTGGAAGGTCGCAGGTTCGATCCCCAGCCGGGCATCAAATACATAGAAGCTTTTTTTCACAACCGTGAAGTAGAAAATTTTATTGACTGGGAGAATCGTCTCATGGAAGACGAAAGCAATGCGGGGGCATCGAAAGGTGTCCCAGCAACAACAACTAAGCCGACAACGGCGTCATCAATGGGACCGCCCAAAAACGTCCCAACAACAACAAAGCCGACAACGGCATCAGCTATGGGACCATCTAAAGGTGCCCAAGATACAGCAACAAAGCTGGCAACGGCACCCACAGCGGGGACATCGAAAGATGCCCTAGCAACAACGGCAACGGCACCATCAGCCGATATGCCAACGAAGAGGAGGAAGAGGATTCGGTATCTACCGAACCTAGTGAAGCGCCAGTCCACTACCACTTCAGTTAAGCTGCTAGCTGGAGCGAGGGAGATGGGACCTACGGCGAAGGTATCGAAAGCAGCAAATCAGCTAAGTTCCGATGAGGAAATTGATTATATGTCCGAAGGGGTAGAGGGACACTATGCAACAGGGGACAGCAATCTGTTCGTGGACTTAACGTCGCCAGAGGCGTCCTCAGAAGAAGAATTAGAGGAGCAATCAATTCAAGCCAAAATTGGTGCAGTCCAAGGGGAAATTGAGTACCTCAAAGCCCAACTTACTCCCCTGATACTGGCTTTGAAAAAAAAACAAGAAGCTCGCCGGGAGAAAGAACGGTTGGAGCAGACAAATAAAAAGTCGCTACAGCAGCAACAAAAAGTAGCGCACCTATTTGCAACTAATGCTGAGCTGCCAACATCTAAGCAGCCTCAGTGCAAACAGCAAGATCAGCAGCAACAACAAAAGCAACCACAAAAACAAAAAGCATCAAAGCATTAACAACAACAGATGCATGAACAGTCACAGCAGCAGAGTTCACAACAACAAAATCAACAGAAACAGCAGAAATCAAAACAACAGCAGCAGAACCAACAGCAGCAGAAACAACAGCAGCAGAATCAACAGCAGCAGAACCAACAGCAGCAGAATCAACAGCAGCAGAGTCAACAGCAGCAGTCACAGCCGCCCAATAAACAAAAAAGAAAAAGTGCCACCCATTAACACATATAAAATGGAGCTTCAAGACACCATAGATCTGTGTAAGTCGGCTATAGCCCAAAATTTTACTGTTAAAAGATTAAATAAAGATAGACCAGTGCTTCACACTGGAACAGCATAAAACTGTTAAAGATTTGTTAAAACAGTCCACTACTGAGTTCTTCAGCTTTACGCCTAAAACAGAAAAATTTCAAACGGTCCTGTTGAAGGGCATAGATTCCTGCACGGAACCACAGGTGCTCTTAAATGAGCTCCGCCAAAAAGCGAGCGACGATCTCGAGTTTATCGGGGTCAAGCCGTTCGCTACAGTCAGAGCCAGACGGGAGAAGCGGAAGCTTCCATTCTTCCTTGTACAGCTCTCGCCCAGCAGCAAACTGGATAGTTTGAGGAGTATCTCCATCCTCAACCACCAGCTTGTAACATGGGATATATTAAAAAGGCGAACCGACATGCTTCAATGCATGCGCTGCCAAAGGTTCGGCCATGCTGCAGCAAACTGCGAAATGCAGTCACGCTGCGTCAAGTGTGGTGAGAACCACAAAGTAGAAGAGTGCAAGCTCGGACAGGAACGGGTCGAAGATAGGACCCAGCTTAGATGTGCACTTTGCCGAGGCGAAGGGCACCCCGCAAATTATCGGGGATGTCCGGCGTTCCAGCAAATCAAACAAAACAAAGCGGCTAGGCAGACAGAGGTAGAGAAACGCCCTTCAGTGCGTCCTCCTACAGTAACGCCCGTCAACACCCAAATTTCCTACGCCCAAATGGCTTCAGGAAGGGGGAGTACGGTACAGCCTGCGCTAAAGGTAGCCCAACCGGCCCTCGTGCCTAAGGCACCGGACGCACAGGCCGAAATTAGAGGCATGTTGCTGGCCATTCAAGGCCAGTTAACAGGTCTCCAAAACCAGATCAGGGAGCAGGCGACAAGGGTGGACTATCTCTACTCTCTTTTGCCTAGCTTAACGCAAATTAGAGGTTAAGGGCGCGCCGCCGGAGAGGCCCTTTAAGATCCTTGCTGTGAATGTAAATTCACTGATTAGGACCGAACGTAGAGCTAATCTTTTCCAATTGTTGAAAGACCAAAGTCCAGATGTGTTTATGGCTAGCGAAACTAAGCTAAACCAGAAACATAAATTGACTAATAGCAAATACAATATCGTTAGAAGAGATCGGCCCAACTCCACTCAAGGGGGTGGTGTCGCAATCTTCATACGAAAAGGCATTGATCATAGGGTAATATATAATAGTGATGTGCGAAGATTTCGGTTGCTTGAGGCGTGCATCATATGCATTCCTCTCCAACAGGGGAAGCGAATGTATGTGATCTCGGCTTACGCACCCGAATCACCTCTGCCAACTAATTTTATAACAGAGCTCGAAAAACTTTTCGATTGTCTTCGATTGAACTCGGAAGATAACTACTATCTCATGGCCGGTGATTTGAATGCCAAACACACAGATTGGGGAAATCAAATACAAAATCCTAGAGGTAGTCATCTGTATAATTGGATGAGTCAATTCAGGGTTGAGTATGGGGTTGACCTGCTGGCTACAGATAGGCAATCGTTTCCAAGAAGCGGTGCCTTTCTGGATCTATTGCTGATAGACTCAAGACTGACAATTACTGACACTGTGGGTCAACAACGAAGGAACTGTTTACGCACCATCGAGTTCGACAGTGATCACTGCGGACTCGCTGCCGTAATACAGCTTCCGAACGAGCTTGTGGAGTTGGAGGAGTATGTACCGGTGCATACTTACAATTACAGTAAGATGCGCTGGCCACGCTTCACCAGCGCCATAGCAAGCGAAATTCGGTCGCATAATATATCCCCACCAAACGACAGGAACCTTACAAATACTGAAATCGACCACTGCTTAGAACAAATGGACGAGACAATCCAACGAACAATGGAGAAAACAATACCGAAATACAAAGAACGTGACGCAACCAACATGTACCACAACGCGACCATAGACGCACTACACAGACAAAAAAGTGGACTTTTGACAAGACTAAAACGCTTGTACCGACGGTTTACTGACCCACATGATCTGGAGATTAGGACACTGAAGTCGTCTATCAAAAACATCAACCAATTGATCAAGGAGAACTATCGGTTGTCCATTAATTAAAATTTGTATTGGGACAACAAAATTCGGGCCGTTAATTCTAGCGACCCGAGCATGTTTCCGCAAATTAACAAGATATTTAGGAAAAACGATCAAAACGAACTTCCGTGTCTTAAGCTCCAGAGGACGACAGAGAACAGAGACGTACTTCTGACAGCAGGAATAGATCCAGAGGAAGCCGTCTTGGACGATGACTTCTTTATCATCGAAGATCCTCGTGAGAAAGTGGAGGCTGTGGGGGCTGCTTTCCAGCAAGTGTACAAGGTTAATGCAAGCATTCGCCCAACCATGACCTGGAAAACAGGGCCCTGCTTCACCACTTCTACCTTCGTAATGATATTACGCAATGGCGATCGGAGAATCCCGGTTTTACTGGGTTCAATGAAGAACACTTGGCAAACGCCATCATCGCCGAGCGAAACGGGCCAAGTTCCCTGTTAATTTCGAAGGTCGAGCTCCAACTCATCTTCGACTCACTAAAGAAAAAGAAGTTAGCAGGAGTCGATGGTATATCCAACGTTGTACTACGACATCTACCTCGGGAAGCAGTAGACATTTACACCACACTGTTTAACAACGCTCTGAATAATGCATATTATCCAGTGCGGTGGAAGACAGCCGTGGTACATCCTCTCCCGAAAAAGGGAAAGGACAACTCCAATCCGGTGAATCTCCGGTCGATTAGTCTTCTTCCGAGTATCAGCAAGGTATTCGAAAAAGTTATCAATAGAGCTCTGTTTAAGTGGGCAGAGGACAATAATATCATACCGGAAAATCAGTTCGGATTTAAGGCGAGACATGACACCATTCATGCCGCGTCTAAACTCGTTTCTGATATCCAATGGAACAAATCCAAAAAGCAGTGTACGGGTGCCTGTCTGGTTGATCTGGAGAAGGCTTTCGATACCGAATGGCTAGAAGGTTTTTATCTAAAGCTGACCAGGCTTGGCATAAGTAAACCGCTATTGTATATGCTTTATGACATTCTCAATGGTAGAAAGTTTGTTGTCAAAAGTGGCAATGTAACTTCTACCGCAACATTCCATATTAAAAATGGTCTTCAACAGGGAGCGGTGAACTCGCCGATTCTATTCAGCATTTACACCAGCGATCTGATAGGTAGTTTAACTCAGGCAATTGCGTATGCCGATGATCTAATTGCGTACAGAACAGCCCCAAAAGTTGAGGTCATCAGAATTCTTTTGCAGCGTGACTTCGACAAGATTCAGCGATATTGTGACGACTGGAAGTTGAAAATCAACTTTCAGAAATCAGAAACTATTCTGTTAAGGACTCCGTTGCATGGAGCCACAAGGGATACGAGAAAGAACTGGCGCAAGCTGGTGATCGTGGGGCCAAATGGACATCCACTGGCGAGTAAAAGTGTAGTAAAGTACCTTGGCATCTGGTTGGATCAGTATTTGTATTTCGACAGACATATAAGTGCTGCTCTGACCAGGGCTAGGGGAGCTTTTGCCCTGACGAAACGGTTGTTTTAAAGCAGCCGGCTTGACACCAGGGTGAAGGTGATTTGCTACATGGCCCTCATCCGGCCGATGATTGCCTATGGATGCCCGGTTTGGTTCAACGTTGCCCCATCTCAAATGGAAAAGATTCGGGTGTTTGAGAGGCAGTGCCTTAGACGCTGCCTTAGGTTAGGTTTGAAGGGGTGATTATACGGCAAGCCGTAACATCGCACTCGGATCTCATTGGATCCATTGTGTTCCCCAGGGTATGGTGAAGGTGAAAATAAGGATTGGTGAGGAAAGGAGTTAGAGGAGTTTAGGTGTGGGTATGAGAAGCCTCCCTGAACCATCCCGACTTTTGAGTAAATTTCAGGATGTTCCTTAGTGGCAAAAACGAGATGTCGCTCAGTTCATCAAAGAAGTAATCTCCGAGGGCCAATTTTCTGGTTCTTACTAAGCTGGGGCATTCACAAAGGAAGTGATAAGAGCCCTCCTCCGCCTCTTCATCTTGACACCCTCTGCACAAGTCGGATGAGCTGATGCCCATTCTGCGCATGTGGGTTCCCATTGAGTTGTGACCCGTTAAGATTCCAACCAAAAGGGATAGTTGAGGTCTGCTTAGTTCAAGAAGGAAGTCTGTTTTTTTCCTTGAGATGTTCGGCCATAGATTCCTCGAGACCCGACAAGTATCAAGTGCTGACCATCTATCGTTTGCGGCATCGAGGAAGCATTTGCGAATTCTGTTCTTTTCCTGTGCAAGTGGCATAGAAACGGAGGATACAGTTTGGCTTGGATCAAGGGAAGATCCAGTTTTGGCCAGTTTATCCGCCATTTCATTTCCATATATGTCACGATGTCCTGGGACCCATCGAAGGGTAACTGTATTTGATGCACTGAGTAGCTTCAACTCGTTACGGCAACAGTTTACCAGTTAGACTTTGTGACAACCGAAGCAATGGATTTAATTGCCGCCTGACTATCAGTGAAGATGTCAATGTTTCTATTTACGAATTTAAAAGTGGCAAGACTTTTTGCTGCCTCGTAAATTGCAAGCACTTCGGCTTGGAAAACACTGCAGAAATCTGGAAGTTTTATTGATCTATTCAGGGGTGGGTTATCTGAGAAGATGCCTGACCCTACCCCATCACCCGTCTTGGAGCCATCTGTGAAAACCGAAACGTTATCAATTTTAATGACCCGGTTGGCCGCCCAGAGGTCCCTTGAGGGGACATCTGTTAGGGCCACTGGGTGGAAATCAATGTGCGGTACAGTATAGTCCGTTTGAGTGTCTTTGTCCATGAAAGTCAATATGGTTTTATGTCCAAAATGGCCTCCTACCCAGTTTTTGCATTGGTTGAGCCTTAGAGCACTATTGGCCGCCACTTCCTTCGTAAATAAATCGAGTGGGGCTAGTGAAAGAAACGTTTCCAGGGCTGCGGTAGGAGTAGTTTTCATGGCACTAGTAGTGCCAATACATGCAAGTCTCTGAACTTTTGTTATAGTCTTAAGATTGGTTGCCTTTTCTAGGGCTGGCCACCAAACCAGACATGCGTATGTCAGTATTGGCCTTATTATGGCTGTGAACATCCAATGAATGGTTCTTGGGCTGGGACCCCATCTTTTTCCAAAAATTCGACTACATGTATAGAATGCTATTAAAGCCTTCCTTTCTCGTTCTTTAATATTTTCTTTCCAGTTTAGCTTACGGTCTAATATCAAACCAAGATATTTTGCCGTACCAGTAATCTGCACCGGAGTCCCATTTATGGTGGGAGGATTAATGTTTGGAATATTATGTTTCCTTGTAAACAAAACTAGCTCTGTCTTTTGTGGGTTGACATTTAGTCCGCAATTGCTGGCCCAATTACTGAGCTTGTCAAGAGATGTTTGTAAAAGCTCACACAGTGTAGGTATAAATTTTCCTGATGCCATGATCACGATGTCATCGGCATAAGCGACGACCTTGACACCGCTTAGACTGAGTTTAATTAGTATCTCATTAACGACTAAAAGCCAGAGCAAGGGGGATAAAACCCCTCCTTGCGGAGTGCCTCTGCATGTCCTGACTTTTAGCTTGCTTTGACCCATTTCTGCACTTACAAGTCTCGTTTGAAGCATCGAGTCAATCCAGTTTGAAAGCATCGGATCAATATTAAAGTAGTTAAGGGCTCGCCGAATTGCACTGTTCTCGACATTATTAAAGGCCCCTTCTATGTCCAGGAATGCTCCCACTTGCACTTCATGAAGTGCCGTCTCAACGGACTTGCCCTTCATATACGCATGTTGGGCCTGCGAGAGGAAACTAACATTAAGTTTTAGGCGAATGTGCGTTTCTATTAGTCTTTCTAAAGTCTTAAGAAGAAAGGAGGATAGGCTTATTGGCCTGAAGTCTTTCGCTTCAGTATGAGTGGGCTTGCCTGCTTTCGGAATGAAGATAACATTGACTTCTCTCCAACTAGATGGAATGTAGGTAATGTTCAGACATTGTCTAAAAATATCCAGTAGAATTGGAACAATAACATCCTTAGAACTTTGGAGCATAATCGGAATTATGCCATCAGGTCCTGCGGACTTGTATGCCGAGAAGGAGTCAATGGCCCAAGCCACCTTCCTACTATCTACGATTTGGTTTCCAATATTAGAGATCGCACTTATAGTCGGTTCACTGTCCACAGGAGATGAATCAATGATACATCCTGGGAAGTGAGTGTTCATAAGTGACTCTAAAGTTTCTGAGCAGGTGTCAGTCCAGGTTTTATCGGGTTTTTTCAAAAAGCCCGGAGGAGTACTGACCTTTGACATGACTTTCCTGAGCCTAGCGGCATCATTTGTAGACTCAATGTCTGTACAAAATTTTCGCCAGGCTGCTCTTTTAGCATAGGTAGTTCGGTTCTTATATAGGTTTTTGCTGATCTTGAAGAGATCCCAGTCAGCAGGTTCATTACTGTATTTTGCTCTATTGAAAAGCCTCCTTGAGTTTTTCCTAAGAATGGATAGCTCTTTAGACCACCATACGGGGTTGAGCTTACCCTTTCCTTTGATAATGGGGCATGTACTTTCATAGGCATCATTTATAGATGCTGTTAGTTTATTAACCTGTTTTTCAATATCCGAGCGGTCTAACAAAGGTTCATTATAACAGTTACCTAACGATGAGGCCAATCTTATATTGAAGGCTTCCCAGTTTGTTTTCCTGGGGTTACGATAGGGTTTCTGATTTTCAACGTCATGCTCTATTTGGAATGTTAACATTCTATGGTCTGAGAATGTCACATTGCTTGAGACCTTCCAGTTGCTGATTACTATAGAATCAGAGTTCGTGGAAAGGGTAACATCGAGCACTTCTCTTCTAGTTTTGGTAATAAAGGTTGGTTCATTACCTCTATTTAGTATCAACATATTATTTTTAATAATAAATTCAAATAGTGACTCACCTCTTACGTTTGTGTCAGTGCTCCCCCACTGTTGATGATGGGCATTTGCATCGCAGCCTGTCAGGAGGTCCCATCCGTTCTTACCTGCTGCTGCCACCAGATCTTCAAATGCCGCTGATGGCGGAGGGCCCGGTTCGTCACCTGGCATGTATATGGAGGCTAAGATCAGGGGCGGGGCCCCCTTTCTTTCGCACTTCACTGCTGTCATGTCTCTGTTACAATGGGGAGATAGGAGGAAAAGATTTATATGTTTTTTCGCCACTATACAAGTACGGTAGTTACCTTCAGTAGGCCCTTTATAGAAGTACAGGATATAATCTTTGGACCTGAGTCCACAGATGTTGCCACTGTTCACCCATGGCTCCTGTATCAGGGCGATGTCATATTTTTCTTTCGACAAGAAAGAGATTAAGGTGGCTGAGGCCAACTTACTGTGCTGGAGGTTTTGCTGTAGCACTTTCATCATTTTTATTTTTATTTTTGTTAGGTAAGTTGGCTACCGTCAGCGGTCGCACCTTAACCTCATTGATGCCGATACAAATTTTGTACCCTCTGGATGGAAGTAAAGCCATTGTCTCATGATTAAGCATGACAATAGCTTCCTGGCCCGATTTTGTGGGCTCTTCCATCTCCATGACCTGCCAATCTGCATTCGGAAAGTCAGGATTGAGTCTTCGAAGAAAATTCTCAAGCCGTTCTTTCGTCATGCGTGGGCCCGGAATATTAATGCGGACTTTGGGTCTAGTGGGGAGGTCTTTTTTAAAAGCAACTTTTAACATTGCCCCTGAAAAAAGTTCTTTCATTCCGATGATTTTTGCTCTTAGCCAGGTAAGAGTATATTCGTCCCGGCACGTGAGCACTTTAAAACCTTTAAACGACGACAAAGGCCCGAATCTTGGCAAAATGTTGGTGGAGGAGAGCACCTCGTCGTTTACACAGTCGAGTAGCTTTTCCTCCACTTGAGCCCACTGCTCTTCATTTAGCCGTCTATCCGGGCTCCCTTCATTGATAACGGCCACTTGAAGGCTCTCTTTTACCAGATCAGCCAACGTACCTGCGCTACTTGTTGTCTTAGGCTTTTTGTTGGCTGTGGGTGGAGGGGGAGTCGAGTCGTTGTGTCTATTTCTCTTCCTTCCTAGACGCTGCCTTGGATTACACAGAACACCAGAGTCGGAGTACACACGATACTATTCCAACCAGGTTCTATACAACGGGGCCAACATAAACAGAATAGATAATTTTTTGTTTAAGCTGATTCGGGGTCACATTGCAAGAGCGATGTCTTCAACCAACAGCTTAATTTTTGGGGCTTACTACCCAAACGACGGTTATTATGAGAGTGTACGTCTAAGCGGCTTTATTCCGCCCGATGCTTTCCTCTATTTAGACAGTCGAGGCCTGGTCCAGGATAGAGCGGCGATCCCGCTAATCTACCACGTCGGTCGTAGAACTGTAGATAGGCGACTCCTTTACAACCGAGACGTCCTCGCACAAGGTGGAGCTGAGCACCTTCGGTTCAGTAGGACTGTGTCCGATCGGGACCGTAGAAATAGGGTAAGGCAGGAGAACCAGTTTTGGTGGCTAAACAGTGTAGCTTCCACGGATATTTAAAAAGTTGACTAATACTTTCTTGTCTTGGCCGACTTACATAGGTTTAGGTGTATTAGTTTTAAGTAGGGACAGCCAGGGTGGCACAAAAAAAAAAAAAAAAAAAAAAAAAAAAACACAAAAAAAAAACACACAAAAAAAAAATATATAAAAAACAAAAACTCTACAAAAAAAATAAAATAAATCCAAAATCAAAAAATGCTTGCTGTGGCTGTTCTAGTTTTTAAGTAGTCTTAAGTAGTCTTAAGTAGTTCTAAGTAGTTTAAGTAGCTTTAAGTAGCTTTAATTAGCTTTATAATAGTTTTAAGTAGTTTGTAATTTTTATATAAAATATAAAAAAAAAACGATCCGACAACCGAGTTTTTTTTTTGTAAATTCTTCTCGGTAAAAAATAAAAACCCATAAGAATTTTAGTCTTAAGATAGTTAATAGGCCGAAAGGCATTAGTATTAAGTAATCATAGTTTAACTTAGAGCGTCCGCATGGGGCCAGTAAGTTAGTTGTAAGTTATTGATAAGTAGGCTTGTTTTTATGAATTTTTGTCTAGCTTTAAGTTAGTTATAAGTTAAATGAAAAATAAAAATGAATTTAAAAAAAAAAAAAAAAAAAAAGTGGCGACGGACCGCAGTGTGGAAGGTCGCAGGTTCGATGCCCAGCCGGGCATCAAATACATAGAAACTTTTTTCACAACCGTGAAGTAGAAAATTTTATTGACTGGGAGAATCGTCTCATGGAAGACGAAAGCAATGCGAAAGGTGTCCCAGCAACAACAACTTAGCCGACAACGGCGTCATCAATGGGACCGCCCAAAAACGTCCCAACAACAACAAAGCCGACAACGGCATCAGCTATGGGACCATCTAAAGGTGCCCAAGATACAGCAACAAAGCTGGCAACGGCACCCACAGCGGGGACATCGAAAGATGCCCTAGCAACAACGGCAACGGCACCATCAGCCGATATGCCAACGAAGAGGAGGAAGAGGATTCGGTATCTACCGAACCTAGTGAAGCGCCAGTCCACTACCACTTCAGTTAAGCTGCTAGCTGGAGCGAGGGAGATGGGACCTACGGCGAAGGTATCGAAAGCAGCAAATCAGCTAAGTTCCGATGAGGAAATTGATTATATGTCCGAAGGGGGAGAGGGACACTATGCAACAGGGGACAGCAATCTGTTCGTGGACTTAACGTCGCCAGAGGCGTCCTCAGAAGAAGAATTAGAGGAGCAATCAATTCAAGCCAAAATTGGTGCAGTCCAAGGGGAAATTGAGTACCTCAAAGCCCAACTTACTCCCCTGATACTGGCCTTGAAAAAAAAACAAGAAGCTCGCCGGGAGAAAGAACGGTTGGAGCAGACAAATAAAAAGTCGCTACAGCAGCAACAAAAAGTAGCGCACCTATTTGCAACTAATGCTGAGCTGCCAACATCTAAGCAGACTCAGTGCAAACAGCAAGATCAGCAGCAACAACAAAAGCAACCACAAAAACAAAAAACATCAAAGCATCAACAACAACAGATGCATGAACAGTCACAGCAGCAGAGTTCACAACAACAAAATCAACAGAAACAGCAGAAATCAAAACAACAGCAGCAGAACCAACAGCAGCAGAAACAACAGCAGCAGAATCAACAGCAGCAGAACCAACAGCAGCAGAATCAACAGCAGCAGAGTCAACAGCAGCAGTCACAGCCGCCCAAAAAGAAAAAAGAAAAAGTGCCACCCATTAACACATATAAAATGGAGCTTCAAGACACCATAGATCTGTGTAAGTCGGCTTTAGGCCAAATTTTACTGTTAAAAGATTAAATAAAGATAGACATGCTATCCAGTGCTTCACACTGGAACAGCATAAAACTGTTAAAGATTTGTTAAAACAGTCCACTACTGAGTTCTTCAGCTTTACGCCTAAAACAGAAAAATTTCAAACGGTCCTGTTGAAGGGCATAGATTCCTGCACGGAACCACAGGTGCTCTTAAATGAGCTCCGCCAAAAAGCGAGCGACGATCTCGAGTTTATCGGGGTCAAGCCGTTCGCTACAGTCAGAGCCGGACGGGAGAAGCGGAAGCTTCCATTCTTCCTTGTACAGCTCTCGCCCAGCAGCAAACTGGATAGTTTGAGGAGTATCTCCATCCTCAACTACCAGGTTGTAACTTGGGATAGATTAAAGAGGCGCGGCGACATGCTTCAATGCATGCGCTGCCAAAGGTTCGGCCATGCTGCAGCAAACTGCGAAATGCAGTCACGCTGCGTCAAGTGTGGTGAGAACCACAAAGTAGAAGAGTGCAAGCTCGGACAGGAACGGGTCGAAGATAGGACCCAGCTTAGATGTGCACTTTGCCGAGGCGAAGGGCACCCCGCAAATTATCGGGGATGTCCGGCGTTCCAGCAAATCAAACAAAACAAAGCGGCTAGGCAGACAGAGGTAGAGAAACGCCCTTCAGTGCGTCCTCCTACAGTAACGCCCGTCAACCCCCAAATTTCCTACGCCCAAATGGCTTCAGGAAGGGGGAGTACGGTACAGCCTGCGCTAAAGGTAGCCCAACCGGCCCTCGTGCCTGAGGCACCGGACGCACAGGCCGAAATTAGAGGCATGTTGCTGGCCATTCAAGGCCAGTTAACAGGTCTCCAAAACCAGATCAGGGAGCAGGCGACAAGGGTGGACTATCTCTACTCTGTTTTGCCTAGCTTAACGCAACTTAGAGGTTAAGGGCGCGCCGCCGGAGAGGCCCTTTAAGATCCTTGCTGTGAATGTAAATTCACTGATTAGGACCGAACGTAGAGCTAATCTTTTCCAATTGTTGAAAGACCAAAGTCCAGATGTGTTTATGGCTAGCGAAACTAAGCTAAACCAGAAACATAAATTGACTAATAGCAAATACAATATCGTTAGAAGAGATCGGCCCAACTCCACTCAAGGGGGTGGTGTCACAATCGTCATACGAAAAGGCATTGATCATAGGGTAATATATAATAGCGATGTGCGAAGATTTCGGTTGCTTGAGGCGTGCATCATATGCATTCCTCTCCAACAGGGGAAGCGAATGTATGTGATCTCGGCTTACGCACCCGAATCACCTCTGCCAACTAATTTTATAACAGAGCTCGAAAAACTTTTCGATTGTCTTCGATTGAACTGGGAAGATAACTACTATCTCATGGCCGGTGATTTGAATGCCAAACACACAGATTGGGGAAATCAAATACAAAATCCTAGAGGTAGTCATCTGTATAATTGGATGAGTCAATTCAGCGTTGAGTATGGGGTTGACCTGCTGGCTACAGATAGGCCATCGTTTCCAAGAAGCGGTGCCTTTCTGGATCTATTGCTGATAGACTCAAGACTGACAATTACTGACACTGTGGGTCAACAACGAAGGAACTGTTTACGCACCATCGAGTTCGACAGTGATCACTGCGGACTCGCTGCCGTAATACAGCTTCCGAACGAGCTTGTGGAGTTGGAGGAGTATGTACCGGTGCATACTTACAATTACAGTAAGATGCGCTGGCCACGCTTCACCAGCGCCATAGCAAGCGAAATTCGGTCGCATAATATATCCCCACCAAACGACAGGAACCTTACAAATACTGAAATCGACCACTACTTAGAACAAATGGACGAGACAATCCAACGAACAATGGAGAAAACAATACCGAAATACAAAGAACGTGACGCAACCAACATGTACCATAACGCGACCATAGACGCACTACACAGACAAAAAAGTGGACTTTTGACAAGACTAAAACGCTTGTACCGACGGTTTACTGACCCACATGATCTGGAGATTAGGACACTGAAGTCGTCTATCAAAAACATCAACCAATTGATCAAGGAGAACTATCGGTTGTCCATTAATTAAAATTTGTAATGGGACAACAAAATTCGGGCCGTTAATTCTAGCGACCCGAGCATGTTTCCGCAAATTAACAAGATATTTAGGAAAAACGATCAAAACGAACTTCCGTGTCTTAAGCTCCAGAGGACGACAGAGAACAGAGACGTACTTCTGACAGCAGGAATAGATCCAGAGGAAGCCGTCTTGGACGATGACTTCTTTATCATCGAAGATCCTCGTGAGAAAGTGGAGGCTGTGGGGGCTGCTTTCCAGCAAGTGTACAAGGTTAATGCAAGCATTCGCCCGAACCATGACCTGGAAAACAGGGCCCTGCTTCACCACTTCTACCTTCGTAATGATATTACGCAATGGCGATCGGAGAATCCCGGTTTTACTGGGTTCAATGAAGAACACTTGGCAAACGCCATCATCGCCGAGCGAAACGGGCCAAGTTCCCTGTTAATTTCGAAGGTCGAGCTCCAACTCATCTTCGACTCACTAAAGAAAAAGAAGTCAGCAGGAGTCGATGGTATATCTAACGTTGTACTACGACATCTACCTCAGGAAGCAGTAGACATTTATACCACACTGTTTAACAACGCCCTGAATAATGCATATTATCCAGTGCGGTGGAAGACAGCCGTGGTACATCCTCTCCCGAAAAAGGGAAAGGACAACTCCAATCCGGCGAATCTCCGGTCGATTAGTCTTCTTCCGAGTATTAGCAAGGTATTCGAAAAAGTTATCAATAGAGCTCTGTTTAAGTGGGCAGAGGACAATAATATCATACCGGAAAATCAGTTCGGATTTAAGGCGAGACATGACACCATTCATGCCGCGTCTAAACTCGTTTCTGATATCCAATGGAACAAATCCAAAAAGCAGTGTACGGGTGCCTGTCTGGTTGATCTGGAGAAGGCTTTCGATACCGTATGGCTAGAAGGTCTTTATCTAAAGCTGACCAGGCTTGGCATAAGTAAACCGCTATTGTATATGCTTTATGACATGCTCAATGGTAGAAAGTTTGTTGTCAAAAGTGGCAATGTAACTTCTACCGCAACATTCCATATTAAAAATGGTCTTCAACAGGGAGCGGTGAACTCGCCGATTCTATTCAGCATTTACACCAGCAATCTGATAGGTAGTTTAACTCAGGCAATTGCGTATGCCGATGATCTAATTGCGTACAGAACAGCCCCAAAAGTTGAGGTCATCAGAATTCTTTTGCAGCGTGACTTCGACAAGATTCAGCGATATTGTGACGACTGGAAGTTGAAAATCATCTCAAATGGAAAAGATTCGGGTGTTTGAGAGGCAGTGCCTTAGACGCTGCCTTGGATTACACAGAACACCAGAGTCGGAGTACACACGATACTATTCCAACCAGGTTCTATACAACGGGGCCAACATAAACAGAATAGATAATTTTTTGTTTAAGCTGATTCGGGGTCACATTGCAAGAGCGATGTCTTCAACCAACAGCTTAATTTTTGGGGCTTACTACCCAAACGATTGTTATTATGAGAGTGTACGTCTAAGCGGCTTTATTCCGCCCGATGCTTTCCTCTATTTAGACAGTCGAGGCCTGGTCCAGGATAGAGCGGCGATCCCGCTAATCTACCACGTCGGCCGTAGAACTGTAGATAGGCGACTCCTTTACAACCGAGACGTCCTCGCACAAGGCGGAGCTGAGCGCCTTCGGTTCAGTAGGACTGTGTCCGATCGGGACCGAAAAGATAGGGTAAAGCAGGAGAACCAGTTCTGGTGGTTAAAAATTGAAAATGGCAACATGGCTATTTAAAGTTGACTAAGCTTTCTTGTCTTGGCCGACTTACATAGGTTTAGGTGTATTAGTTTTAAGTAGGGACAGTCAGGGTGGCACAAAAAAAAAAAAAAAAAAAAAACACAAAAAAAACACAAAAAAAAACACAAAAAAACACAAAAAAAAAAACACAAAAAAAAAAAAAACACAAAAAACAAAAAACAAAAAAAAGAAAAAAAAAAATAAATAAAAATATAAAAACAAAAACTTTACAAAAAAATAATAAAACCAAAATCAAAAATGCTTGCTGTGGCTGTTCTAGTTTTTAAGTAGTCTTAAGTAGTTCTAAGTAGTTTAAGTAGCTTTAAGTAGTTTTAATTAGCTTTATTATAGTTTTATGTAGTTTGTAAGTTTTATATAAAATATTAAAAAAAAACGATCAGAAACCCGAGTTTTTTTACCAATTCTTCTCGGCAAAAAACAAAAACCGATATGAATTTTAGTATAAATATAGTTCTTAGGCCGAAAGGCATTAGTATTAAGTAATCATAGTTTAACTTAGAGCGCCCGCATGGGGCCAGTAAGTTAGTTGTAAGTTATTGATAAGTAGGCTAGTTTTAATGAATTTTTGTCTAGCTTTAAGTTAGTTATAAGATTAATGGAAAATAAAAATGAATTAAAAAAAAAAAAAAAAAAGATCTCCGCTTCAGACGTGAGGGGTCTCAGGTTCGATTTCTGTCACCGTCAACATTTTTTTTTAATTTTAAATAATTTTCTCTTTTTTTTCAACACATTCGCTGCAATTCAAAATGCATGGCCTAAACCAATGTTTTGGTGAGGAAACGACAAGCAATCTATATATATAAAAATGAGTTTAGCTTTTGTGTGTGACATTATATCTAGAATACGACTGACAATGAGTGGATTTTTATAAATTTTTTTTAAATGAAAGATGACCTGTTGATGGTTTAGGAAAACAAAATTGAAAAGCCGTCCAGCCGAAGTTTTTGTAGCCCACTTTTTGTAAGGCTACATCGCAAAAGTTCACTTTGTCTTTTTAAAATTTGATATGCTATTTTACATAGATTATGTGTCATTAATTCAGATCCAAAATTGAAAATTAATCCGGGCATTCACAATAAAGCTCTAATTTCGATTGTAGACATTTTTATGTCAATATAAAAAACAAAGTCGGTTTAGTTACACCATTTATAACTCAACAAATGCTGGACCGATTTAAATGATCTCTGATCTCCACCCCAAATACCAGCATAGCTATTAGAATATCAGACAAAATTTACTTTATAGGGTGACATTGGGTAAAATGAAAAAGACGTATCCGAATACAAAAAAACTCTACCTGCCTTCAAAAGGTTATTCTTAGGAAATGGCTTCAAAGATATTTTTTTTAGATTTTGCTATTCGTAGGATGAAATGGGGGTAAAAATGAAAAAAAATTCTTTTGGTGTTTGAAAGGGCATTTCCTACGCAAATTGCTTTAGGGGCATTTTTTTCAAATTTTGTTTTTTGTGGGGTGAAATAGAAAAAAATGAGATGTTATTTTGAGTGGCTTTAGGAATATTTTTTTCCAAAAATTTTGTATTTATTGGGTGAATGAGGGTACAAACGGAAAGTGATATCTCATTTAACAAATTTTGTTTGTGTTTGAAAGGTTTTTAAAAAAAAAATGCTATTTGTATAGTGAAATCGGGTAAATATATAACAGTGGTTTTCGCATACAAACATTCTTTCTGTATTGCGAACGCAATAATGGTTGGACTTAGAGGATCATAGTTTTACAAGTTTAGCCTTTCATAACGTGAAGTAGGTTAAAACCCAGAAAGAAGTATTCGATTAAGAAAAGTCAAAAAATAATGTTTTCTTTTGTAATTTTTATGCGAAGCTTAGGTTTGACTACCCGTGCGAAGCCGGGTGGGCCAGCTAGTGCTATATAAAACCGAAGAAAATAATTATTCGGTTTTCGTCGGTGAAAACAAAAATCTAATTACTGACGCATCAGCGCTGTTAAAAAAGAAAAAGAAATGCCTGCTTTCATGTGAATTGGAGAAATTGAAAAATCATGCGTTCAATGCTTTTTATACAAAGCGTTCCGAGTTAACCATTAAAAACGATATTTTTATGTGGGAATATAGAGTTGTTGCTTTGAGAAGCTTTATTCTGAAGCAAGTTCATGAAACTCATCTCGGGATGGTGAAGACAAAGCCGTTATTAAGGTCATATGTTTGGTGGCCAAAAATCGATGCCCACATAGAAAATTTGATCGGTGGATGAGAAGCTTCTGTAAATGTTTTGCCAAGTCCTCGGAAAATTTATACCATGATGTGGGAAATTGCAACAGGTCCTTGGAAGAGGATTCACTTAGACTTCTTTGGTTCTCTGAAAGCATTGAATTTTCTGGTCATCATCGATGCATATACCAAATGGATTGAAGTGTTTTACACTAAGCATCCACGAAAAGTTTCGTTATACGATGTTTACGTTATGTTTTTTTCACGTTTTGGCATACCCGAGCAAACACACAGTATAAGGCTGTGGCTTACAGCGCCAGGATATCCAGCAACGAATGGTGCGTCGGAGAATGCGGTTCGAACGTTGAAAATTCGATTAAAAGTCGAGAGGTTGAAAAAGATATCGACATTGTGTTATGCGATTTTTTGTTCGATTATCGTATCTCTAAATATTGATCTACTGGTATAGGTTATAATACCAACACACCTCAGTGGTCAAGTGCTGTTATTGATAAAGTTTTGCGAACGAGAATGTACTAATGCAAAATGGATACTGGTAAGTTTATTAAAAGGCATATCGATCAAATAAGAAAATTTGTTAAACCTAATAAAAATGTTTGTAATCAAAAAACAAAAAAATGGTGTATTTTAAAAATGAAAATACTGGGCCCTTATTATGTATTACGAAACGAACACCAGAAAAACACGAAGCCCAGGGAAACGAAAGTCAGATCGTAATGCGATTATGAAAATTAAAATATAAAACAACTTTATTTTTTTGTTTTTCGCACTATATTTATTATTTTTCTTACATTTTTCCTTAGCTCACACAAAACAACAAAAAACCAAACCAAAGTAGTGGCGGATTTAGTTTTTCTGCAGCCCTAGGCCTGGTTGAATAAGCCACCCCCCTTATTTTTTTTTTAACTAAATTCTTTTAATTGCCTTTGCTCTTAACCGTTTTTGCAGAGCCTTTTTTCTGTGTTGCGAGAAAACACCCAAACATTTTTAACACGCTTTTATTAGGTTGACCTACAATCTGATATTATGTACAGTCATCAGGGGAGGGAAAGGGAATGTGGGGTCAGATACCCCCATACATTATATGGCAGCATCCTTATTTTAAGACTTAAAAATAAATTATAGTTTAAAAAAAAATAAAGCTCTAATAGAGAACCGAACGTACGATAACCAGTAGTCATCAAAAATAAATAAATTAATTCAATACTTAAACCCAAATACATACGTCATAGCGCCAGACGACACATAATGACTCAAACACAATGTATTCATATATCATGTTACTCGTCGCTACGTTCGCGAAGCATAACACATCGTGTTAGGCATTCAGGTTACCAACCAGCCAATGTGCAGCGTCAGTTTATGTCAGGTCAGTATATTAAATGAAGTAATTCAAAAATAGCTGATATGACAGTATCTATCTGAAGTAATTTGGGTTTAATTATTGAATATTATAAAAATTATAATTGATCGTTTAGGTATAAATACGGAACAATAAATAAAACAAATTGTATTCGATTTTGAACTACCAAACTAAGTGTTTTTATTAAAGGGCTCTTCAGCTCAATAATAACTGTAGTTGTCATTTTTCTGTTTTAAACCTATACCTGGCTAACTTAGCAATACTTTTCTTACCAGGTCAAAGCGATTAAGCTTAACTGCTAACGCGAATGGGTTCTTAGAATGACTCGAACCACCAACGTTACATGGCGATCTTGCCAGGAGCCCAGAAGTATATGACGACTCCAGAAGACCTAGCCAAAGCTGCCGACTACATCAGGCGAGCAGAACAAATATTGAACCAATCTGCGCAACCCCTGGCGGAAGATAAAGCAGTGGGACCTAGGCCCCTTACCATAGTGCGAAGCTTTTTTGTCGAAGCTGAGGTAGACTCGCCGGTGTCTAGGGTTTATCCCAAAGAAAGCACAAAACTTGGTTTAAGAGTATCTAACATGTTATTTCATATAATCTTAACCTACTAAGTAAACACGGTATTTCATATAATCTTAAATATAACAATAGGATTGAAGTAAAGACAAGTCTGCTCCCGATCTTCAGACAGCGTCCACCGTGCACTTAGTAGAAGCGCAGGACGGAAAAGACAGGTTGGGATTCCTACCCCGCCTTCAGCGGCAAGCTAAAGGAAAGACAAGTCTGAGCCCGGCTTTCAGACAGCGTCCGCTGTACACTTAGAAGAAGTGCAAGACGGAAAATACAGGTTGGGATTCCTTCCCCGCTTTCAGCGGCAAGCTAAAGGAAAGACAAGTCTGAGCCCGGCTTTCAGACAGTGTCCGCCGTACACTTAGAAGAAGTGCAAGACGGAAAAGACAGGTTGGGATTCGTTCCCGCCTTCAGTGGCAAGCCAAAGGAAAGACAAGTCTGCTCCCGATCTTCAGACAGCGTCCGCCCCGCACTTAGAAGAAGCGCAAGACGGAAAAGACAGGTTGGGATTCGTTCCCCGCCTTCAGCGGCAAGCTAAAGGAAAGACAAGTCGATCTTCAGACAGCGTCCACCGTGCACTTAGAAGAAGCGCAAGACGGAAAAAACAGGTTGGGATTCGTTCCCCACCTTCAGCGGCAAGCTTAAGGAAAGACAGGTCTGAGCCCGGCTTTCAGACAGCGTCCGCCGTGCACTTAGAAGAAGCGTAAGACGGAAAAGACAGGTTGGGATTCGTTCCCCGCCTTCAGCGGCAAGCCAAAGGAAAGACAAGTCTGCTCCCGATCTTCAGACAGCGTCCGCCGTGCACTTAGAAGACGCGCAAGACGGAAAAGACAGGTTGGGATTCGTTCCCCGCCTTCAGCGGCAAGCTAAGGGAAAGACAAGTCTGAGGCCGGCTTTCAGACAGCGTCCGCCGTGCACTTAGAAGAAGCGCAAGACGGAAAAAACTGGTTATGATTCGTTCCCCGCCATCAGCGGCAAGCTAAAGGAAAGACAGGTCTGAGCCCGGCTTTCAGACAGCGTCCGCCGTGCACTTAGAAGAAGCGCAAGACGGAAATGACAGGTTGGGACTCGTTCCCCGCCTTCAGCGGCAAGCCAAAGGAAAGACAAGTCGATCTTCAGACAGCGTCCGCCGTGCACTTAGAAGAAGCACAAGACGGAAAAAACAGGTTGGGATTCGTCCCCCGCCTTCAGCGGCAAGCTTAAGGAAAGACAGGTCTGAGCCCGGCTTTCAGACAGCGTCCGCCGTGCACTTAGAAGAAGCGTAAGACGGAAAAGACAGGTTGGGATTCGTTCCCCGCCTTCAGCGGCAAGCCAAAGGAAAGACAAGCCTGGGTCCGGCTTTCAGACGGCGTCCACCGTGCACTTAGAAGAAGTGCAAGATGTAAAAGTCGATGGGATTCGTTCCCCGCCTTCAGCAGCAACCTGAAGAAAGTCAATCGCGAATATAATTTAAATATTTACAAGCCTCAAAAAAACGGTAGGGGTGGTGAAACCCAAAAAGTGCGACTCCTGATGGTACACTTCGTACCCAACAGTATGTCTCGGTTGGCTAATTAGTTTATTCCGTTCCAGAATAAACCAATTGGCACGGTATGGTATTCTTCCTTTAGTACACTTGATTGGTACTGACAACAGCAAAGGTAGAAGACGAAATTACATGAAAATCACACTTCCCCATATCACATTTACTGACGACATTGAGTGTAAACTAGTAAAATGGAAACGAAATGAAAACGTAAACAACATACCTAATCATCATCTGGTCGTAGGTATGCATAATACGAGTAGAGTGGAGGAAGTCGATTTAACCCAGGTTTTGGTGTTACGGAGCGAAAATTCTAATACTCACCCCAGGGTTCGGTAGTGCGTAGTGGTATACAAAAATAATTTCGGAAATGGTAAAAAACTGGTTTCGGTGATACGGTGTGTTGAAAGTTACGAATGATTGGTTCGGCACGGGATGCTGGTCTTCGGTTGGAAGGATTAAAAGTGTAACGCTTCGTTACAATAGAAGAGTACAGATTGAGGACAACCAAGAAAGCCACTCCAGCAGTTGACACGATAAACAGCCCACTCAAACAAAAACAGTCCCGAGGGAAACAAACCCAATTTCGTAAGAAATTAACGGAATTGTATCGTCTCGCCAGCATTCCCGGATTATCGACGGAAGCCCGCAATACCTTCAACACCGAAATAAAAGAACTTCGACGAGCAAGACGACAAGAGTAGCAGCAGCAGAAAAAGGAAAAACGACAACTAGACTGCCTTTTTAACACCATAGTTAAAACCTATCAAGAATGGGCACAACAAAAAGCAAACACGAAACTATAAACACTGGACCCCAGATGCTAAATGCATCATTCGTGCTACAAACCACCGACACGAACCATATAGCCGCCATACTACTGATGATGTTCATCACCGCCATCCTAGTAGGATTGATTTACCTGGGTTTACAACATTTCCGCCGAAAAATGTTAGCCGATGTTCTAAAACATTTAGAAAAAAGGCCGTCAACCATATACACTTGCTTTTGTTTTAAAAACAAAAAAAAATATCTATTAGTAATAAAAATTATAAATCTTTTGCATTAAATTTGGTCATCAATGTCATTCACACTATTAGAAAAATCCTTAGAAGATCTCAAGAACTGTTATATAAGTTTAAAAAAAAATTCTTATGGAAAATGAAAACCTGAAGGAGTACAAGCTAAAATTGAGCAAATAGAATCATTTTGGAAAGATTTCGTATCATATTTTACGACTATTGAGATTGACCAAGCCCTTCTCTCAGAATACGAGCGCATTTACTTACGTTATCGCATTCAGAGGACATTGTAAATAACAGTATTGACACAACTACAACTAAAATGACAGAACTTGAAGTCAGTCTTCAAGGTGAGTCGACCAGATCTACCCTCACTACTGCTTATATCGCAGAGGCCTTGCATTTTTAAAGAAAGGAGTTCATGACAGATATAAAATAGTTTTAGACAGTGCTCGACACAACAATTTAAAGGACGCAATCGACCATTTACTAGAACTTGATACAGGTAATGCAGCTTTCCATAGTGAAACAATTCGTTATATAAACAGTAACGTAAATCGTAATAGATCCCAACCACGATCTAACCAAAGTAATAGAAATAATTTTTCACCCAGACAACAAAACAATTGTCGCAATCATAATCAACGCAACAATTATTCCTTCCCACATAACCGAAATTATTCCAGAAATTCAAATTTTAACAATCCTAGAAGTAGTTCTAATAATAACCCGCATATAATTACAATGACCGGAATACCGGAATTAATCATAATATAGTAACGCCAAATCCGTCTAGTAACCGTTACGGTAACTATCAAAGTAATAACAATTTTGGCAATAGATATAAAAGAGAGCAAGCTACTCGCAAAAATGGATATAGACAAGAAACTGATCGTAATAATTCCCAAAACTCAGTAAGAAATAACAGATATTCACCAGATAATAAAGGGTCCGCCATCTAACGTTTTTTTTTCAATTAGTGCTTATTTCGTGAATGGTAACACTTAGCTCATGTCTGATTTGACAGATAATTAGTTTTATCCTTCCGCTGAACGAATATGGTTGTGTATACGCTTCACTAAGTGGGCCTGCGATCGACTTACAGAAGATGCCGATTTTGCCAAAAAATCACCGGTTTGGAAGCCGACCAATCGGAAAGGGAACATTAAGCTCAGAGCCACCAATTGCCATTTGCACCGGAGGCATAGCAAACGGCATATACTTACAGATTCAGGTTAGTAATAAGCCAAATATTAAATTCCTTATTGATACAGGTGCATCAATTTGTACGATAAAACACCAAGTATTAGATAAAACAACTTTTGTAAACAAAGATAATAGTACAACAATAATGGGTATTTCAGGAAATCTTATAACTATAGAAACATGCACGAACACACTTCTTTTAGGACAATATCAGACTAAGTACGACTTTCATATTGTACCAGAATCCTTTCCAGTACCAGCTGATGGTTTTATTAGATCTAACTTCTTACAACATTTTGGAGCTAAAATAGACCTATAGTACTTTATTTTAAAACTTAATCTTGACAAACATGCAATTTCACTCCGAATTTAAAATCAAAATAAATTATTATCAGTTAACCTTCCACCAAGGTGTGAGGCAACCTATTGGTTAGGAACAAAACATTCAGGTAACAGAATATTCAATTCAGAAGAATTATGCGAAGGTGTTTTTATGGGTAGTTCCATTTCTCACACAAAAGAAGGAAAAATACCAGTAAAAATATTAAATACTCGTGAATCTGAAGTCAAACTTCAATGGACTGAACCTAAATCACCTCCCTCTTCTGACTAATACATTCTTTAATACGAAAACGCAGATAAATCCATAACATCCCGAACAAAAAACGTACTCGCCGAAATTAATTTTTACACATTGAACGACGAAGAAAAGACTGAAATTATAAATATTTGCTCCAAGTTTCAAGATATCTCTTTCACCTTGATCATGATAAATTAACATACACTAACATAGGTCAGACTCATATCACACTCAAAGAAGGAATTTCACCTAAATATACTAAACCTTACAGACTACCCCACTCACAGAAACAAGGCATATAAGAAGAAGTACAAAAAATGTAAGCAGATGAAATAATCGAACCTTCTATTTCCGCATGGAATTCCCCAATATTAGTTATACCCAAGAAAAAAGATCCGATTACTGGATAACAAAAATTTAGACTTGTTATTGACTATAGGAAGGTAAATGATTCAATAGAAGATGATAAGTTTCCTTTACCTAACATTACGGATATATATGACATGGTAGGTGGAGCTTCATATTTTTCATGCATAGATCTTAGCCAAGGATACTATCAAATTAAGCTGGATTCTGAGAGTAGACCTTGTACAGCTTTCTCAATGAAAAATGGTCACTATCAGCTTAAACGTCTTCCGATGGGACTGAAAATTTCACCCAGCACGTTTCCAAGAATGATGTCTATAGCCATGTCAGGTTTAACTTAATCAAAATGTTTTGTTTACCTTGATGATCTAATAGTATTCGGACATAATTTAGAACAACATCGTAAAAATTTAATTGGAGTCTTTTAAAGGCTAAGGGAAGTTAATCTAAAAATTCACCCTGGAAAGTGTTCATTTCTAAGAAAGGAAGTTTTATATTTAGGACATATAATTTCTGATAAAGGAATATTACCCGATCCATCTAAATCTGGTATAATGAAAAATTTTCCAATTCCGAAAAACGCCGATGAAGTCAAAAGATTTGTAGCGTTTGCGAATTACTACAGAAAGTTTATACCAAACTTTGCTACGATAGCAATAGTTTTAAACCGGTTGCTAAGAAAAAATATAGAATTTGATTTCAATGAAGATTGCAAAACATCATTCAATTTACCCAAAGAAATTCTTACCAGCCCTAAAGTTCTACAATTCCCGAATTTCGACAAGGAATTTATTTTACGAACCGACGCATCTGGTTTCGCTTTAGGAGCTATTTTGTCAAACTTTGACGACAGACCCATAGCATATGCGAGCAAAAATTTAAATAAAGCGGAGAAAAATTACAGTACAATCAAAAAAGAGTTACTTGCTATAGTATGGGCCGTCAAATATTACTGACCATACCTTTTCGGAAGAAAATTTAAAATCCTAACAGATCGCAGACCACTTATTTACCTTTTCTCATTGAAAGAACCATCACGCAGATTGACAAAATTAAGATTACTTCTAGAAGATATTAATTTTTATGTGGAATATTCACCCGGAAAAGATAATTGTACTGCTGATACACTCAGCACAATTATTGTACTGCTGATGCCCTCAGCAGGCGGTCAGCCATCAGCCGAATAGGAGAAATAACATGTAGCATACTAAAACATGCACGTGCCGTAACTATTAGGGACTGGTGGAAGTGTGATCATAGCCTCTTCGCGGCGGCCGCTAGAAACAAGCCTTTAAAAAGGTTTGGCTAATATGATCGGGAGGGTTCCACACGTTGGCAACAGTTTAATTCCCTGTTCCGTAAAACTAAACGAATTTCGAGACCTACAACAAGCCTCGGAAACGGACTGATCTCACGACGACAACCCACGCAAAGAAAACGGAAAAACGATTTACGAATTTTCTTATACGTACGATCGCTCTATAGAGCTCGAGCTGCTCAGCAGCTAGCCGATGCCCTGTCAAAATATAAAGCTGACATAACAGCACTCCAAGAAATAAGATGGACAGGGAATGGTGTTCTACAGAAGAAAGATTATGACTTATATTACAGCTGTCATACAAAACACCATGTGCTCGGGGTAGGCTTCCTAGTCGGCGAAAAAATGAAGTCTGCCATCATCGGCTTTAACGCTATAAGCGAAAGGCTATGCACCCTTCGCGTGCGAGGCAAATTTAAGAACATCAGCCTCATTAACGTTCACGGACCTACGGAGGAGTCCTCAGACGAAGAAAAAGAGACTTACTACGAACAAGTCGAGAGGGCCCTCAATGCCTGTCCAAGGTATGACGTAAAAATCATCCTTGGGGATTTGAATGCAAAAATAGGTCGGGAGCCGGTATTCAGGCATTACGCAGGCACCCATAGTTTGCATGAGAACACTAATGACAATGGACTTCGAGTCTTAGAATTGGCAGCATCGAAAAACATGGTCGTTGCGAGTACCAGGTTCCCGCGTAAAGATATCTACAAAGCCACCTGGGTATCACCTGATGGAGTCACTCGTAACCAAATTGACCACGTGTTGATAGACCGTCGTCACTACTCGAACTTGATGACGGTACGAACGTACCGAGGTGCCAATATCGACTCGTATCACTATCTTGTGAAGAATTGAAAAACGGCTTCACAGACAGAAAAAATCAGCCTGGGAGAAGAACATAATCTGTGAAATAGAGAAAAGCCGAGAGTGAGGTCCGGAAGTTGTACCAATCCGTCCGAAACATGACGCAGTACGAACCACGCTGCACATACTGCAAGGACAGAGAGGGAAATCCGATCCCCGATCCTCAAAGCATACTGGAGCGATGGGAAGTGTACTTCAATGAATTGCTAACTGGTCAGCTCACTGCAGAAGTGGAGGCTCCATTTCTTCAAGAAGAGTACCCTATGTTGCCGCCACCAAGCAAAGAAGAGGTTGAGAAGGCTATAGGCCGGCTAAAGAAAAACAAAGCCCCGGGAGCCGATGGTATACCAGCCGAACTATTTCAACACGGTGGGCCAGCTTTACGTCAAGCAATTCATGAGATTATAGTGCACGTGTGGGAGCATGAAGAAATTCCAGAAGACTGGCGAAAAGGTATAATTTGCCCCATACATAAGAAGGGAGATGTCACAACGTGCAGAAATTATAGAGGTATCACGTTGTTGAGTACCGCTTATAAGATACTCTCCTCTATCCTACAAGACCGGATAACGCCATACGCTAAAACCATCATCGGACAATATCAGTGTGGTTTCATTCCAGGCAAATCAACAACTGATCAGATCTTTACCCTTAGGCAGGCGATGGAAAAATGTCTAGAATTTATCATCCCAACATACCATCTCTTTATAGACTTTAAGGCCGCCTACGATAGCATAGCCAGGGTAGAACTTTACAAAGCCATGAGAGAATTTGGCATCCCAAATAAATTGCCACGAATATGTAGGTTGACCATGACCAACGTAACAAGTTAAGTAAAAATAGCCGGATTGCTATCCAAACCAATCAACATCTTTAATGGACTCCGAGACTTGGGTGCTTAGCAAAAGGCACTCCGACCTTTTAGCCGCGTTCGAGAGAAAAGTCTTAAGGAGAATTGTTGGCCCCATATGTGAGGAAGGACGATTCCGGAGACGGTACAATCATGAATTGTACGCAATCTACCTTGAAGCAGTTATCGTGAGAAAAGTTAAGCTCGGTAGACTCCGGTGGGCAGGGCACCTAACTCGCATGAGCGAAGAGGAACCTGCTCGGAAAGTTCTTTGTGGTACATTCTATGGTAGACGACAGCGTGCTAGACCATGCTTGCGCTGGAAAGATGGCGTAGACCAGGACGCCCGGAGCCTTGGGGTGTGCAACTGGATGGCGGCGGCTCGAGACCGGGATGAGTGGAGAGACTTGTTGAAGAAGGCCAGGACCGGACCCCGGTTGTCGAGCCGACGATGATGATGCCCTCAGCAGAATAACACTTCAATCAGAAGATCTGAAAAAAATATACATTTGTGTGACTACCAGATCACAATCCAACAAAATCGAGTCGAACAGTAGAAAAGAACCGACAAAAATACTAAATAAAGATCAAATAATTACCGAGTTATTAAAACCGCCAGAAAATGGATTAAAAATAGTCGAATTAAAAATAATCAAAAGTTTCAATAAAGGATTAGAAGAAATAAAGGGAACTAAAATATTAGGTCCAAACAAAGTTTTGGCATATATTCCAGAAACAAACTGTTTGCTGAAAAATTGCTCAATGATTGGCACCCCAGCTCAATTAGAATCATTTGGCAAAGTGAATCTAAGAGACGTGCATAACAATTGTGAGACATTAAAATATATTAAAGAAGAATCCAAGGGTTGCACTATTGCCCGATCGGCATCATTTTCTCAAATGTTGTTGAGGGACGTACGAAAATCTGCGGACTTTTATCTGTGAATAAAATTTGTATAACTAATGAAGAATTAAGAAAACTCTCAGGTGGCCGCCATAAATATAAAATAAATGATTTAAAGAAAGAATTACAAGAAATGTTCAAAGAGAGTAAAATAAAAGCATACCTAATAAATAATCAAAAATTGAAATAACAGACACATACAAGAAAAATCTTATATTTAACGATTACCATATGCTACCAACAAGTGGACATGCTGGTATTAATCGCATGTTACGACACATTAGAAAGAAGTACTTTTGGACAGGAATGCAAAACGAAGTGACGACATATGTTAAGCATTGCGCAATTTGTCAACGTAACAAACACGTTCGACCAAAAAGACAACCCTTGACAATAACTACGACAGCTGAGACTAGTTCCGATAAAATATTTTTAGATTTGGTAGGCCCTTTAGATGAATCCGAGCACGGATCAAAATATATTCTAACTTTACAAGATGAACTATAGAAATTTGTTGAAGCGATACCACTTCAAAACAAAGAAGCAAATACTGTAGCCAAGAGCTTAGCAGAATGTTTTATTCTAAAACATGGTGTACCACATACCATAGCTTCCGATCAAGGTTCCGAATTCATTAACAAAGTATTCGTTGGCATATGTAAACTGTTAAAAATAGAACAGTTAAGTTCTACGGCTTACCACCATGAAAGCATAGGAGCATTAGAAAACACACACAAAGTTTTAGGAGCTTACCTTAGAAGCTTTGTTCCAGAAAAACATACAGATTGGGACACATGGTTGCCCTATTATGTTTTTTGCTACAACACTACGGTTCATTCAGAGACAGGATTCACACCTTTCGAGTTAGTATTTGGAAAACGATGTATACTGCCTTCAAATTTAACCAAAAATGTACATCCAGTCTACAACTACGATCACTATGTGATAGATTTAAAACAAAAATTGCAAATTGCTTACAGAGACGCTAGGAACAGTTTAATCGAAAAAAAAACTAATTCGAAAAAGTAGATATGATACGGAATTTCGAACAAAGTCTTTTAATTTTGCTAAAGGTAGTTTAGTTCTATTACGAAAAGAAAATAGAAAAAAAATTGGACGCAATTTACGTAGGACCATTTGAGGTTGTATCCCAAAATGGAGTAAATTGAGAAATTAAAAGAGAAAATAAAATAGTTAATGTTCATAAAAATAGATTAAAACCTTTTTATACTTATTTACTTATGATATGAAATTAATTATAATAAAATCAATACGAATTAAAAATAAAAAAAAAAAAATAAATTGTAGAGAATATGATAAGATTTAATAAAACAGTATATACATAAATGATAAACAAAAGGATGTTAATAAAAACAATACTTAATAAAAGTAGTATTTAGACACAATTTTAACAATAGTTCTTAATATATATATTATAAATATACATACATACATATGTAAATGTATGCATCTGTTCGGGAACTTATTCTTCCGGTTAAAAGAGGCGAACAAATCTGTAAAGTCCAGAGAAAGAGGGCACTATGCCGAACACAAATAGTCTATATTTAACAGTATTTATTGAATTTTAACTAACAAATCTTTAAGTGAACCGTCGCGGTTGGAGGACAAACAGTAACAGAACTTGACAGACCAAGTCCGTCGCCAAGCCACCACCAGTCCAGTGTCCAGAAGTGCAGCGTCACCATAGTTCCCATAAGTGTAGGGAGTCCAGTAGCTGGTACCATGCCCACGCCTTAGACATCCAACGGCACACAAGGAAGAATGTGCCGACACCAGCAGCAATTGTCAAGATCCGTGGGACCGTCATCGGAGGGCAAGCCATCGTCGTGAGGTTGTTTATTTGTTCTTCCAAGAACTATATCGGAGACCTCAGTATACTGCTGTATTTATCCATTATAAATATAGGGCAGTGACGATTGATTGGCGACAACAAATATCTAATGTCTATAGTCCAGACTATGAACCATCCATGGTGCGGTACTCTCTTCGTCGGCAAGTGGATGACGATACCTCAGATGACTATATGAAGTATGTCTGCCTGTATACCCTCTGTATAGAAAGTATCCCGTATCATCAACAACGAGTGGGTGACGATTTGCTATGTAGCTGGTCTGTGCACAGGAATGTATCTCTGATTGCCTGTGCACAGAAAAGTATTTGTTGTCGTTGGCTGGCATGACGATACCTATAGCCATAGGTATAAGAAGCTGCTAGTGGCATCAAAATGTGTCGCAATTCAATGCCCATTGACTGCGCATAGTACTAGGGCAGTATCGAATGTGTGATGTGGTGATGATTGACTGGTGGTGGGTGGAGGGATGCGCCAAGCATGGGGTGCGCACAAAGTGCGGTGTCAGCGCTGAGGTTGGAAGGCACTTAGTTTCTAGGTCATCGGTTGATGACCGAACATCCTGCCCGGTCGAACCTTGGGTTCGAAATGTTGTAGTATGGTGGCCCAAGGACCCTTCCTGGGGTGGGCATAGGAGACAAAAGGAGGTTGAGGAAAATTGTCCATGAATTTCATGGAACTGGAAGTCGACTGAGTCCAGATATTGTCGTACAAAATGACCCATATGTAATGATGAAGAAGACGAGGAGGAAGAAGAGGAATTAAGACTCTATCAGGCGACAGAGCTTCTGTACTGGACGGCGACACTCGCCGGTCGCAGTGTGAAGTGTTGCGTTGCGGGCCAATCCATCATTGCCCAAGTGAACAGCTGTGACTCTGCCGAGTCGCCAATGTGTAGGTGGTAGATTCTCATGACGCACAAGAACGATGTCATCAACTTGGAGGTTCGGTTCTCGTTTCTCCCATTTGTTGCGCGTCTGTAGGGTGTTCAAGTACTCCTCGCTCCATCTCTGCCAGAAGTCTTGATGTACCTTTCGTAACCACTGGTACTGTTTGAGCCGGTTGATCGGTACGTCGGCGATGCGTGGCTCTGGTACCGCTATCAGCGGGGATCCGATCAGGAAGTCTCCAGGAGTGAGAGCTAGCTTGTCGTCAGGGTCATCGTGTAGAGGAACCAATGGACGCGAATTGAGACAAGCTTCGATGCGTGTTGCCAATGTGTGCAACTGGTGATACCACAATGGCTGTGACCCTACTAGGCGCGTCAAATGATGCTTGGCAGATTTCACGGCGGCTTCCCATAGACCTCCTTGATGGGGTGCGCCGGGGGTGATGAAATGCCATCTGGTACCGGTATGCGCCAAGGCTTGTTGGTTAAGTTGTGACTGGAACTGCACCAAGTCTTCCTTCATAAGCCGGTTGGCTCCCACGAAAGCTGTTCCATTGTCACTGTAGAGATTGGAGCATGTTCCACGCCTGCTCGTAAATCTGGTGAAGGCGTCCATGAATGCCTGGGCCGAAAGGTCTTCGATCACCTCAAGATGTACCGCCTTGGTAGCCATGCAGATGAAGACTGCCAAATAGCCTTTGACAGTGGTGCGGGATCGCTTAGTTCCGACGCGAAGAGTGAATGGCCCGCAGTAGTCTACGCCAGACGATAGGAAGGGCCTTGCTGCGTTCACTCTAGGACCGGGCAAAGAAGCCATCTGTTGTTTGATCAGTGTTCCACGGTGCCGTCGGCAGATGACACATTTATGGATGAATGATCGAACCGCTTGTCTACCCTGAAGGATCCAATATTTGTGACGTAAGGTCTGAAGCATGAGTTGCACTCCTCCGTGCATGGTAACCTCATGGGTGTGGTCAATCAGCAGCTTCACAAGGTGCCCAGTCTTGGGCAGGACCATCGGGAATTTCTGTCCATGTGAGAGAGATGAATAAGTGAGTCGGCCTCCAACTCTGAGGAGACCCTGGTCGTCTAAGTACGGATTAAGAGATAGCAGCGGGCTGCTGCTTGCCAACGGGGACTTCCTCCGCAATTGGTGAACCTCTTGATGGAAGCGCATCGCTTGTTCGATTCGTATTAGACGCTGAAGTGCGTGATCGAGCTCATCCGCTCCGACCACGGGTATACGCATATTGTGCCGATGAGGCTTCAACCACCTTATAATGTAGGCGACAACACGTAAGAGTTTCGACATCTTGCTAAATCGTTCTACCAGGGAAACGATTGTGCCATCATGGCACCGAGTAGTTAACTGGGGTTGAATAGTGGTTATGCCGGAGGTAACTGACGGCTTGAGTTCAGCCACAATCTCGACCGTGGTGGCGTCATCTGGCTGCCCGGCTGGGCCAAGAGGAAGTGATTCGGATTTTAGCCACTCTGGGCCTTGCCACCAGAGGTTGTGCTGGACGAGTTCAGAGGCCCCAAGACCCCGACTCGCGCAATCGGCTGGATTTTGAGCAGAGCGTACATGATGCCACCGCTCGGGTGACGTGAGCTCCTGAATCTGTCGGACTCGATTAGCGACATAAGGCTTCAGAAGAGAGGGCTCTTTTCGTAGCCAACACAAAACGATACTGGAGTCTGACCATAGGAAGTATGGCGCGGCTGCGAGGTCAAGTGCTGTACGGATGGATTCGAAGGTGACCGCCAGAAGGTGGGCGGCGCAAAGTTCTAAGCGTGGTATAGTGGCACCTTTGATTGGTGCTACCTTCGTCCGGGCGGTCAACAAGGAGATCTGGACTTGGTCATCTGGAGAGGTAGTTCTCAAATATATGACTGCGGCGTAGGCTCGAGAGCTGGCGTCACAGAACCCATGAATTGTGGTGGGATGCTGGCGGTGCATGCCTAACCAGCGAGGCACACGCACACTGTTGAGGTTGGTAAGGCCTGCCCGGAAAGATTGCCATGTAGATTGCAACTCGTCTGTGAGAGGGGCATCCCAAGTGATGCCTGCGGACCAGAGGGTTTGGATGAACATCTTTCCCACGATGACAACGGGAGCTAGTAAGCCCGTCGGATCAAATAACTGAGCTACTTCGCTGAGGACCCTCCGTTTAGTAGGACTGGACCCAGATACTTCTAATTCCACCAAGAAGAAGAGCTCGTCAGCTGTTGGGTCCCAACGGAGACCAAGTACTGTGGCGGTCGGGCACTCGATAACGAGCTCTGTGGAAAGAGAAGAAGAACGAACATTGTTAGTTACCCTACCAATTACCTGTGCGCAATTCGAATTCCACTTGCGCAACTTAAAGTGTCCTGCCAAGAGGACCTTGTTGATGTCAGCAGCGAGGCGAACCGCCTCAGGGACGCTGTTACAGCTGGTGAGAAGGTCATCCACGTAAAAGGCCTTCTCAATCGTCTCGGTTGCCGCTCGGGCACGGGAGGGGTCTGCGATCAGATGGTGGTTGTCATGCGCACACTGGATCATTGACCTTACTGACGTGTATGGGCTGGATGCCATACCATACGTCACTGTTGTTAACCGAAAGACCTTGAGCTCGTCTGACGGTGACTCTCTCCAGAGAATCCGCTGGAAGTCGCGATGTTCAGGCGCCACCAGGATCTGGCGGAACATCTTTTCCACATCGGCTGTCAACGCTACGGGGTACTTCCGGAACCTCAAGATTACATTGACAAGTGAATCTTGGATCGTCGGGCCCACTAGCTGGACGTCATTGAGCGAGACTCCTGTAGTGGTTTTAGCTGATGCGTTGAACACCACCCGGAACTTATCGATTACCGCATGGTGTGGAATGTAGTAGGAATTGGGGAGGTCGCCATGTTGACCTACCTGCTGCATGTGTCCCATATCCTCATACTCGCGCATGAATGCGACGTACTTCTCGCGCAGTGCAGGGTTGTTGTAGAGACGTCGCTCCAGGGAGTAGAACTGGCGTATGGCTGAGCGGTATGATGCACCAAGCTTCGGGCCATCGTGTTTGAACGGGATCTGGACCATGTAACGCCCTTCAGGCGTACGTGAATGAGTTGACTCGAAGTGACGGCTGCACTCATCTTCTCTCGTATTGTCCAGGGAAACTTCTTCCAGCTTCCAAAAGTTCTTGACCAACTCTTCTAGGGTAAAGTCCGTGGATGGGTTCGCTGTCGTCTGAGCATTATGGACTCGTGCCATTGGCTGCGGTGGCGTAAGAGCTGCCGGACCAAAGACTACCCAACCTAGTCGGGTCTGTTGAGCGTGAGGTTCATGCGGTTGGCCATGTATGACTGCATCCTGAACTAGGAGACCCCATACATCTGCACCCAGGAGAACTTCAATTGCACCAGGGGTGCCAAGGTGCTTGTCGGCTAATGGTAGACCAGTCAAGTGGGTCCACTGGGATAAATCAACGTACGAGTCAGGCATGACTGACGTGATGGTCGGGATAACCAAAGCCTTGAGCTGGATCGTGAACGAGGAACGGGTCGACCGAAGTGACAAAGTCACTTGTTCCTGTACTGAAGAATGTCTTAAGGCACCAATGCCTTGCACGGCAATATCCACCGGGGACCTAGGGAGCTGAAGTCTATCTACTAATGATGTTTTGGCAAAACTTACCTGCGATCCTGGATCGCAGAGGGCGCGCACCAAGTGCGGTTCCATGCTGTGACTGTGCGTATAGGCGAGCGCCGTTGCGAGTAGCACAGTCGAAGTTGGGCTGAGGAGTCAATTCTGATCCTCAAAGACATCAGGAGGTCCATGGTTGCGGTCCTGATACGCTACCCAGTTTGAAGGTTCTGGTAGTCGCGGCTTGGAGCTGGATGCAGGCACTGGTTGAGGTGGCTTCGGGCCCGTCTTGCACAATAGGGAATTGTGCCGCTGGTTGCAATGCCGACAGTTCATTGTAGAGGGGCAGCGATCTGCCCTATGGCCGCCCTTCAGGCAATTGAAACATAAATCCTCCGTGCGGAGGAAGTTGAGGCGGGTGTTGCAGTCCCACCTCCCAAACTCCTTGCAATAAGTGATGCGATGGCTTCCATTGCAGCACCGGCATCGGTCACTCTGCTTTCCCGTTGCCGCCACGGCATGCGTCCGGGCAACTGGCTGGCGATTCCGTTTCGGGGCGGCATTGGCTGTCTGCACGCCGGAGGTGGACGGTGTGACGCTCTCATTCCCTAAGCTGTGCGCGCGTGACCGTAAGAAGGTCAAGAACGAGGCCAAGGTAGGGATCTCCTTAGGCTTTCGGTGCATACGCCAGGCCTGCTTCGTCTTAGACGGCAAACAACGGGTTACTCCAAAAACAACCCAAGCATCCCAATGCTCTACTGGGAGTTTGAGCACCTTTAACGCTCTCAGCGTCTCCTGGACCCGATCCACGACCCCCAAGATTCCCTTCGCAGACTCAGATGTCTGGACGGGAAGGTCCATCAGCCGGCTCAGGTGAGCCTCAGAGAGCAAGCTCGGGTCATCGTAGCGCTCTTTCAGCTCCTCCCAGAGCTCCTCGTAGCCGCCGGTGTATATGCTGCCGACCATTCCCACCTCGGACGCCGGAACCGCTGACCTAAGCTTTTGCAGCTTGTAGGCGTTGGGTAGGTCCGGGTTGAAGTGGACCAGACTTTCAAAGGAGTCCTTGAACGCCATCCACTTGTGTGGACTCCCATCAAATGTCGGTATTTGGATGGGGTCCAGCTTCATCTCTATTTTGGATGTCGTGGCCGCCGAAGTAGGCTCAGCGGCCTTGGCGACTTCCATAGTCGCCTGCTCTAAGTTGAAGGCTCGTCGCTTCAGAGCCCCTGTGGCCTCGTTATACTGGGTGTCCACGACCTGCTGCAGAGTGTCGTGGACCCCGAAATCAGCGTCCTTTAATTCGGCTAGCGACTCCTCATGTGCCGCTTGGAATCGCTCATATTGCACGTCGAGCGACTTCTGCTCCAGGAAAATGCGGACCAGATCCCAAGTGTTGAGGTCCGCAGTCGTTATGTCGGTGTGCAGCCGCTTGATGGCGGTGCACGCAGCCGATCGTCTCGCCAAATGAGCCATTCGCGTTAATAGTCTTTACAACGATAGGGAAAAGGAGCCCGCACTCGAATGGTCTCAGACCAATGTTTATTTTCCTGAAAGGAGAATCTCAATTGCCACTACGAGGGCAGACAACGCGCACAGACACAATACCGCTATTGCTACGCAATAGACACACATAAGAACCGACCGCAAGGTATTGGGTCAACGGAGGGGCACAGATATCGACCACGGTAGGGGTTTCGCACAATTAACTGTTCACAATTCCTCACAATTCCTCACAGGAGGCACCAAATGTTCGGGAACTTATTCTTCCGGTTAAAAGAGGCGAACAAATCTGTAAAGTCCAGAGAAAGAGGGCACTATGCCGAACACAAATAGTCTATATTTAACAGTATTTATTGAATTTTAACTAACAAATCTTTAAGTGAACCGTCGCGGTTGGAGGACAAACAGTAACAGAACTTGACAGACCAAGTCCGTCGCCAAGCCACCACCAGTCCAGTGTCCAGAAGTGCAGCGTCACCATAGTTCCCATAAGTGTAGGGAGTCCAGTAGCTGGTACCATGCCCACGCCTTAGACATCCAACGGCACACAAGGAAGAATGTGCCGACACCAGCAGCAATTGTCAAGATCCGTGGGACCGTCATCGGAGGGCAAGCCATCGTCGTGAGGTTGTTTATTTGTTCTTCCAAGAACTATATCGGAGACCTCAGTATACTGCTGTATTTATCCATTATAAATATAGGGCAGTGACGATTGATTGGCGACAACAAATATCTAATGTCTATAGTCCAGACTATGAACCATCCATGGTGCGGTACTCTCTTCGTCGGCAAGTGGATGACGATACCTCAGATGACTATATGAAGTATGTCTGCCTGTATACCCTCTGTATAGAAAGTATCCCGTATCATCAACAACGAGTGGGTGACGATTTGCTATGTAGCTGGTCTGTGCACAGGAATGTATCTCTGATTGCCTGTGCACAGAAAAGTATTTGTTGTCGTTGGCTGGCATGACGATACCTATAGCCATAGGTATAAGAAGCTGCTAGTGGCATCAAAATGTGTCGCAATTCAATGCCCATTGACTGCGCATAGTACTAGGGCAGTATCGAATGTGTGATGTGGTGATGATTGACTGGTGGTGGGTGGAGGGATGCGCCAAGCATGGGGTGCGCACAAAGTGCGGTGTCAGCGCTGAGGTTGGAAGGCACTTAGTTTCTAGGTCATCGGTTGATGACCGAACAGCATCTATGTACAAAAAAAAAAAAAAGAAACTCTGCGTTGCAACAAAGATATAGCTACTAATCATTAAATTTATAAGTAAGTTAACAATACCTAATTTGGAAATGATGATTAAAACGATTGATAAAAGAAGAAGAATATAAAAATGCATACACAATATTAAATGAACAAATTAGACATAAGGATATATGTATAAATGTAAAGATCCCATTATTGTTATATGACACGGAAAAGAAGAAACCTCACAGGTTTAAGTTTTCTTCTTTTTCCCAAGGAAGGGTGGTGTAAAGGGACCACATCAGTAGTCATCAAAAATAAATAAATTAATTCAATACTTAAACCCAAATACATACGTCATAGCGCTAGACGACACATAATGATTTAAACACAATGTATTCATATTTCATGTTACTCGTCGCTACCTTCGCGAAGCATAACACATCGTGTTAGGCATTCAGGTTACCAACCAGCCAATGTGCAGCGTCAGTTTATGACTCTTACTAGGTCAGTATATTAAATGAAGTAGTTCAAAACTAGCTGATATGATAGTATGTATCTGAAGTAATTTGGGTTTAATTATTGAATATTATAAAAATTGTAATTGATCGTTTAGGGATAAATACGGAACAATAAATAAAACAAATTGTATTCGATTTTGAACTACCAAACTAAGTGTTTTTATTTAAGGGCTCTTCAGCTCAATAATAACTGTAGTTGTCATTTCTCTGTTCTAAACCTATACCTGGCTAACTTAGCAATACTTTGCTTACCAGGTCAAAGCGATTAAGCTTAACTGCCAACGCGAATGGGTTCCTAGAATCACTCGAACCACCAACATTACACAGTTATGCCACATGAAAAAAAAGTACCTACAGCGTAGACAAGAAATCCCTACATTTTCCCTAAACTCGCACAAAATGCATAAAATAAATAAAAATATCAAAATGAAGATATTTTTTTGTTTGCTTATTTTTCACCTTTTTTATTTTATTTATAGTTATTTATATATTTATTTATATAATAAAGTTAACAAATACTTAAAGGAATTCAAAAAAATTGTATAAAATCATTTATGGTTTTTTTTTCATTGAAAAAAAAAAATTGAATGCAAGTTGAAAATTATTTGTATTAAAAAAAATTGGAATGCAAGTTGAAAATTATTTGCATTACAAAAATTCAATTCGAAAATTATTTGCATTAAAAAAATTCAAATTTAATTCGAAATTTCTTTGAATTGAAAAAAAGAACATTTCTTGCATTAAAAAAACGGCAAATTTTATTCGAAAATTCTTTGCATTAAAAAAATGCAACAATATTTTTTGCATTAAAAAAAGGAAATTTAACTCGAAATTTGTCTGCATTAAGAAAAAATAGAAGTTTGATTCGAAAATTGTTTGCATTAAGAAAACAACATTTGTTGCATTAAAAAAATGCAAATTTTATTCAAAATTTTTTTGAATTAAAAAAATGTAAAAATGGAAATTTAATTCAATAATTTTTTAGATTACAAAAATGCATATGTAACACTAGAAAAAATATATAAAAGTACATACCGATTGTGATTTTTGTTAAAAAAACGCAAAAAAGACTTTTTTTCTAAAGTTTAAACTAAAAAGTTCAAACTTAATTCATTTATTGCCCACTTTGAGAATCAATTATTGTTCAGCGCCCCCAAAGAAAGAGATAAAATATTATTTTGCCATTTTTTTAATAAAATCGAACTTTCTCAACAAATTATCCATAGTCCTCCTAAACTACTTTTTTGTTACAAAATATTCTCAGGTGTGTTGCCACTCTCCATGTGGCCCACTAGCGCCCACAGGCATCACCGCTCACTTTGAGGATCAATTATATTTCAGCGCCCCCAAAGAAAGAGATAAAATAAAAATATTATTTTGTCATTTTTTCAATAAAATTGAACTTTCTCAACAAATTATCCATTGTCCTACTAAACTACTTTTTCAACGCAAAATATTCTCAGGTCTGTTGCCGTCCCCCTGTGGCTCACTAGCACCCACAGGCATCATCGCTTACTTTGAGAATCAATTACTTTTCTGCGCCCCAAAGATTTTGCCACCCTAGGCCCGGGCCTCCCGGGCTTTAGAGCTGTGTCAATCGTGATTGATTCGGTCTTTTTGACCCGTTCACCAAAAAGAACGATTGATTGCAATCACAGTAAACCGAAAAAATCAATCCCAGTATCAATCATTTCAGTTTTCAAATAAACGAGGTGACGCGAAGTATGTTTCGTTCATTACAATCGTTCTCAATCAATTCACACAAAGAAAGAAAAACACAAAAAAAAAAACAGAAGCGCATCAAAAGGTAAAGAAACTAATACAAATGAATAAAACAAAAACCCACGACACATACATACAATTATTTCTTCTCAGTTTAACTCCATATAATTTATTTTTGTGTTTGTCGTTTCTTTCTCATATGGTTCAGTGTCTGTTTTGTACGTTGTACCTATCATTTGATTGAGAATGACTTGAAAGAACGAAACGTATATCGTTCATGTGAACGATTGAAATTTGGATACAATGATGTACGGCACGGGTCACAACTCACAACACAATAACAAAGACCGAATCAATCTGATTCCAATGTGAACGATGCGATCTTTGTGCTTTAAAAAGTGCGTTACCAATAAAGGTATTATTTTTTTAATTTGTTAGGTAGGTTTTTTATCTACATTTATCTTTGAATCGCAACCAAAAAAAAGAATGAACGTTTATTTTTTTGACAACAAAAACGAAACTGAAACCAAAATGATTGGAAAAATGAACGATTGAAAAGAACGAATCATTGAACTGAACGACAAATGAACGATTGAATCTTTTAAAATGAACGATTGACACACCTCTACCGGGCTTAAGCCTAAATCCAACACTGAATACAATGTTGACAACAAACGCAAAACGAAAGAGAGCCAATACGACAGCTGAAGGCACTCGTTAATAAAATGGACGAGACTAGAGACATACCAATTTATAACAGTTTTTCGCCGTTAAAAGTGGGTGTGCGTTAACGCGCTTCGTGCGACTTGATAAAAAACTCTGGGTGCCTAAAGTATACCCACCGGCGGAGGGCCCTGGCCCTGCGGGGCCGCATAAATAGTAGTTTTATAAACCAAAACTGTTATAATTGGCATGTTTAGAGTCACTTCCTAATAAAATACGAGTATCATTATTTTAACGATACTCGCTACTCGCAATCGCAATTTAACGAATACACGGCGGGCGGCGCGGCCGGCGGCGTTACAAACGATATTTGTTTTATGTAATAAGCCCCCTGCAAGAAATAATTTGAATATATCACCAAGTCCAATGCGTGCAGGAATAGAACTTAGAAATTGAGCTAACATTGAAAAAACTTGCATATATATATATAATTTTGTTTAAGGAGGGGGGGGCAGTATTATAAAAAGAGTATCTTTGGCAGTATTATATAAAGAATATTTTTGGCAGCATTTAATGCAGTTGATTTTATAAAACTGTTCTTTTGTATGAGAATGTATCTTAAAAAAAAACGTGTTTCTTTTGAATTAAGAATTTAAACTATCTACTATCAGTAAAGAATTGCGTACGTCTTTTAATTTAAATGAGAAAGTGTCCAAGAGAGACATCACAGTTTCGGTAACGTCATTAGCAACACAGCATATTGGCTGAGTTGAAAACCAACGTAGTTGAAAACCAGGGGTGCCAGCACGTAACTTGATACAATCGAGGATTGTAGATCGTCGGTCAACTCGAAACAAATTATTTTTGGCAGCACGTAATTTGAGACGAGTTTCACTGTGACTTCCGCTTAAAAATGTCACTGTGAACTATAAACTGAAATGTCAAATTGGTTATCTTCAAAATAAAATACGTTCATTAAAATTGGAATTGCATTAAAAATGTTATTTTTTGATTCGGAAAGTGAAGATGAGGAAGTACCTAATGCCAAAATCAAAAGAAGATACCTTAGGAATAATAGCAATCCATTAGAAATGTGTGAAATTGAGTTATTCATATATTTATACATAGAAAAAGAATATCATCTAAAACAAAACCATTTTTGCTCTTTAGTTTTATCAGCCCTAACGTACCTTTTAGGCGAAGTCTATTACTTCTTAGCTTATTTTTGACTTCTAGGTCTAAAAAAAAGGATCTGGGAAATGTATGTATGTATGTATAATACTTGTATTTTAACAATAACCTACCTTTTTCCAATCTTTAAGATTTTTTTGTGGAGGACCCTCTGTGTTAAGGAAGTCAGTCAGTTTTTCCCACAGCAAATTGCAGTTTTTCCCTCCTTGGGCAGTTTTAAGAATTCCCCTGGCTAAATCAGAGTGTTAAATTGAGTAAAAACCTACGTTTGTTTTTATTAATGGACATACCTACTATTTTGTTTTTCCATTTTTTATCTAAAAAAATCACTGCTACCGTTCCAACGATAAGTAATTTCTGTCGAGTAAAAATTTTTGTTTCAAATGTCATTTCCAAGTTTGTGTGCTGCCGAGTCTGACGATACAATCGAGGACACTCGATTGAACCACGATATGTGCTGTTTTTTCCTATAGTTGACACAAAACCTAAAGGTACCATCTTTCTTTTTAATTAAAACGATTGGAGAAGCCCAAGGACTATTTGACTTCTCAATCTCCCCCTCTTCTAACATCTCGTTAAGAGCCTTATCGATATGCACCTGCATTGCTGGTGATACCGGATAGTACCTCTGCTTAATAGGTTCTGTCGACGTCCTAATAATATGCTCTACTATTGTTGTCACTCCTAACCCTTCTGGCATGTCCCTAAACAAATCTTCAATTAAAGTATTCAGTTTGCCCCTATCATCCTCATCTAACTCAGACTCATCTGTGATAGACGTTGTTTCTATCGAAGCCACCATCTCCTGGCTCGAAAAACTCCACATGCGTGATCGAAGATCCGGGACGATTCCCGATAGTGCCCAAAAGTCTGCACCGAGTATCATCGCATGTGGGAGGGAGGGTATAACCAAACACTCAACTAAAACCGATTTGCCTTCGACAACAATGGGTAGATTTACAATTCCTAAAACTCCTACACCTGCAACATCAGCTAAATGTACCTGCCTAACATTTGTTTTGTCTAACTGTAACCCTAAATCTTTCAAAACTCTCCAAACGTCCCTACAAATTATAGTTCGAGATGCCCCCGAATCTAGTAGGCCTAAAAACCTAATACCGTAAATGTTAACTCCTAAATATGGATGTCTATCGTCCCCACTACTATCTAACGTGAAACCTAATCTAACTTGAACTGCCAGCTGGTCGTCAGCAGGCGACCTAACTAATTGCGACGGCGCTCTTGACCTGCTGGCCCAAGAGTCCGTTGCCCGTTTCCCGAACAACGCCTACAATTACGATGTGTAGTACCTACAGTACCACATCCGAAACAACGCCTAGGAGCGGAACAATGATTAGAAAAATGACCTTCCCTATTGCAGTTGAAACAACGAATGGTCCTATTGGGGGGTGGTGGGTTCCGATCAACTGCAATTGTTGCTTCCTGAACGGAAGCAACATACGCAACATCAGGCTCCAAAGCCTGCCTGTTACGACCAGAAGGAGGAGGGACAAAAGACTCCACATTTGACCTAATTGTCTCTAACTTCCTACCCAACGCAACCAGTTCATTGACTGACTTGATATCAGCCAAGCCTAATTGCGTTTGGTAGAAAGGAGCTATGTTTTTCATGAGAATAGATAATTTCCTATTCTCACTCAACGGCTCAGAGAATCTTTTAAAAAGGGTTTGCATGAGAGCAATGTACATTCCCATTGTCTCATCCCTACCCTGGGTACGCCGCCTGACCTCTTCCAATAAGAGGTCGTCATAGTTGGAGGGTAAAAATTCCAACTTCAACTCCCTTACCAACTCTTTCCATGTTGTGATGGAATCCCTAACCGCCCTAAACCAGAGAAGCGCCTTCCCAGTAAAAAGATCAACAGCCGACCTGAAAACCCTAGCCTCTGAAACTCCACGAGATTCCCTTAGTTCCTCAACTCTTTCAATAAATGAATTCACTGATGAGCCGCACTGCTCACCAGAGAATTTTATATTCCATTTTTCAATACGCTCAGGATTTCGGTCACAGGGTTCCCCCTGTAGTTGAAATCCTGAACTCGCACGTTGGTCGAAATGTGCAGTTGGCAACGCATCCATGCCTGCTGTCGACGTGTTGTCCTTGCCGTTGTTTTTATCTTGAGGTACTTCCTCACCCCCTTCCGTTAAGGTTGCCATCAGCAACAATAACTCCCCCCGAATATCGGCCACCTGATTGACCTCCTCAGACGACTCCGCTTTGGCCCTACTAATCCTACCTAGAGACCATTCAATTTTGGTTTGAATTTTCAAATACTCCGACGACTTCGGATTCTTCGGAGGAGCCTTCAACAACTCCCTAACTTCTATAATTTTAGCTCGAACCGCCTTCGAATCATCCTCAAAATAAAAAGGGTAGTGAGGGCTGTCACTTGAAATGGAACCCGACCGTTCCAGTGTACGGGATGCTCTGAGTGTCATCCTCATGTTGTCTACCGTACCCTCCTTAAGACCACGCGCCTGTAACTCATAAAGGAGTTCCTCTTTATTTAACCTATTCACGTCCATCTTGAAAAAAAACTTAACGTCCGAAATTAAAATCAAATAACCAAACCGTATGAAATAACAACCGCCTTATTAAACCAAAAATTGGATCAAATCAACACTCAGTTTGATTGTTGTGCCAATTTAAAAGTAAATACGCGATAAATAAAAAAAAAAAAAATCCAAAAGAAATATTACAAAAAGCTAACAAAATCAACACCCAGCTGATTTTGTTCTAAAAGTGAAAAAAAACTATATGAGCTTAAACGCACAAAAAAAGAAAAATCGTCGGAAAAAAACAAATGGCTTAATTAATTTTCCACTAAATCGACACCCAGTTAATTGTTATACAAATTCAAAAAAAAAAGAAGCCTTTTATTTTATTTCACCGAAATACTAAACAAAAATTGGACCAAATCAACACCCGGTTGATTGTTTTACCAATTTAAAGAAAACGCGTGATAAATAAATCCAAAATCAAAATGTTGCAAAAGTAAACCAAAATCAACACCCAGCTGATTTGTTCCAAAAGAAAAAAAAACTATTTCAAAAGAAATCACTATTGCCACTTGACTAAAGCACAAAACAAAAGAATCACCAGAAAAAAAAAATTTGATTAATAAATTTTTCTACCTGTAAGAAATTTTTACACGACACTGTAGGTTAGTAAAATATAATAACTTCTAACACTTCAAATAAAAACCCAGACCCATGTAGGTATGACACAGCAAACGTAATACGATTTAAATCAATTCGATAGCCAAAATGTTTTTTTTTTCTAACGAAATCAAAGATGTCACAAAAAAAACTCAGAAAGAGAATTCTATCACGATCACCTATGTACATAAATAATTCAAACGGGCTTCGTAGGTATGTATAAGGTAGATAAGCACCGTAAGTAAGATATAAAAACCTGCGACACTTAAAGGTTATGCGAAAAAAACATATATGTAGGTAGTTATATGTAAATTAAAACTTATGAAGGAATTAATTTAGAATTTTATCAAAAATGTAACTGAAAAGAATATCAAATAGGTACTCACTCTTTAGAAAACAAAATAAAAAAACCACCGTAGGTATATGTAGGTATGCACTATACACTATTGAGTGCTAAATTCCAGCTTCAATTAGGTAGGTATTGTGTATGTTTTTTTTCACAAGATTATAAGGGATTTCCACCACTTTTGGCAACAGAATGTATTCCTGGGGAAGAGACAAAAAATAGGAAAAGTAAATTGCACAAAACAAGGTAAACGAAAACTTCCCTAAAAACTGCACAACACAAAAAACTTTTCAAGAATTCTTCTTTTCGGAGAACTTTCACCGCGGTTTTTTTGGAATGTTTTATTTTCAATCAAAAAAAAAAGCCCCACGTTCGGGTGCCAATCGTTGCACTTTTTCCGACCGAAACCGAACAAAATATTTATTTAAATTTAATTATTTATCGCGAAAACAAAATGCGACCGGCATCGACGATTTGACCACGACTTTTGGTTATAAGAATGTCAACCAAAAGGAAAGCAAAATAGAAAACGAAAACAAGTCCGAATTTGAAGAAGTGCAACAGATAGCACTTTCAATGCTACCACCACGGCTAAGCTCAGCAAAGGGTGGGTTCGTTTTTTTAAGATTTTTTTTGTAGGACAATAAAAGGTAATTCAAAGTAAAACAAAATAGGCAATTAAATTGTTGAAAATATTTCGCCTCAGGGGCGTAGTTAAAAAAAGTAAAAGGGCGCCAGTAATTTTTTTTGAATAAGGAAATTACAAACCTCCGAAGCGAAACCGACGGTGAAAATTATTTTGAAATAAAAGATTGATTTATAATTCCGAATGGGAATTTTAACACTTTTTATTAAATTGCTTGGGAAACCTTGCAATTAAGTAGGGCTAAAACCCAAGATCTTTTAGACAAAGAGAACAACGAAATTCAATTTTAACTAACAAGATGGACCGTTAACACTTGGTCCCGAAAGAACAAACGGAAAATGGAAAAAACGGGTCGCGAGTTCCGCTTTATCGGAAAACTTACGGAACAAAAGCCAAACGAAAAATTAACGATGAGCAAACAAATAACTCTGGCAAAACGAATTTATATGTTCAAAAAAAAAAAACTAATTTCAACACTGCACTATACTTAGCTTTATAACTCCTGATAATATCCTTCCTGACGACAACTTATCTGGAACTTTCCTTTCACCAATCTCATCGACTTGTAAGTCCGAATTTCCACCAAAAATTCGCCACTCGACTTTAAAGTCAGTAAACTCCACAACAATTATCTTAGTTACAAAATGTAAGATATCGTAATCGAAAAAAATTGAATCGCTTTTTGGATTTTTGAAACTTGCTTTTTTTTTTTTTGCCTTTTTTTCTTAGGAACCTCTGCTTCGTACTCAATACGGGTAAGAAGTGCCCATCCAGGCTTTCACCTTGCCTGGACGACCTCTTCTTTTTTCCAATGCCCCAGTGCTTTCGGCCAATCAGTAACGTGGGCTTCGATCGCGTCATCACTCAGCAACACTCAGCATATTCGCGTGAGTGAGCCAACGCAGTTGAAACCCAGCAGCCTTTCCTACTCGCACTTTACACCCCAGCTTCGTACACCGTCACCATTGAATTCGCCGAACACTTGTACGACTTCCAGTGGGCGGCAATTCAATGGGTGCATTCAGCCACCTATTCTCACCCACTAATCTATTTTTAAAGAAAGTTTCAAAAAAACCAAAACGAAACTCAACTTTATCCCGCGTGCATTTTTCCCCTTCCATTTACAAAAAACTAGCAACTAGCAACAAATTGGTGGAAAGCAAAATTCGATTATACACATTTGTCAGGATAGGAGATGCAGGCAGTTATTCCCTATTTCGCGAAGTTACTCTACGTCGTTGGGCTTTTGCGCAGATTTGGGGGATGAGGACTAGTGGTTAACGTTCCATCTTTTACAAAAACAAATAAGTTACTGTTTACGTTGGGCAAGCAGCCATTCTCACAAGGAGTAACATCAGCATCGGAGACCAACTGTCGTCCGTGCTTTTGGTATGTACAGTTTGTACAGACCGCCCGTCTGTCAAGAATTATTAGCGTTCGGGGACCAACTGTCACCCGCGCTCGGAATTAGTGGTTCAGAACAGACCACCTGTCTGTCAAATATGATGCAGTGGATCAACCATCCACTTAAGTGTCAAAATTGACAACTTCGATAATTTGTTTCTTCAAGGTACTGAGAGAGTGAACCGATGGCTGATGGACCATGGCTGCCCTTCTCTCTCTCAGTAAGTTTAACGAAACACCTGTAAACGTAAGTTGGGAAGAAAGGAACCTAGGATGGGGAAGCAAAAGAGTAATTCTTGTTACGGCAAAATTTTACCGTAACAAACTGTTCTTTTGTATGAGAATGTATCTTAAAAAAAACGTGTTTCTTTTGAATTAAGAATTTAAACTATCTACTATCAGTAAAGAATTGCGTACGTCTTTTAATTTAAATGAGAAAGTGTCCAAGAGAGACATCACAGTTTCGGTAACGTCATTAGCAACACAGCATATTGGCTGAGTTGAAAACCAACGTAGTTGAAAACCAGGGGTGCCAGCACGTAACTTGATACAATCGAGGATTGTAGATCGTCGGTCAACTCGAAACAAATTATTTTTGGCAGCACGTAATTTGAGACGAGTTTCACTGTGACTTCCGCTTAAAAATGTCATTGTGAACTATAAACTGAAATGTCAAATTGGTTATCTTCAAAATAAAATACGTTCATTAAAATTGGAATTGCATTAAAAATGTTATTTTTTGATTCGGAAAGTGAAGATGAGGAAGTACCTAATGCCAAAATCAAAAGAAGATACCTTAGGAATAATAGCAATCCATTAGAAATGTGTGAAATTGAGTTATTCATATATTTATACATAGAAAAAGAATATCATCTAAAACAAAACCATTTTTGCTCTTTAGTTTTATCAGCCCTAACGTACCTTTTAGGCGAAGTCTATTACTTCTTAGCTTATTTTTGACCTTGTATTTTAGGTCTTTCTAGGTCTAAAAAAAAGGATCTGGGAAATGTATGTATGTATGTATAATACTTGTATTTTAACAATAACCTACCTTTTTCCAATCTTTAAGATTTTTTTGTGGAGGACCCTCTGTGTTAAGGAAGTCAGTCAGTTTTTCCCACAGCAAATTGCAGTTTTTCCCTCCTTGGGCAGTTTTAAGAATTCCCCTGGCTAAATCAGAGTGTTAAATTGAGTCAAAACCTACGTTTGTTTTTATTTTATGGACATACCTACTATTTTGTTTTTCCATTTTTTATCTAAAAAAATCACTGCTAACGTTCCAATGATAAGTAATTTCTGTCGAGTAAAAATTTTTGTTTCAAATGTCATTTCCAAGTTTGTGTGCTGCCGAGTCTGACGATACAATCGAGGACACTCGATTGAACCACGATATGTGCTGCCAGTGCTCGATTGTATCGACAAAACTCGATTGTATCAAGTTAGGTGCTGGCACCCCAGCAGCCTTTCCTACTCGCACTTTACACCCCAGCTTTGTGCACCGTCATCATTGAATTCGCCGATCTCTTGTATGACTTGCAGTGGTACGCAATTCAATGGGTGCATTCAGCCACCTATTCTCACCCACTCTACCCCAAAGAAAAATCTGATTGTGTTCAAATCCCCGACAATGGATTTGAACACAATTTTTGAGAAGGAGAGGTTGGCAGTATATAATATCCTATATCGCGAATTTAATCTAAACCGTTGGACTTTTTCGCAGATTTTGGGGATATTTGGGGCTAGACGTTAACGTTCCATCTTTTAAAAATAAATCTTATATACATATCTATACATTAATACGTTAACAATTTTTTTGTACTCCCTTTTTAATATACTTAAACCGAACGCCCGACAATAAAAAATACTAGTATCGCCTGTGGTCGAAATTCGACCATCTGTAATTTATTTTGTTTTTGTTAAAAATACAATTTTTGAAGGTTTTTTCTTTCGTTTTCAAATCTGCTCCAGAAATTTCATATTTACTCCACTTTTTTTACAAATCTGCTCCGAAATTTTACCACTGAGGTTCTAACCCTGATTACTCATTGTAAGTAAATGTAGAGTATATCATTCGGAACGAAACACCAAATATTGCGTCTAAGTTACATGAAACACGTTGGAAGTGAACTTTTGGTACACTACGCTGAATTTGTTTTTTCTTACACTTTTTGTATGTGGAATCCATTATTTAACATTTTTACATGTAAGTAGTCGACAGATTCACATAATTTCTTCTGATGGCCCTTCTAAATAATATTAACTTTTATAAACCGAACGCCCGACAGTAAAAAATATACCATTTGAAAGCTAATCTTAATTAGAAGTACCATCAGAAGAGATTATGTGGATCTGTGGACTAATTTCATGTATTATTTTTATTTTTTATTATTTAATATACAAGTTTACATAAAATAGCATGGATTTGCCGTCCGCCGATTGCCTTAAACAAATTTAACAATATTTTTTAAATATAAATATAAATATAAATATTTTTAATGGAAATGTACATACAAGTTATTATAAAAAACTTAAAAGCTTTCATTTAAAATTCTTTCTCTGTAGTCTAGCGCTTTTCTACAATAACTAAAAAGTTGAGTAATATTCATTTGGTTTAACTTTTCCCTGACTTCGTTACCTGCTGTGAAATCTTTGCCAAGGTAATGTCTTCTAGTTTCCCAAAAGATTGGACATCGTCCCAAGAAGTGCTAAATGCCTTCCCTTTCTCGCATGTTGCAGATGCTACATAAAATTCGAAGGTCTTCTCTGTGCGGAATGTAGTTCAAGTTGAGAAGCTCCACCCGTAGTTTAACCGTAATCGAAATCTGCTGGACACTATATTAATCACGAAAGTAATTATATTGGTTCAAATTATGATTAAGTGAACTATATGTTGCTCTATAAACCGAGCTTGTGGCCTCATTTAAAAAGTTTTGTCTACATCGCAAGTCCACCTTCTCGATAAGTTTATATAAAATTGGTTTCAAGATCGCATGTTGCTCTGCATCAATGCTAAGCACCATTCCACATGAGGTTGCCAGCTCCAACCATTCTCCATACCAACTGATTTTGGATCTTATTGTTTTTATTGCAGTTTGCTTCGGGAGTCGATCTTTTGCCATTTTCATCACTTTTAGAATATAATCCACCTGAAGCTTTAGCGATTTGATGAATAGTGCAGATAAACCCGTTTCTAGCATGATTGCGTAGTTCGGTGTGTTGGGTGGAAGATGAAAAGTTCTTTTCACATGATACCTCTGTAGCTTTTCAACTGTATCGTATTGCTTTTCACCCCACATCTGCCCGCCATAGAACAAAATCGATTCAGCCGCTGCCTCAAAAACTCTAAATTTACAACTGTGGGCTATATTTTTGTTAGCAAAACAACTTCTCCATGTTGTGTTAGGCCAGGCGCGCACATGCAACTAAACAGTTTGGTTGCGATTTTGAGCACTATGGGATTATATGAGAGTCTGTGCACATAAACCGGCGGACTCTCATATAATCCCGAGTGCTCAAAATCGGAACCCAACTGTTTAGTTGCATGTGCGCGCCTGGCCTTAATCGCTGTTTTGGCCTTTGCTAATTTTTCCGAGATGTTTTTGCATATTCAAATTTGGTGTTACAACTAAGTCAAGATATTTGTACTCCTTAACAACTTCAATTCTTTCTCCATTATACATCCATTGTTCGTCACTGCGAAGTCGTCCACCACCGTTCTTAAAAATCATAATCTTCGATTAAGGTAGATTGATCTCCAGGTTCCATCTTCTGCAGTAATCCGCGAGCTTATTTATCATAAGCTGTAATGAATTAGGAGTGTACGCCAACAGGACAATATCATCGGCAAACAGTAACGCTTTCACATCAAAATTGGCATATTGTATACCTCCTGGTAAGAAATCCATTATGTCATCGATAAACAGAGCGAACAATGATGGACTTAGCGTACATCCCTGTCTTACACCAAATTTTGTTGGAAATGACTCAGACAAGGCTTCATCGTTCCAAACCGCCGCCGAAGTATCCTCGTATAAGTTTTGGATTACCGTTCCGAATTTTCTAGACATTCCCATCTGAAACAGCTTATAGAATAGGGATTTGCGATTCACGGTAACGAATGCTGCCTTGAAGTCCACGAAAAAAAGTAAATAGTTTTTTTTTATTTTTAAGAAATGAGTCGACAATGATTCTTAAGACAAATATATGGTCTACTGTGGAGTATCCCCTTCTAAAACCTGCTTGAAACTCTTTGGGAAGCCGTTTTGAGCTTATCCATGAAGTGAGCCGTTTTTCCACAATTGATGTCAAAAGTTTTATACGAAGCGTTGAGAAACGATATACCGGGATAATTTTTTGGATCAGCTCTGTCTCTTTTTTATAAATCGGGAAAATGAGTGCCTCTTTAAATTCTTTTGGAATATCACCAGTCTCCAAGACGTTGTTAAAAAGACTCTACTGGGATTCGGTCTGATCCTGGAGCTTTACCATCTTTTAGCTTCGTAAGTGCTTCAGTGACCTCTGATACCGTTATCACTGAATCTAATATGTTGTTACAGTAAGCTGGAGCCGCATAATGTATATTATTATTGAACGATATATCAGGATTGAAGTGGACTCTTAAAATATCTGTTTTCAGTTCTGTGTTGATTGTCAGTCGTATGTTATTTATGTTCCTTAAAACCCTCCAAAAATTAGTTGCACTTCTACATTTCGATAAGCTTAAAGCTTGGTCTTCATAATAAAATTTCTTCTTTTCGCCACATATCTTCTTGTAGTAATTGTTTGCCTGGATGTAATTGTTTTTAAAATTACCGGTATTTGAACTGCGGAAAAGTTTGAGCCATTTAAATGATAACTTCCTCGCTTTCCCACAATCCGGGTAGAACCAAGGATTTTCGAGTTCAGGCCAGCAGTTATGGCACTATTCGGGGCTGCGGCTGGGTAAGATACCTTTATAACCTCAACTAGTTGATCAAAGTCCTAGTTTTGTTGGTACGCTAAATTAAAATCAAGGCTGCGTTTATACAAAGATTCATGTTTCGATTTCCATTTAAGTTGCGGTAAAAGCCTCATTTCCATAGTTTCAGTATTGCAAGTAGTTTCTATCTCAAAAGTGACAACAACTGGTAGATGATCTGAATATGTTTCCTGTACGACTTCAAGATCTCTAACATATTTATTCCACTCTCCTCCCAAAACGCTCAAATCAATGACTGAAGTTCCTTGGCGACCAATAAACGCATAACTACCTTTCTCATCCGATGCACTTGTTCCATTTTGTATTCGTAATCCAAATGTATCGCAGAGGTCAAGAAGCTTATAACCTTTTCCATTGCAAACTATATCCTTAGATTTGCGATTGATTCCTGCAGCCATATTTTCCGATAAAATTAGAAATACGAAGGAAGAATTCTGGAGGCAGTTAAATCATATGTATATTTGGGAGTAGAATTCACATTCAACATGAAGCTGGAGAAGCATCTCAAAACTAAGCTAAACAAAGCTTAATTAGCAATATGTTCCAATTGGAAAAAATCTTCATCAACAGCCTTTTATCTCTAAATACAAAGCATATAGTATTTAATGCAACAGCCAAATCTATATTATTCTATGCCGCACAAGTTAAAGGAAGCCTTAGCGATTTGATGAAAAGTGCAGATAAACCCGTTTCTAACATGATTGCTTAGTTCGGTGTGTTTTGTGGAAGACGAAAAGTTCTTTTCGCATAATACCTCTGTAGCTTTTCAACTGTATCGTATTGCTTTTCACCCCACATCTGCCCGCCATAGAACAAAATCGATTCAGCCGCTGCCTCAAAAACTCTAAATTTACAACTGTGGGCTATATTTTTGTTAGCAAAACAACTTCTCCATGTTGTGTTAGGCCAGGCGCACACATGCAACTAAACAGTTTGGTTGCGATTTTGAGAACTATGGGATTATATGAGAGTCCGTGCACATAAACCGGCGGACTTTCATATAATCCCGAGTGCTCAAAATCGGAACCCAACTGTTTAGTTGCATGTGCGCGCCTGGCCTTAATCGCTGTTTTGGCCTTTGCTAATTTTTCCGAGATGTTTTTGCATATTCAAATTTGGTGTTACAACTACACCACTTCTACAACCATCGATAGATCGTGTAACAATATTACTGTCTATTATCATAACGTAGGAGGCATGAGATCTAAAACTACAGATTTCTATCTTTCTACCACTGACGCTAAATTTTCTGTGATTGCCCTTACAGAAACATGGCTCACAGAGAATATACTTACGTCGGAATTATTTGATGCCAGATTTGTTGTGTACAGAAATGATCGAAGTGTTGCTGGAGTGACAAGAGGTGGAGGTGTTTTGCTAGCAGTTGATTCTTCACTTAGCAGTAGAAAAATTGATTTATTTAACTTATCTGACAATATTGAGCAAATTTGTGTAAGAATAGATTGTATTCGGTCTGAAGATAATATGTTTATTAAATTGTTTTGTATTATATCTTATATACCACCGAAATCTCCATTAAATATTTATTCAGCTCATATTTCAAACATTAAGCATATAGCTAATGATTTAGATTCAAACTCTTATATTATAGTTTTAGGAGATTTTAATCTTTCTTCTGTCAAATGGTCTTATTCTGAAGAAGATAAATGTCTAATTCCTAAATTTAATCCAAATTAATTGCATCAAAAACTATTTGGGAAGGTGGCTTGACCTAGTATTTACTTCAAGTGAACTTGATGCAATGGTCACAGAACCTGACTATTATTTGTTAAATAATTGTGGTATTCATCATAAAGCTCTCAATATAAGTTTCGATGTATCTATAGTTAATTCTGATTCAATGCAAATTAATAGTAATTATGTCCGTTATGATTTTCTAAAAATCGACTATGTTGTTATTAATAATTATATGTCTTCTATTGATTGGACTAGTATTCTCAATATTGGTAGTTTAAACCAAAAATATGATACGCTCATGGGTGTAATAGAGAATGTTTTTTCGAGGTTTGTTCCTACAAAAAGAGTTGTGAATTCTAAAAAACCCATCTGGTTTAAAAAGAGATTGTGTAATTTAAAGAATGCTATGTATGGTGCTTTAAGAAGGAGCAGATTTGATGTCACCTTTAAGCCTGTGTTTTGTCGTTTAAGAAAAGAATATGAGTTTCTTAAAAGATTTTTATATCGACATTATTTATGGTCTCTGGAATCAAAGATCAAAAGTAATTCATCGGCTTTTTGGAGTTATTTGAAAACTAAGAGGAAATCTGCGGGAATACCTTCAACAATGAGTTTTGATGGTGTTACTAGTAATAATTAAAGCAATATTTGTGATATGTTCGCAAATTTCTTTCAATCGAATTATAAACTAGTACCATCAATTCTTGAACGTCATAATTCGTTAGATTCTGACATAGCTTTTGGTTCCATGTCTATTTCTGAAGCTGAGATTGAAATGGAATTATCTAATCTCGATGAATCGGTAAGTTTGGCTCCCGACAATATTCCTCCAATATTTCTTAAAAACTGTAGTTATTCTTTTATTAGCCCCCTATTCACCATTTTTAATCTCTCTCTGTCTGAAGGTGTGTTTTTAAATTCGTGGAAACATTCTTTTATTACTCCAATTCATAAATCCGGACCTAAACAAGCTATTGAAAATTATCGACCCATAGCCAAACTTCAGATTATACCGAAGATTTTTGAAGCCATAGTAAAGAAGAAAATGTTTTCCATTGTTAGAAGTCTTAAATCAGAATTTCAACACGGATTTGTGAGTGGGAGGTCTACCACTACTAATCTATCAATTTTTACAACTTATTGTCTTAAAGCTATGGATAATAGATATCAGGTTGACGTTGTTTTTACGGATTTCGCAAAAGCGTTCGACCGCGTACAACACGAGTTTCTTATTTTCAAGTTGAAAGCTATTGGTTTTCATTCTAAATTTCTAAAATGGATTGAGAGTTATTTAACCAACAGGACTCAGTCCGTAAAAATAGGAAGAATTATTTACAGTTATTCAGGAGTTCGCCAAGGTAGTCATCTTGGTCCACTCCTTTTCTTAATTTTTATTAACGACTTACCTGATGTTATAAAATATGCCCAAACATTTTTATTTGCAGACGATTTTAAATTACTAGTAACTGTCAAATCTATGTCTGACTGTTGGCAACTTCAGAGTGACATCGATTCTTTAACTGAATGGTGTTTTAAAAATTTCTTAGATCTGAATATTAACAAATGTTCAGTTATGACCATAAATCGTTTAAAAAATCCAATTTTATTTGGATACAATATTTCCAACAGTGTTCTTAAAAGAGTATATGAACAAAAGGATTTAGGAGTAATTTTTGACTGTGAGCTAAAGTTTAATTCCCATATAGATTATATAACATCAAAAGCTAATGCTATGCTTAGTTTTATCTTTAGAAACTCTAGGGATTTTAATGATCCATATACTGTAAAAGCGTTGTATGTTTCTTTAGTTCGTTCAATATTGGAATATTGTGCTGTTATTTGGAGCCCTTATCATAACACTACCATGATTCGACTTGAAAAAATTCAAAAGAGAATTACAAAATTCGCGGTACGAAAACTATACCCGTATCCGCATATGCCGTCTTATGAATCAAGATGTAAGCTCATTGGCTTAAAACATCTTGTTACAAGACGATCTTACTATTTTGCAATATTTGCTCATGATATCATATCTGGTCATATTGACTGTCCAGCTCTGCTTTTCCTTTTAGGCATTTATGCACCTCAGCGTTCTAAGAGAACAATTTCTTTTACATCCCTGGCCATTCTACTAACTATGCTCATAACAATCCAATAACCAATGCTTGTATTCATTTTAATAATTGTTTTCATTTAATAGATTTTAACATGAGCAGAGAACTTTGTAAAACCACAATATTAAATTCATTGTAAAATTTAAAATTATTATATATTTTATTATTATTGTATTTATGTTATATGTATTTTATATTAGCATTCTCAGAAAGTTTATACACTTGATAGAATAAATAAATAAATAAATAAGATATTTGTACTCCTTAACAACTTCAATTCTTTCTCCATTATACATCCATTGTTCGTCACTGCGAAGTCGTCCACCACCGTTCTTAAAAATCATAATCTTCGATTTAGCTAGATTGATCTCCAGGTTCCATCTTGTGCAGTAATCCGCGAGCTTATTTATCATAAACTGTAATGAATTAGGAGTGTACGCCAACAGGACAATATCATCGGCAAACAGTAACGCTTTCACATCAAAATTGGCATATTGTATACCTCCTGGTAAGAAATCCATTATGTCATCGATAAACAGAGCGAACAATGATGGACTTAGCGTACATCCCTGTCTTACACCAAATTTTGTTGGAAATGACTCAGACAAGGCTTCATCGTTCCAAACCGCCGCCGAAGTATCCTCGTATAAGTTTTGGATTACCGTTCCGAATTTTCTAGACATTCCCATCTGAAACAGCTTATAGAATAGGGATTTGCGATTCACGGTAACGAATGCTGCCTTGAAGTCCACGAAAAAAGTAAATAGTTTTTTTTTATTTTTAAGAAATGAGTCGACAATGATTCTTAATACAAATATATGGTCTACTGTGGAGTATCCCCTTCTAAAACCTGCTTGAAACTCTTTGAGAAGCCGTTTTGAGCTTATCCATGAAGTGAGTCGTTTTTGCACAATTGACGTCAAAAGTTTTATACGAAGCGTTGAGAAACGATATACCGGGATAATTTTTTGGATCAGCTCTGTCTCTTTTTTATAAATCGGGAAAATGAGTGCCTCTTTAAATTCTTTTGGAATATCACCAGTCTCCAAGACGTTGTTAAAAAGACTCTACTGGGATTCGGTCTGATCCTGGAGCTTTACCATCTTTTAGCTTCGTAAGTGCTTCAGTGACCTCTGATACCGTTATCACTGAATCTAATATGTTGTTACAGTAAGCTGGATCCGCATAATGTATATTATTATTGAACGATATATCAGGATTGAGTAAGTTGTTGAAGTGGGCTCTTAAAATATCTGTTTTCAGTTCTGTGTTGATTGTCAGTCGTATGTTATTTATGTTCCTTAAAACCCTCCAAAAATTAGTTGCACTTCTACATTTCGATAAGCTTAAAGCTTGGTCTTCATAATAAAATTTCTTCTTTTCGCCACATATCTTCTTGTAGTAATTGTTTGCCTGGATGTAATTGTTTTTAAAATTACCGGTATTTGAACTGCGGAAAAGTTTGAGCCATTTAAATGATAACTTCCTCGCTTTCCCGCAATCCGGGTAGAACCAAGGATTTTTCGAGTTCAGGCCAGCAGTTATGGCATTATTCGGGGCTGCGGCTGGGTAAGATACCTTTATAACCTCAACTAGTTGATCAAAGTCCTAGTTTTGTTGGTACGCTAAATTAAAATCAAGGCTGCGTTTATACAAAGATTCATGTTTCGATTTCCATTTAAGTTGCGGTAAAAGCCTCATTTCCATAGTTTCAGTATTGCAAGTAGTTTCTATCTCAAAAGTGACAACAACTGGTAGATGATCTGAATATGTTTCCTGTACGACTTCAAGATCTTTAACATATTTATTCCACTCTCCTCCCAAAACGCTCAAATCAATGACTGAAGTTCCTTGGCGACCAATAAACGCATAACTACCTTTCTCATCCGATGCACTTGTTCCATTTTGTATTCGTAATCCAAATGTATCGCAGAGGTCAAGAAGCTTATAACCTTTTCCATTGCAAACTATATCCTTAGATTTGCGATTGATTCCTGCAGCCATATTTTCCGATAAAATTAGAAATATGAAGGAAGAATTCTGGAGGCAGTTAAATCATATGTATATTTGGGAGTAGAATTCACATTCAACATGAAGCTGGAGAAGCATCTCAAAACTAAGCTAAACAAAGCTAAATTAGCAATATGTTCCAATTGGAAAAAAATCTTCATCAACAGCCTTTTATCTCTAAATACAAAGCATATAGTATTTAATGCAACAGCCAAATCTATATTATTCTATGCCGCACAAGTTTAGGGAAGCCTTAGCGATTTGATGAATAGTGCAGATAAACCCGTTTCTAACATGATTGCTTAGTTCGGTGTGTTTTGAGGAAGACGAGAAGTTCTTTTCACATAATACCTCTGTAGCTTTTCAACTGTATCGTATTGCTTTTCACCCCACATCTGCGCGCTATACAACAAAATCGATTCAGCCGCTGCCTCAAAAACTCTAAATTTACAACTGTGGGCTATATTTTTGTTAGCAAAACAACTTCTCCATGTTGTGTTAGGCCAGGCGCACACATGCAACTAAACAGTTTGGTTGCGATTTTGAGAACTATGGGATTATATGAGAGTCCGTGCACATAAACCGGCGGACTCTCATATAATCCCGAGTGCTCAAAATCGGAACCCAACTGTTTAGTTGCATGTGCGCGCCTGGCCTTAATCGCTGTTTTGGCCTTTGCTAATTTTTCCGAGATGTTTTTGCATATTCAAATTTGGTGTTACAACTACACCACTTCTACAACCATCGATAGATCGTGTAACAATATTACTGTCTATTATCATAACGTAGGAGGCATGAGATCTAAAACTACAGATTTCTATCTTTCTACCACTGACGCTAAATTTTCTGTGATTGCCCTTACAGAAACATGGCTCACAGAGAATATACTTACGTCGGAATTATTTGATGCCAGATTTGTTGTGTACAGAAATGATCGAAGTGTTGCTGGAGTGACAAGAGGTGGAGGTGTTTTGCTAGCAGTTGATTCTTCACTTAGCAGTAGAAAAATTGATTTATTTAACTTATCTGACAATATTGAGCAAATTTGTGTAAGAATAGATTGTATTCGGTCTGAAGATAATATGTTTATTAAATTGTTTTGTATTATATCTTATATACCACCGAAATCTCCATTAAATATTTATTCAGCTCATATTTCAAACATTAAGCATATAGCTAATGATTTAGATTCAAACTCTTATATTATAGTTTTAGGAGATTTTAATCTTTCTTCTGTCAAATGGTCTTATTCTGAAGAAGATAAATGTCTAATTCCTTATAATATTTGCAAAGACTATGAAGTTGAAGTAATTGACTCCTTGTTTACTTTAAATTTAATCCAAATTAATTGCATCAAAAACTATTTGGGAAGGTGGCTTGACCTAGTATTTACTTCAAGTGAACTTGATGCAATGGTCACAGAACCTGACTATTATTTGTTAAATAATTGTGGTATTCATCATAAAGCTCTCAATATAAGTTTCGATGTATCTATAGTTAATTCTGATTCAATGCAAATTAATAGTAATTATGTCCGTTATGATTTTCTAAAAATCGACTATGTTGTTATTAATAATTATATGTCTTCTATTGATTGGACTAGTATTCTCAATATTGGTAGTTTAAACCAAAAATATGATACGCTCATGGGTGTAATAGAGAATGTTTTTTCGAGGTTTGTTCCTACAAAAAGAGTTGTGAATTCTAAAAAAACCCATCTGGTTTAATAAGAGATTGTGTAATTTAAAGAATGCTATGTATGGTGCTTTAAGAAGAAGCAGGTTTGATGTCACCTTTAAGCCTGTGTTTTGTCGTTTAGGAAAAGAATATGAGTTTCTTAAAAGATTTTTATATCGACATTATTTATGGTCTCTGGAATCAAAGATCAAAAGTAATTCATCGGCTTTTTGGAGTTATTTGAAAACTAAGAGGAAATCTGCGGGAATACCGTCAACAATGAGTTTTGATGGTGTTACTAGTAATAATTTAAGCAATATTTGTGATATGCTCGCAAATTTCTTTCAATCGAATTATAAACTAGTACCATCAATTCTTGAACGTCATAATTCGTTAGATTCTGACATAGCTTTTGGTTCCATGTCTATTTCTGAAGCTGAGATTGAAATGGAATTATCTAATCTCGATGAATCGGTAAGTTTGGCTCCCGACAATATTCCTCCAATATTTCTTAAAAACTGTAGTTATTCTTTTATTAGCCCCCTATTCACCGTTTTTAATCTCTCTCTGTCTGAAGGTGTGTTTTTAAATTCGTGGAAACATTCTTTTATTACTCCAATTCATAAATCCGGACCTAAACAAGCTATTGAAAATTATCGACCCATAGCCAAACTTCAGATTATACCGAAGATTTTTGAAGCCATAGTAAAGAAGAAAATGTTTTCCATTGTTAGAAGTCTTAAATCAGAATTTCAACATGGATTTGTGAGTGGGAGGTCAACCACTACTAATCTATCAATTTTTACAACTTATTGTCTTAAAGCTATGGATAATAGATATCAGGTTGACGTTGTTTTTACGGATTTCGCAAAAGCGTTCGACCGCGTACAACACGATGTTCTTATTTTCAAGTTGAAAGCTATTGGTTTTCATTCTAAATTTCTAAAATGGATTGAGAGTTATTTAACCAACAGGACTCAGTCCGTAAAAATAGGAAGAATTATTTACAGTTATTCAGGAGTTCGCCAAGGTAGTCATCTTGGTCCACTCCTTTTCTTAATTTTTATTAACGACTTACCTGATGTTATAAAATATGCCCAAACATTTTTATTTGCAGACGATTTTAAATTACTAGTAACTGTCAAATCTATGTCTGACTGTTGGCAACTTCAGAGTGACATCGATTCTTTAACTGAATGGTGTTTTAAAAATTTCTTAGATCTGAATATTAACAAATGTTCAGTTATGACCATAAATCGTTTAAAAAATCCAATTTTATTTGGATACAATATTTCCAACAGTGTTCTTAAAAGAGTATATGAACAAAAGGATTTAGGAGTAATTTTTGACTGTGAGCTAAAGTTTAATTCCCATATAGATTATATAACATCAAAAGCTAATGCTATGCTTAGTTTTATCTTTAGAAACTCTAGGGATTTTAATGATCCATATACTGTAAAAGCGTTGTATGTTTCTTTAGTTCGTTCAATATTGGAATATTGTGCTGTTATTTGGAGCCCTTATCATAACACTACCATGATTCGACTTGAAAAAATTCAAAAGAGAATTACAAAATTCGCGTTACGAAAACTATACCCGTATCCGCATATGCCGTCTTATGAATCAAGATGTAAGCTCATTGGCTTAAAACATCTTGTTACAAGACGATCTTACTATTTTGCAATATTTGCTCATGATATCATATCTGGTCATATTGACTGTCCAGCTCTGCTTTTCCTTTCAGGCATTTATGCACCTCAGCGTTCTCTTAGGCCAAGAGTAAACAATTTCTTTTACATCCCTGGGCATTCTACTAACTATGCTCATAACAATCCAATAACCGATGCTTGTATTCATTTTAATAATTGTTTTCATTTAATAGATTTTAACATGAGCAGAGAACTTTGTAGAACCACAATATTAAATTCATTGTAAAATTTAAAATTATTATATATTTTATTATTATTGTATTTATGTTATATGTATTTTATATTAGCATTCTAAGAAAGTTTATACACTTGATAGAATAAATAAATAAATAAATAAGATATTTGTACTCCTTAACAACTTCAATTCTTTCTCCATTATACATCCATTGTTCGTCACTGCGAAGTCGTCCACCACCGTTCTTAAAAATCATAATCTTCGATTTAGCTAGATTGATCTCCAGGTTCCATCTTGTGCAGTAATCCGCGAGCTTATTTATCATAAACTGTAATGAATTAGGAGTGTACGCCAACAGGACAATATCATCGGCAAACAGTAACGCTTTCACATCAAAATTGGCATATTGTATACCTCCTGGTAAGAAATCCATTATGTCATCGATAAACAGAGCGAACAATGTTGGACTTAGCGTACATCCCTGTCTTACACCAAATTTTGTTGGAAATGACTCAGACAAGGCTTCATCGTTCCAAACCGCCGCCGACGTATCCTCGTATAAGTTTTGGATTACCGTTCCGAATTTTCTAGACATTCCCATCTGAAACAGCTTATAGAATAGGGATTTGCGATTCACGGTAACGAATGCTGCCTTGAAGTCCACGAAAAAAGTAAATAGTTTTTTTTTATTTTTAAGAAATGAGTCGACAATGATTCTTAATACAAATATATGGTCTACTGTGGAGTATCCCCTTCTAAAACCTGCTTGAAACTCTTTGAGAAGCCGTTTTGAGCTTATCCATGAAGTGAGTCGTTTTTGCACAATTGACGTCAAAAGTTTTATACGAAGCGTTGAGAAACGATATACCGGGATAATTTTTTGGATCAGCTCTGTCTCTTTTTTATAAATCGGGAAAATGAGTGCCTCTTTAAATTCTTTTGGAATATCACCAGTCTCCAAGACGTTGTTAAAAAGACTCTACTGGGATTCGGTCTGATCCTGGAGCTTTACCATCTTTTAGCTTCGTAAGTGCTTCAGTGACCTCTGATACCGTTATCACTGAATCTAATATGTTGTTACAGTAAGCTGGATCCGCATAATGTATATTATTATTGAACGATATATCAGGATTGAGTAAGTTGTTGAAGTGGGCTCTTAAAATATCTGTTTTCAGTTCTGTGTTGATTGTCAGTCGTATGTTATTTATGTTCCTTAAAACCCTCCAAAAATTAGTTGCACTTCTACATTTCGATAAGCTTAAAGCTTGGTCTTCATAATAAAATTTCTTCTTTTCGCCACATATCTTCTTGTAGTAATTGTTTGCCTGGATGTAATTGTTTTTAAAATTACCGGTATTTGAACTGCGGAAAAGTTTGAGCCATTTAAATGATAACTTCCTCGCTTTCCCGCAATCCGGGTAGAACCAAAGATTTTTCGAGTTCAGGCCAGCAGTTATGGCATTATTCGGGGCTGCGGCTGGGTAAGATACCTTTATAACCTCAACTAGTTGATCAAAGTCCTAGTTTTGTTGGTACGCTAAATTAAAATCAAGGCTGCGTTTATACAAAGATTCATGTTTCGATTTCCATTTAAGTTGCGGTAAAAGCCTCATTTCCATAGTTTCAGTATTGCAAGTAGTTTCTATCTCAAAAGTGACAACAACTGGTAGATGATCTGAATATGTTTCCTGTACGACTTCAAGATCTCTAACATATTTATTCCACTCTCCTCCCAAAAGGCTCAAATCAATGACTGAAGTTCCTTGCCGACCAATAAACGTATAACTACCTTTCTCATCCGATGCACTTGTTCCATTTTGTATTCGTAATCCAAATGTATCGAAGAGGAGAAGAAGCTTATAACCTTTTCCATTGCAAACTATATCCTTAGATTTGCGATTGATTCCTGCAGCCATATTTTCCGATAAAATTAAAAATACGAAGGAAGAATTCTGGAGGTAGTTAAATCATATGTATATTTGGGAGTAGAATTCACATTCAACATGAAGCTGGAGAAGCATCTCAAAACTAAGCCTTTTATCTCTAAATACAAAGCATATAATATTTAATGCAACAGCCAAATCTATATTATTCTATGCCGCACAAGTTTAGGGAAGCCTTAGCGATTTGATGAATAGTGCAGATAAACCCGTTTCTAACATGATTGCTTAGTTCGGTGTGTTTTGTGGAAGACGAAAAGTTCTTTTCACATAATGCCTCTGTAGCTTTTCAACTGTATCGTATTGCTTTTCGCCCCACATCTGCGCGCTATACAACAAAATCGATTCAGCCGCTGCCTCAAAAACTCTAAATTTACAACTGTGGGCTATATTTTTGTTAGCAAAACAACTTCTCCATGTTGTGTTAGGCCAGGCGCGAACATGCAACTAAACAGTTTGGTTGCGATTTTGAGCACTATGGGATTATATGAGATTCCGTGCACATAAACCGGCGGACTCTCATATAATCCCGAGTGCTCAAAATCGGAACCCAACTGTTTAGTTGCATGTGCGCGCCTGGCCTTAATCGCTGTTTTGGCCTTTGCTAATTTTTCCGAGATGTTTTTGCATATTCAAATTTGGTGTTACAACTACACCAAGATATTTGTACTCCTTAACAACTTCAATTCTTTCTCCATTATACATCCATTGTTCGTCACTGCGAAGTCGTCCACCACCGTTCTTAAAAATCATAATCTTCGATTTAGCTAGATTGATCTCCAGGTTCCATCTTCTGCAGTAATCCGCGAGCTTTTTTATCATAAACTGTAATGAATTAGGAGTGTACGCCAACAGGACAATATCATCGGCAAACAGTAACGCTTTCACATCAAAATTGGCATATTGTATACCTCCTGGTAAGAAATCCATTATGTCATCGATAAACAGAGCGAACAATGATGGACTTAGCGTACATCCCTGTCTTACACCAAATTTTGTTGGAAATGACTCAGACAAGGCTTCATCGTTCCAAACCACCGCCGAAGTATCCTCGTATAGGTTTTGGATTACCGTTCCGAATTTTCTAGACATTCCCATCTGAAACAGCTTATAGAATAGGGATTTGCGATTCACGGTAACGAATGCTGCCTTGAAGTCCACGAAAAAAGTAAATAGTTTTTTTTTATTTTTAAGAAATGAGTCGACAATGATTCTTAATACAAATATATGGTCTACTGTGGAGTATCCCCTTCTAAAACCTGCTTGAAACTCTTTGAGAAGCCGTTTTGAGCTTATCCATGAAGTGAGTCGTTTTTCCACAATTGACGTCAAAAGTTTTATACCAAGCGTTGAGAAACGATATACCGGGATAATTTTTTGGATCAGCTCTGTCTCTTTTTTATAAATCGGGAAAATGAGTGCCTCTTTAAATTCTTTTGGAATATCACCAGTCTCCAAGACGTTGTTAAAAAGACTCTACTGGGATTCGGTCTGATCCTGGAGCTTTACCATCTTTTAGCTTCGTAAGTGCTTCAGTGACCTCTGATACCGTTATCACTGAATCTAATATGTTGTTATAGTAAGCTGGAGCCGCATAATGTATATTATTATTGAACGATATATCAGGATTGAGTAAGTTGTTGAAGTGGACTCTTAAAATATCTGTTTTCAGTTCTGTGTTGATTGTCAGTCGTATGTTATTTATGTTCCTTAAAACCCTCCAAAAATTAGTTGCAGCTTAAAGCTTGGTCTTCATAATAAAATTTCTTCTTTTCGCCACATATCTTCTTGTAGTAATTGTTTGCCTGGATGTAATTGTTTTTAAAATTACCGGTATTTGAACTGCGGAAAAGTTTGAGCCATTTAAATGATAACTTCCTCGCTTTCCCGCAATCCGGGTAGAACCAAGGATTTTTCGAGTTCAGGCCAGCAGTTATGGCATTTTTCGGGGCTGCGGCTGGGTAAGATACCTTTATAACCTCAACTAGTTGATCAAAGTCCTAGTTTTGTTGGTACGCTAAATTAAAATCAAGGCTGCGTTTATACAAAGATTCATGTTTCGATTTCCATTTAAGTTGCGGTAAAAGCCTCATTTCCATAGTTTCAGTATTGCAAGTAGTTTCTATCTCAAAAGTGACAACAACTGGTAGATGATCTGAATATGTTTCCTGTACGACTTCAAGATCTCTAACATATTTATTCCACTCTCCTCCCAAAAGGCTCAAATCAATGACTGAAGTTCCTTGCCGACCAATAAACGTATAACTACCTTTCTCATCCGATGCACTTGTTCCATTTTGTATTCGTAATCCAAATGTATCGCAGAGGAAAAGAAGCTTATAACCTTTTCCATTGCAAACTATATCCTTAGATTTGCGATTGATTCCTGCAGCCATATTTTCCGATAAAATTAAAAATACGAAGGAAGAATTCTGGAGGTAGTTAAATCATATGTATATTTGGGAGTAGAATTCACATTCAACATGAAGCTGGAGAAGCATCTCAAAACTAAGCTAAACAAAGCTAAATTAGCAATATGTTCCAATTGGAAAAAAATCTTCAACAACAGCCTTTTATCTCTAAATACAAAGCATATAATATTTAATGCAACAGCCAAATCTATATTATTCTATGCCGCACAAGTTAAGGGAAGCCTTAGCGATTTGATGAATAGTGCAGATAAACCCGTTTCTAACATGATTGCTTAGTTCGGTGTGTTTTGTGGAAGACGAAAAGTTCTTTTCACATAATGCCTCTGTAGCTTTTCAACTGTATCGTATTGCTTTTCGCCCCACATCTGCGCGCTATACAACAAAATCGATTCAGCCGCTGCCTCAAAAACTCTAAATTTACAACTGTGGGCTATATTTTTGTTAGCAAAACAACTTCTCCATGTTGTGTTAGGCCAGGCGCGAACATGCAACTAAACAGTTTGGTTGCGATTTTGAGCACTATGGGATTATATGAGATTCCGTGCACATAAACCGGCGGACTCTCATATAATCCCGAGTGCTCAAAATCGGAACCCAACTGTTTAGTTGCATGTGCGCGCCTGGCCTTAATCGCTGTTTTGGCCTTTGCTAATTTTTCCGAGATGTTTTTGCATATTCAAATTTGGTGTTACAACTACACCAAGATATTTGTACTCCTTAACAACTTCAATTCTTTCTCCATTATACATCCATTGTTCGTCACTGCGAAGTCGTCCACCACCGTTCTTAAAAATCATAATCTTCGATTTAGCTAGATTGATCTCCAGGTTCCATCTTCTGCAGTAATCCGCGAGCTTTTTTATCATAAACTGTAATGAATTAGGAGTGTACGCCAACAGGACAATATCATCGGCAAACAGTAACGCTTTCACATCAAAATTGGCATATTGTATACCTCCTGGTAAGAAATCCATTATGTCATCGATAAACAGAGCGAACAATGTTGGACTTAGCGTACATCCCTGTCTTACACCAAATTTTGTTGGAAATGACTCAGACAAGGCTTCATCGTTCCAAACCGCCGCCGACGTATCCTCGTATAAGTTTTGGATTACCGTTCCGAATTTTCTAGACATTCCCATCTGAAACAGCTTATAGAATAGGGATTTGCGATTCACGGTAACGAATGCTGCCTTGAAGTCCACGAAAAAAGTAAATAGTTTTTTTTTATTTTTAAGAAATGAGTCGACAATGATTCTTAATACAAATATATGGTCTACTGTGGAGTATCCCCTTCTAAAACCTGCTTGAAACTCTTTGAGAAGCCGTTTTGAGCTTATCCATGAAGTGAGTCGTTTTTGCACAATTGACGTCAAAAGTTTTATACGAAGCGTTGAGAAACGATATACCGGGATAATTTTTTGGATCAGCTCTGTCTCTTTTTTATAAATCGGGAAAATGAGTGCCTCTTTAAATTCTTTTGGAATATCACCAGTCTCCAAGACGTTGTTAAAAAGACTCTACTGGGATTCGGTCTGATCCTGGAGCTTTACCATCTTTTAGCTTCGTAAGTGCTTCAGTGACCTCTGATACCGTTATCACTGAATCTAATATGTTGTTACAGTAAGCTGGATCCGCATAATGTATATTATTATTGAACGATATATCAGGATTGAGTAAGTTGTTGAAGTGGGCTCTTAAAATATCTGTTTTCAGTTCTGTGTTGATTGTCAGTCGTATGTTATTTATGTTCCTTAAAACCCTCCAAAAATTAGTTGCACTTCTACATTTCGATAAGCTTAAAGCTTGGTCTTCATAATAAAATTTCTTCTTTTCGCCACATATCTTCTTGTAGTAATTGTTTGCCTGGATGTAATTGTTTTTAAAATTACCGGTATTTGAACTGCGGAAAAGTTTGAGCCATTTAAATGATAACTTCCTCGCTTTCCCGCAATCCGGGTAGAACCAAGGATTTTTCGAGTTCAGGCCAGCAGTTATGGCATTATTCGGGGCTGCGGCTGGGTAAGATACCTTTATAACCTCAACTAGTTGATCAAAGTCCTAGTTTTGTTGGTACGCTAAATTAAAATCAAGGCTGCGTTTATACAAAGATTCATGTTTCGATTTCCATTTAAGTTGCGGTAAAAGCCTCATTTCCATAGTTTCAGTATTGCAAGTAGTTTCTATCTCAAAAGTGACAACAACTGGTAGATGATCTGAATATGTTTCCTGTACGACTTCAAGATCTCTAACATATTTATTCCACTCTCCTCCCAAAAGGCTCAAATCAATGACTGAAGTTCCTTGCCGACCAATAAACGTATAACTACCTTTCTCATCCGATGCACTTGTTCCATTTTGTATTCGTAATCCAAATGTATCGAAGAGGAGAAGAAGCTTATAACCTTTTCCATTGCAAACTATATCCTTAGATTTGCGATTGATTCCTGCAGCCATATTTTCCGATAAAATTAAAAATACGAAGGAAGAATTCTGGAGGTAGTTAAATCATATGTATATTTGGGAGTAGAATTCACATTCAACATGAAGCTGGAGAAGCATCTCAAAACTAAGCCTTTTATCTCTAAATACAAAGCATATAATATTTAATGCAACAGCCAAATCTATATTATTCTATGCCGCACAAGTTTAGGGAAGCCTTAGCGATTTGATGAATAGTGCAGATAAACCCGTTTCTAACATGATTGCTTAGTTCGGTGTGTTTTGTGGAAGACGAAAAGTTCTTTTCACATAATGCCTCTGTAGCTTTTCAACTGTATCGTATTGCTTTTCGCCCCACATCTGCGCGCTATACAACAAAATCGATTCAGCCGCTGCCTCAAAAACTCTAAATTTACAACTGTGGGCTATATTTTTGTTAGCAAAACAACTTCTCCATGTTGTGTTAGGCCAGGCGCGAACATGCAACTAAACAGTTTGGTTGCGATTTTGAGCACTATGGGATTATATGAGATTCCGTGCACATAAACCGGCGGACTCTCATATAATCCCGAGTGCTCAAAATCGGAACCCAACTGTTTAGTTGCATGTGCGCGCCTGGCCTTAATCGCTGTTTTGGCCTTTGCTAATTTTTCCGAGATGTTTTTGCATATTCAAATTTGGTGTTACAACTACACCAAGATATTTGTACTCCTTAACAACTTCAATTCTTTCTCCATTATACATCCATTGTTCGTCACTGCGAAGTCGTCCACCACCGTTCTTAAAAATCATAATCTTCGATTTAGCTAGATTGATCTCCAGGTTCCATCTTCTGCAGTAATCCGCGAGCTTTTTTATCATAAACTGTAATGAATTAGGAGTGTACGCCAACAGGACAATATCATCGGCAAACAGTAACGCTTTCACATCAAAATTGGCATATTGTATACCTCCTGGTAAGAAATCCATTATGTCATCGATAAACAGAGCGAACAATGATGGACTTAGCGTACATCCCTGTCTTACACCAAATTTTGTTGGAAATGACTCAGACAAGGCTTCATCGTTCCAAACCACCGCCGAAGTATCCTCGTATAGGTTTTGGATTACCGTTCCGAATTTTCTAGACATTCCCATCTGAAACAGCTTATAGAATAGGGATTTGCGATTCACGGTAACGAATGCTGCCTTGAAGTCCACGAAAAAAGTAAATAGTTTTTTTTATTTTTAAGAAATGAGTCGACAATGATTCTTAATACAAATATATGGTCTACTGTGGAGTATCCCCTTCTAAAACCTGCTTGAAACTCTTTGAGAAGCCGTTTTGAGCTTATCCATGAAGTGAGTCGTTTTTCCACAATTGACGTCAAAAGTTTTATACCAAGCGTTGAGAAACGATATACCGGGATAATTTTTTGGATCAGCTCTGTCTCTTTTTTATAAATCGGGAAAATGAGTGCCTCTTTAAATTCTTTTGGAATATCACCAGTCTCCAAGACGTTGTTAAAAAGACTCTACTGGGATTCGGTCTGATCCTGGAGCTTTACCATCTTTTAGCTTCGTAAGTGCTTCAGTGACCTCTGATACCGTTATCACTGAATCTAATATGTTGTTATAGTAAGCTGGAGCCGCATAATGTATATTATTATTGAACGATATATCAGGATTGAGTAAGTTGTTGAAGTGGACTCTTAAAATATCTGTTTTCAGTTCTGTGTTGATTGTCAGTCGTATGTTATTTATGTTCCTTAAAACCCTCCAAAAATTAGTTGCAGCTTAAAGCTTGGTCTTCATAATAAAATTTCTTCTTTTCGCCACATATCTTCTTGTAGTAATTGTTTGCCTGGATGTAATTGTTTTTAAAATTACCGGTATTTGAACTGCGGAAAAGTTTGAGCCATTTAAATGATAACTTCCTCGCTTTCCCGCAATCCGGGTAGAACCAAGGATTTTTCGAGTTCAGGCCAGCAGTTATGGCATTTTTCGGGGCTGCGGCTGGGTAAGATACCTTTATAACCTCAACTAGTTGATCAAAGTCCTAGTTTTGTTGGTACGCTAAATTAAAATCAAGGCTGCGTTTATACAAAGATTCATGTTTCGATTTCCATTTAAGTTGCGGTAAAAGCCTCATTTCCATAGTTTCAGTATTGCAAGTAGTTTCTATCTCAAAAGTGACAACAACTGGTAGATGATCTGAATATGTTTCCTGTACGACTTCAAGATCTCTAACATATTTATTCCACTCTCCTCCCAAAAGGCTCAAATCAATGACTGAAGTTCCTTGCCGACCAATAAACGTATAACTACCTTTCTCATCCGATGCACTTGTTCCATTTTGTATTCGTAATCCAAATGTATCGCAGAGGAGAAGAAGCTTATAACCTTTTCCATTGCAAACTATATCCTTAGATTTGCGATTGATTCCTGCAGCCATATTTTCCGATAAAATTAAAAATACGAAGGAAGAATTCTGGAGGTAGTTAAATCATATGTATATTTGGGAGTAGAATTCACATTCAACATGAAGCTGGAGAAGCATCTCAAAACTAAGCTAAACAAAGCTAAATTAGCAATATGTTCCAATTGGAAAAAAATCTTCAACAACAGCCTTTTATCTCTAAATACAAAGCATATAATATTTAATGCAACAGCCAAATCTATATTATTCTATGCCGCACAAGTTAAGGGAAGCCTTAGCGATTTGATGAATAGTGCAGATAAACCCGTTTCTAACATGATTGCTTAGTTCGGTGTGTTTTGTGGAAGACGAAAAGTTCTTTTCACATAATGCCTCTGTAGCTTTTCAACTGTATCGTATTGCTTTTCGCCCCACATCTGCGCGCTATACAACAAAATCGATTCAGCCGCTGCCTCAAAAACTCTAAATTTACAACTGTGGGCTATATTTTTGTTAGCAAAACAACTTCTCCATGTTGTGTTAGGCCAGGCGCGAACATGCAACTAAACAGTTTGGTTGCGATTTTGAGCACTATGGGATTATATGAGATTCCGTGCACATAAACCGGCGGACTCTCATATAATCCCGAGTGCTCAAAATCGGAACCCAACTGTTTAGTTGCATGTGCGCGCCTGGCCTTAATCGCTGTTTTGGCCTTTGCTAATTTTTCCGAGATGTTTTTGCATATTCAAATTTGGTGTTACAACTACACCAAGATATTTGTACTCCTTAACAACTTCAATTCTTTCTCCATTATACATCCATTGTTCGTCACTGCGAAGTCGTCCACCACCGTTCTTAAAAATCATAATCTTCGATTTAGCTAGATTGATCTCCAGGTTCCATCTTCTGCAGTAATCCGCGAGCTTTTTTATCATAAACTGTAATGAATTAGGAGTGTACGCCAACAGGACAATATCATCGGCAAACAGTAACGCTTTCACATCAAAATTGGCATATTGTATACCTCCTGGTAAGAAATCCATTATGTCATCGATAAACAGAGCGAACAATGATGGACTTAGCGTACATCCCTGTCTTACACCAAATTTTGTTGGAAATGACTCAGACAAGGCTTCATCGTTCCAAACCACCGCCGAAGTATCCTCGTATAGGTTTTGGATTACCGTTCCGAATTTTCTAGACATTCCCATCTGAAACAGCTTATAGAATAGGGATTTGCGATTCACGGTAACGAATGCTGCCTTGAAGTCCACGAAAAAAGTAAATAGTTTTTTTTATTTTTAAGAAATGAGTCGACAATGATTCTTAATACAAATATATGGTCTACTGTGGAGTATCCCCTTCTAAATCCTGCTTGAAACTCTTTGAGAAGCCGTTTTGAGCTTATCCATGAAGTGAGTCGTTTTTGCACAATTGACGTCAAAAGTTTTATACCAAGCGTTGAGAAACGATATACCGGGATAATTTTTTGGATCAGCTCTGTCTCTTTTTTATAAATCGGGAAAATGAGTGCCTCTTTAAATTCTTTTGGAATATCACCAGTCTCCAAGACGTTGTTAAAAAGACTCTACTGGGATTCGGTCTGATCCTGGAGCTTTACCATCTTTTAGCTTCGTAAGTGCTTCAGTGACCTCTGATACCGTTATCACTGAATCTAATATGTTGTTACAGTAAGCTGGAGCCGCATAATGTATATTATTATTGAACGATATATCAGGATTGAGTAAGTTGTTGAAGTGGACTCTTAAAATATCTGTTTTCAGTTCTGTGTTGATTGTCAGTCGTATGTTATTTATGTTCCTTAAAACCCTCCAAAAATTAGTTGCAGCTTAAAGCTTGGTCTTCATAATAAAATTTCTTCTTTTCGCCACATATCTTCTTGTAGTAATTGTTTGCCTGGATGTAATTGTTTTTAAAATTACCGGTATTTGAACTGCGGAAAAGTTTGAGCCATTTAAATGATAACTTCCTCGCTTTCCCGCAATCCGGGTAGAACCAAGGATTTTTCGAGTTCAGGCCAGCAGTTATGGCATTATTCGGGGCTGCGGCTGGGTAAGATACCTTTATAACCTCAACTAGTTGATCAAAGTCCTAGTTTTGTTGGTACGCTAAATTAAAATCAAGGCTGCGTTTATACAAAGATTCATGTTTCGATTTCCATTTAAGTTGCGGTAAAAGCCTCATTTCCATAGTTTCAGTATTGCAAGTAGTTTCTATCTCAAAAGTGACAACAACTGGTAGATGATCTGAATATGTTTCCTGTACGACTTCAAGATCTTTAACATATTTATTCCACTCTCCTCCCAAAACGCTCAAATCAATGACTGAAGTTCCTTGGCGACCAATAAACGCATAACTACCTTTCTCATCCGATGCACTTGTTCCATTTTGTATTCGTAATCCAAATGTATCGCAGAGGTCAAGAAGCTTATAACCTTTTCCATTGCAAACTATATCCTTAGATTTGCGATTGATTCCTGCAGCCATATTTTCCGATAAAATTAGAAATACGAAGGAAGAATTCTGGAGGCAGTTAAATCATATGTATATTTGGGAGTAGAATTCACATTTAACATGAAGCTGGAGAAGCATCTCAAAACTAAGCTAAACAAAGCTAAATTAGCAATATGTTCCAATTGGAAAAAAATCTTCATCAACAGCCTTTTATCTCTAAATACAAAGCATATAGTATTTAATGCAACAGCCAAATCTATATTATTCTATGCCGCACAAGTTTAGGGAAGCCTTAGCGATTTGATGAATAGTGCAGATAAACCCGTTTCTAACATGATTGCTTAGTTCGGTGTGTTTTGTGGAAGACGAAAAGTTCTTTTCACATAATACCTCTGTAGCTTTTCAACTGTATCGTATTGCTTTTCACCCCACATCTGCGCGCTATACAACAAAATCGATTCAGCCGCTGCCTCAAAAACTCTAAATTTACAACTGTGGGCTATATTTTTGTTAGCAAAACAACTTCTCCATGTTGTGTTAGGCCAGGCGCACACATGCAACTAAACAGTTTGGTTGCGATTTTGAGCACTATGGGATTATCTCTCATATAATCCCGAGTGCTCAAAATCGGAACCCAACTGTTTAGTTGCATGTGCGCGCCTGGCCTTAATCGCTGTTTTGGCCTTTGCTAATTTTTCCGAGATGTTTTTGCATATTCAAATTTGGTGTTACAACTACACCACTTCTACAACCATCGATAGATCGTGTAACAATATTACTGTCTATTATCATAACGTAGGAGGCATGAGATCTAAAACTACAGATTTCTATCTTTCTACCACTGACGCTAAATTTTCTGTGATTGCCCTTACAGAAACATGGCTCACAGAGAATATACTTACGTCGGAATTATTTGATGCCAGATTTGTTGTGTACAGAAATGATCGAAGTGTTGCTGGAGTGACAAGAGGTGGAGGTGTTTTGCTAGCAGTTGATTCTTCACTTAGCAGTAGAAAAATTGATTTATTTAACTTATCTGACAATATTGAGCAAATTTGTGTAAGAATAGATTGTATTCGGTCTGAAGATAATATGTTTATTAAATTGTTTTGTATTATATCTTATATACCACCGAAATCTCCATTAAATATTTATTCAGCTCATATTTCAAACATTAAGCATATAGCTAATGATTTAGATTCAAACTCTTATATTCTAGTTTTAGGAGATTTTAATCTTTCTTCTGTCAGATGGTCTTATTCTGAAGAAGATAAATGTCTAATTCCTTATAATATTTGCAAAGACTATGAAGTTGAAGTAATTGATTCTTTGTTTACTTTAAATTTAATCCAAATTAATTGCATCAAAAACTATTTGGGAAGGTGGCTTGGCCTAGTATTTACTTCAAGTGAACTTGATGCAATGGTCACAGAACCTGACTATTATTTGTTAAATAATTGTGGTATTCATCATAAAGCTCTCAATATAAGTTTCGATGTATCTATAGTTAATTCTGATTCAATGCAAATTAATAGTAATTATGTCCGTTATGATTTTCTAAAAATCGACTATGTTGTTATTAATAATTATATGTCTTCTATTGATTGGACTAGTATTCTCAATATTGGTAGTTTAAACCAAAAATATGATACGCTCATGGGTGTAATAGAGAATGTTTTTTCGAGGTTTGTTCCTACAAAAAGAGTTGTGAATTCTAAAAATACCCATCTGGTTTAATAAGAGATTGTGTAATTTAAAGAATGCTATGTATGGTGCTTTAAGAAGAAGCAGGTTTGATGTCACCTTTAAGCCTGTGTTTTGTCGTTTAAGAAAAGAATATGAGTTTCTTAAAAGATTTTTACATCGACATTATTTATGGTCTCTGGAATCAAAGATCAAAAGTAATTCATCGGCTTTTTGGAGTTATTTGAAAACTAAGAGGAAATCTGCGGGAATTCCGTCAACAATGAGTTTTGATGGTGTTACTAGTAATAATTTAAGCAATATTTGTGATATGTTCGCAAATTTCTTTCAATCGAATTTTAAACTAGTACCATCAATTCTTGAACGTCATAATTCGTTAGATTCTGACATAGCTTTTGGTTCCATGTCTATTTCTGAAGCTGAGATTGAAATGGAATTATCTAATCTCGATGAATCGGTAAGTTTGGCTCCCGACAATATTCCTCCAATATTTCTTAAAAACTGTAGTTATTCTTTTATTAGCCCCCTATTCACCGTTTTTAATCTCTCTCTGTCTGAAGGTGTGTTTTTAAATTCGTGGAAACATTCTTTTATTACTCCAATTCATAAATCCGGACCTAAACAAGCTATTGAAAATTATCGACCCATAGCCAAACTTCAGATTATACCGAAGATTTTTGAAGCCATAGTAAAGAAGAAAATGTTTTCCATTGTTAGAAGTCTTAAATCAGAATTTCAACATGGATTTGTGAGTGGGAGGTCTACCACTACTAATCTATCAATTTTTACAACTTATTGTCTTAAAGCTATGGATAATAGATATCAGGTTGACGTTGTTTTTACGGATTTCGCAAAAGCGTTCGACCGCGTACAACACAATGTTCTTATTTTCAAGTTGAAAGCTATTGGTTTAAATTCTAAATTTCTAAAATGGATTGAGAGTTATTTAACCAACAGGACTCAGTCCGTAAAAATAGGAAGTATGTCATCTAAAATTATTTACAATTATTCAGGAGTTCCCCAAGGTAGTCATCTTGGTCCACTCCTTTTCTTAATTTTTATTAACGACTTACCTGATGTTATAAAATATGCCCAAAAATTTTTATTTGCAGACGATTTTAAATTACTAGTAACTGTCAAATCTATGTCTGACTGTTGGCAACTTCAGAGTGACATCGATTCTTTAACTGAATGGTGTTCTAAAAATTTCTTAGATCTGAATATAAACAAATGTTCAGTTATGACCATAAATCGTTTAAAAAATCCAATTTTATTTGGATACAATATTTCCAACAGTGTTCTTAAAAGAGTATATGAACAAACGGATTTAGGAGTAATTTTTGACTGTGAGCTAAAGTTTAATTCCCATATAGATTATATAACATCAAAAGCTAATGCTATGCTTGGTTTTATCTTTAGAAACTCTAGGGATTTTAATGATCCATATACTGTAAAAGCGTTGTATGTTTCTTTAGTTCGTTCAATATAGGAATATTGTGCTGTTATTTGGAGCCCTTATCATAACACTACCATGATTCGACTTGAAAAAATTCAAAAGAGAATTACAAAATTCGCGTTACGAAAACTATACCCGTATCCGCATATGCCGTCTTATGAATCAAGATGTAAGCTCATTGGCTTAAAACATCTTGTTACAAGACGATCTTACTATTTTGCAATATTTGCTCATGATATCATATCTGGTCATATTGACTGTCCAGCTCTGCTTTTCCTTTTAGGCATTTATGCACCTCAGCGTTCTCTTAGGCCAAGAGTAAACAATTTCTTTTACATCCCTGGGCATTCTACTAACTATGCTCATAACAATCCAATAACCAATGCTTGTATTCATTTTAATAATTGTTTTCATTTAATAGATTTTAACATGAGCAGAGAACTTTGTAAAACCACAATATTAAATTCATTGTAAAATTTAAAATTATTATATATTTTATTATTATTGTATTTATGTTATATGTATTTTATATTAGCATTCTAAGAAAGTTTATACACTTGATAGAATAAATAAATAAATAAATAAATAAGATATTTGTACTCCTTAACAACTTCAATTCTTTCTCCATTATACATCCATTGTTCGTCACTGCGAAGTCGTCCACCACCGTTCTTAAAAATCATAATCTTCGATTTAGCTAGATTGATCTCCAGGTTCCATCTTGTGCAGTTATCCGCGAGCTTATTTATCATAAACTGTAATGAATTAGGAGTGTACGCCAACAGGACAATATCATCGGCAAACAGTAACGCTTTCACATCAAAATTGGCATATTGTATACCTCCTGGTAAGAAATCCATTATGTCATCGATAAACAGAGCGAACAATGTTGGACTTAGCGTACATCCCTGTCTTACACCAAATTTTGTTGGAAATGACTCAGACAAGGCTCCATCGTTCCAAACCGCCGCCGAAGTATCCTCGTATAAGTTTTGGATTACCGTTCCGAATTTTCTAGACATTCCCATCTGAAACAGCTTATAGAATAGGGATTTGCGATTCACGGTAACGAATGCTGCCTTGAAGTCCACGAAAAAAGTAAATAGTTTTTTTTTATTTTTAAGAAATGAGTCGACAATGATTCTTAATACAAATATATGGTCTACTGTGGAGTATCCCCTTCTAAAACCTGCTTGAAACTCTTTGAGAAGCCGTTTTGAGCTTATCCATGAAGTGAGTCGTTTTTCCACAATTGACGTCAAAAGTTTTATACGAAGCGTTGAGAAACGATATACCGGGATAATTTTTTGGATCAGCTCTGTCTCTTTTTTATAAATGGGGAAACTGAGTGCCTCTTTAAATTCTTTTGGAATATCACCAGTCTCCAAGACGTTGTTAAAAAGACTCTACTGGGATTCGGTCTGATCCTGGAGCTTTACCATCTTTTAGCTTCGTAAGTGCTTCAGTGACCTCTGATACCGTTATCACTGAATCTAATATGTTGTTACAGTTAGCTGGATCCGCATAATGTATATTATTATTGAACGATATATCAGGATTGAGTAAGTTGTTGAAGTGGGCTCTTAAAATATCTGTTTTCAGTTCTGTGTTGATTGTCAGTCGTATGTTATTTATGTTCCTTAAAACCCTCCAAAAATTAGTTGTACTTCTACATTTCGATATGCTTAAAGCTTGGTCTTCATAATAAAATTTCTTCTTTTCGCCACATATCTTCTTGTAGTAATTGTTTGCCTGGATGTAATTGTTTTTAAAATTACCGGTATTTGAACTGCGGAAAAGTTTGAGCCATTTAAATGATAACTTCCTCGCTTTCCCGCAATCCGGTTAGAACCAAGGATTTTTCGAGTTCAGGCCAGCAGTTATGGCATTATTCGGGGCTGCGGCTGGGTAAGATACCTTTATAACCTCAACTAGTTGATCAAAGTCCTAGTTTTGTTGGTACGCTAAATTAAAATCAAGGCTGCGTTTATACAAAGATTCATGTTTCGATTTCCATTTAAGTTGCGGTAAAAGCCTCATTTCCATAGTTTCAGTATTGCAAATAGTTTCTATCTCAAAAGTGACAACAACTGGTAGATGATCTGAATATGTTTCCTGTACGACTTCAAGATCTCTAACATATTTATTCCACTCTCCTCCCAAAAGGCTCAAATCAATGACTGAAGTTCCTTGCCGACCAATAAACGTATAACTACCTTTCTCATCCGATGCACTTGTTCCATTTTGTATTCGTAATCCAAATGTATCGCAGAGGTCAAGAAGCTTATAACCTTTTCCATTGCAAACTATATCCTTAGATTTGCGATTGATTCCTGCAGCCATATTTTCCGATAAAATTAGAAATACGAAGGAAGAATTCTGGAGGTAGTTAAATCATATGTATATTTGGGAGTAGAATTCACATTCAACATGAAGCTGGAGAAGCATCTCAAAACTAAGCTAAACAAAGCTAAATTAGCAATATGTTCCAATTGGAAAAAAATCTTCAACAACAGCCTTTTATCTCTAAATACAAAGCATATAGTATTTAATGCAACAGCCAAATCTATATTATTCTATGCAGCACAAGTTTAGGGAAGCCTTAGCGATTTGATGAATAGTGCAGATAAACCCATTTCTAATATGATTGCGTAGTTCGGTGTGTTTTGTGGAAGATGAAAAGTTCTTTTCACATAATACCTCTGTAGCTTTTCAACTGTATCGTATTGCTTTTCACCCCACATCTGCGCGCTATACAACAAAATCGATTCAGCCGCTGCCTCAAAAACTCTAAATTTACAACTGTGGGCTATATTTTTGTTAGCAAAACAACTTCTCCATGTTGTGTTAGGCCAGGCGCGCACATGCAACTAAACAGTTTGGTTGCGATTTTGAGCACTATGGGATTATATGAGAGTCCGTGCACATAAACCGGCGGACTCTCATATAATCCCGAGTGCTCAAAATCGGAACCCAACTGTTTAGTTGCATGTGCGCGCCTGGCCTTAATCGCTGTTTTGGCCTTTGCTAATTTTTCCGAGATGTTTTTGCATATTCAAATTTGGTGTTACAACTAAACCAAGATATTTGTACTCCTTAACAACTTCAATTCTTTCTCCATTATACATCCATTGTTCGTCACTGCGAAGTCGTCCACCACCGTTCTTTAAAATCATAATCTTCGATTTAGCTAGATTGATCTCCAGGTTCCATCTTCTGCAGTAATCCGCGAGCTTATTTATCATAAGCTGTAATGAATTAGGAGTGTACGCCAACAGGACAATATCATCGGCAAACAGTATCGCTTTCACATCAAAATTGGCATATTGTATACCACCTGGTAAGAAATCCATTATGCCATCGATAAACAGAGCGAACAATGATGAACTTAGCGTACATCCCTGTCTTACACCAAATTTTGTTGGAAATGACTCAGACAAGGCTTCACCGTTCCAAACCGCCGCCGAAGTATCCTCGTATAAGTTTTGGATTACCTTTCCGAATTTTCTAGACATTCCCATCTGAAACAGCTTATAGAATAGTGATTTGCGATTCACGGTAACGAATGCTGCCTTGAAGTCCACGAAAAAAGTAAATAGTTTTTTTTTATTTTTAAGAAATGAGTCGACAATGATTCTTAATACAAATATATGGTCTACTGTGGAGTATCCCCTTCTAAAACCTGCTTGAAACTCTTTGAGAAGCCGTTTTGAGCTTATCTATGAAGTGAGCCGTTTTTCCACAATTGACGTCAAAAGTTTTATACGAAGCGTTGAGAAACGATATACCGGGATAATTTTTTGGATCAGCTCTGTCTCTTTTTTATAAATCAGGAAAATGAGTGCCTCTTTAAATTCTTTTGGAATATCACCAGTCTCCAAGACGTTGTTAAAAAGACTCTACTGGGATTTTGTCTGATCCTGGAGCTTTACCATCTTTTAGCTTCGTAAGTGCTTCAGTGACCTCTGATACCGTTATCACTGAATCTAATATGTTGTTACAGTAAGCTGGAGCCGCATAATGTATATTATTATTGAACGATATATCAGGATTGAGTAAGTTGTAAGTGGACTCTTAAAATATCTGTTTTCAGTTCTGTGTTGATTGTCAGTCGTATGTTATTTATGTTCCTTAAAACCCTCCAAAAATTAGTTGCACTTCTACATTTCGATAAGCTTAAAGCTTGGTCTTCATAATAAAATTTCTTCTTTTCGCCACATATCTTCTTGTAGTAATTGCTTGCCTGGATGTAATTGTTTTTAAAATTACCGGTATTTGAACTGCGGAAAAGTTTGAGCCATTTAAATGATAACTTCCTCGCTTTCCCGCAATCCGGTTAGAACCAAGGATTTTTCGAGTTCAGGCCAGCAGTTATGGCATTATTCGGGGCTGCGGCTGGGTAAGATACCTTTATAGCCTCAACTAGTTGATCAAAGTCCTAGTTTTGTTGGTACGCTAAATTAAAATCAAGGCTGCGTTTATACAAAGATTCATGTTTCAGATTGATCTCCAGGTTCCATCTTCTGCAGTAATCCGCGAGCTTATTTATCATAAGCTGTAATGAATTAGGAGTGTACGCCAACAGGACAATATCATCGGCAAACAGTAACGCTTTCACATCAAAATTGGCATATTGTATACCTCCTGGTAAGAAATCTATTATGTCATCGATAAACAGAGCGAACAATGATGGACTTAGCGTACATCCCTGTCTTACACCAAATTTTGTTGGAAATGACTCAGACAAGGCTTCACCGTTTCAAACCGCCGCCGAAGTATCCTCGTATAAGTCTGATCCTGGAGCTTTACCATCTTTTAACTTCGTAAGTGCTTCAGTGACCTCTGATACCGTTATCACTGAATCTAATATGTTGTCACAGTAAGCTGGAGCCGCATAATGTATATTATTATTGAACGATATATCAGGATTGAGTAAGTTATTGAAGTGGACTCTTAAAATATCTGTTTTCAGTTCTGTGTTGATTGTCAGTCGTATGTTATTTATGTTCCTTAAACCCTCCAAAAATTAGTTGCACTTCTACATTTCGATAAGCTTAAAGCTTGGTCTTCATAATAAAATTTCTTCTTTTCGCCACATATCTTCTTGTAGTAATTGTTTGCCTGGATGTAATTGTTTTTAAAATTACCGGTATTTGAACTGCGGAAAAGTTTGAGCCATTTAAATGATAACTTCCTCGCTTTCCCGCAATCCGGGTAGAACCAAGGATTTTTCGAGTTCAGGCCAGCAGTTATGGCATTATTCGGGGCTGCGGCTGGGTAAGATACCTTTATAACCTCAACTAGTTGATCAAAGTCCTAGTTTTGTTGGTACGCTAAATTAAAATCAAGGCTGCGTTTATACAAAGATTCATGTTTCGATTTCCATTTAAGTTGCGGTAAAAGCCTCATTTCCATAGTTTCAGTATTGCAAGTAGTTTCTATCTCAAAAGTGACAACAACTGGTAGATGATCTGAATATGTTTCCTGTACGACTTCAAGATCTCTAACATATTTATTCCACTCTCCTCCCAAAAGGCTCAAATCAATGACTGAAGTTCCTTGCCGACCAATAAACGTATAACTACCTTTCTCATCCGATGCACTTGTTCCATTTTGTATTCGTAATCCAAATGTATCGCAGAGGTCAAGAAGCTTATAACCTTTTCCATTGCAAACTATATCCTTAGATTTGCGATTGATTCCTGCAGCCATATTTTCCGATAAAATTAGAAATACGAAGGAAGAATTCTGGAGGTAGTTAAATCATATGTATATTTGGGAGTAGAATTCACATTCAACATGAAGCTGGAGAAGCATCTCAAAACTAAGCTAAACAAAGCTAAATTAGCAATATGTTCCAATTGGAAAAAAATCTTCAACAACAGCCTTTTATCTCTAAATACAAAGCATATAGTATTTAATGCAACAGCCAAATCTATATTATTCTATGCAGCACAAGTTTAGGGAAGCCTTAGCGATTTGATGAATAGTGCAGATAAACCCGTTTCTAATATGATTGCGTAGTTCGGTGTGTTTTGTGGAAGATGAAAAGTTCTTTTCACATAATACCTCTGTAGCTTTTCAACTGTATCGTATTGCTTTTCACCCCACATCTGCGCGCTATACAACAAAATCGATTCAGCCGCTGCCTCAAAAACTCTAAATTTACAACTGTGGGCTATATTTTTGTTAGCAAAACAACTTCTCCATGTTGTGTTAGGCCAGGCGCGCACATGCAACTAAACAGTTTGGTTGCGATTTTGAGCACTATGGGATTATATGAGAGTCCGTGCACATAAACCGGCGGACTCTCATATAATCCCGAGTACTCAAAATCGGAACCCAACTGTTTAGTTGCATGTGCGCGCCTGGCCTTAATCGCTGTTTTGGCCTTTGCTAATTTTTCCGAGATGTTTTTGCATATTCAAATTTGGTGTTACAACTAAACCAAGATATTTGTACTCCTTAACAACTTCAATTCTTTCTCCATTATACATCCATTGTTCGTCACTGCGAAGTCGTCCACCACCGTTCTTAAAAATCATAATCTTCGATTTAGCTAGATTGATCTCCAGGTTCCATCTTGTGCAGTAATCCGCGAGCTTATTTATCATAAACTGTAATGAATTAGGAGTGTACGCCAACAGGACAATATCATCGGCAAACAGTAACGCTTTCACATCAAAATTGGCATATTGTATACCTCCTGGTAAGAAATCCATTATGTCATCGATAAACAGAGCGAACAATGATGGACTTAGCGTACATCCCTGTCTTACACCAAATTTTGTTGGAAATGACTCAGACAAGGCTTCATCGTTCCAAACCGCCGCCGAAGTATCCTCGTATAAGTTTTGGATTACCGTTCCGAATTTTCTAGACATTCCCATCTGAAACAGCTTATAGAATAGGGATTTGCGATTCACGGTAACGAATGCTGCCTTGAAGTCCACGAAAAAAGTAAATAGTTTTTTTTTATTTTTAAGAAATGAGTCGACAATGATTCTTAATACAAATATATGGTCTACTGTGGAGTATCCCCTTCTAAAACCTGCTTGAAACTCTTTGAGAAGCCGTTTTGAGCTTATCCATGAAGTGAGTCGTTTTTGCACAATTGACGTCAAAAGTTTTATACGAAGCGTTGAGAAACGATATACCGGGATAATTTTTTGGATCAGCTCTGTCTCTTTTTTATAAATCGGGAAAATGAGTGCCTCTTTAAATTCTTTTGGAATATCACCAGTCTCCAAGACGTTGTTAAAAAGACTCTACTGGGATTCGGTCTGATCCTGGAGCTTTACCATCTTTTAGCTTCGTAAGTGCTTCAGTGACCTCTGATACCGTTATCACTGAATCTAATATGTTGTTACAGTAAGCTGGATCCGCATAATGTATATTATTATTGAACGATATATCAGGATTGAGTAAGTTGTTGAAGTGGGCTCTTAAAATATCTGTTTTCAGTTCTGTGTTGATTGTCAGTCGTATGTTATTTATGTTCCTTAAAACCCTCCAAAAATTAGTTGCACTTCTACATTTCGATAAGCTTAAAGCTTGGTCTTCATAATAAAATTTCTTCTTTTCGCCACATATCTTCTTGTAGTAATTGTTTGCCTGGATGTAATTGTTTTTAAAATTACCGGTATTTGAACTGCGGAAAAGTTTGAGCCATTTAAATGATAACTTCCTCGCTTTCCCGCAATCCGGGTAGAACCAAGGATTTTTCGAGTTCAGGCCAGCAGTTATGGCATTATTCGGGGCTGCGGCTGGGTAAGATACCTTTATAACCTCAACTAGTTGATCAAAGTCCTAGTTTTGTTGGTACGCTAAATTAAAATCAAGGCTGCGTTTATACAAAGATTCATGTTTCGATTTCCATTTAAGTTGCGGTAAAAGCCTCATTTCCATAGTTTCAGTATTGCAAGTAGTTTCTATCTCAAAAGTGACAACAACTGGTAGATGATCTGAATATGTTTCCTGTACGACTTCAAGATCTTTAACATATTTATTCCACTCCCCTCCCAAAACGCTCAAATCAATGACTGAAGTTCCTTGGCGACCAATAAACGCATAACTACCTTTCTCATCCGATGCACTTGTTCCATTTTGTATTCGTAATCCAAATGTATCGCAGAGGTCAAGAAGCTTATAACCTTTTCCATTGCAAACTATATCCTTAGATTTGCGATTGATTCCTGCAGCCATATTTTCCGATAAAATTAGAAATACGAAGGAAGAATTCTGGAGGCAGTTAAATCATATGTATATTTGGGAGTAGAATTCACATTCAACATGAAGCTGGAGAAGCATCTCAAAACTAAGCTAAACAAAGCTAAATTAGCAATATGTTCCAATTGGAAAAAAATCTTCATCAACAGCCTTTTATCTCTAAATACAAAGCATATAGTATTTAATGCAACAGCCAAATCTATATTATTCTATGCCGCACAAGTTTAGGGAAGCCTTAGCGATTTGATGAATAGTGCAGATAAACCCGTTTCTAACATGATTGCTTAGTTCGGTGTGTTTTGAGGAAGACGAGAAGTTCTTTTCACATAATACCTCTGTAGCTTTTCAACTGTATCGTATTGCTTTTCACCCCACATCTGCGCGCTATACAACAAAATCGATTCAGCCGCTGCCTCAAAAACTCTAAATTTACAACTGTGGGCTATATTTTTGTTAGCAAAACAACTTCTCCATGTTGTGTTAGGCCAGGCGCACACATGCAACTAAACAGTTTGGTTGCGATTTTGAGAACTATTTGCTCAAAATCGGAACCCAACTGTTTAGTTGCATGTGCGCGCCTGGCCTTAATCGCTGTTTTGGCCTTTGCTAATTTTTCCGAGATGTTTTTGCATATTCAAATTTGGTGTTACAACTACACCACTTCTACAACCATCGATAGATCGTGTAACAATATTACTGTCTATTATCATAACGTAGGAGGCATGAGATCTAAAACTACAGATTTCTATCTTTCTACCACTGACGCTAAATTTTCTGTGATTGCCCTTACAGAAACATGGCTCACAGAGAATATACTTACGTCGGAATTATTTGATGCCAGATTTGTTGTGTACAGAAATGATCGAAGTGTTGCTGGAGTGACAAGAGGTGGAGGTGTTTTGCTAGCAGTTGATTCTTCACTTAGCAGTAGAAAAATTGATTTATTTAACTTATCTGACAATATTGAGCAAATTTGTGTAAGAATAGATTGTATTCGGTTTGAAGATAATATGTTTATTAAATTGTTTTGTATTATATTTTATATACCACCGAAATCTCCATTAAATATTTATTCAGCTCATATTTCAAACATTAAGCATATAGCTAATGATTTAGATTCAAACTCTTATATTCTAGTTTTAGGAGATTTTAATCTTTCTTCTGTCAAATGGTCTTATTCTGAAGAAGGTAAATGTCTAATTCCTTATAATATTTGCAAAGACTATGAAGTTGAAGTAATTGATTCCTTGTTTACTTTAAATTTAATCCAAATTAATTGCATCAAAAACTATTTGGGAAGGTGGCTTGACCTAGTATTTACTTCAAGTGAACTTGATGCAATGGTCACAGAACCTGACTATTATTTGTTAAATAATTGTGGTATTCATCATAAAGCTCTCAATATAAGTTTCGATGTATCTATAGTTAATTCTGATTCAATGCAAATTAATAGTAATTATGTCCGTTATGATTTTCTAAAAATCGACTATGTTGTTATTAATAATTATATGTCTTCTATTGATTGGACTAGTATTCTCAATATTGGTAGTTTAAACCAAAAATATGATACGCTCATGGGTGTAATAGAGAATGTTTTTTCGAGGTTTGTTCCTACAAAAAGAGTTGTGAATTCTAAAAAAACCCATCTGGTTTAATAAGAGATTGTGTAATTTAAAGAATGCTATGTATGGTGCTTTAAGAAGAAGCAGGTTTGATGTCACCTTTAAGCCTGTGTTTTGTCGTTTAGGAAAAGAATATGAGTTTCTTAAAAGATTTTTATATCGACATTATTTATGGTCTCTGGAATCAAAGATCAAAAGTAATTCATCGGCTTTTTGGAGTTATTTGAAAACTAAGAGGAAATCTGCGGGAATACCGTCAACAATGAGTTTTGATGGTGTTACTAGTAATAATTTAAGCAATATTTGTGATATGCTCGCAAATTTCTTTCAATCGAATTATAAACTAGTACCATCAATTCTTGAACGTCATAATTCGTTAGATTCTGACATAGCTTTTGGTTCCATGTCTATTTCTGAAGCTGAGATTGAAATGGAATTATCTAATCTCGATGAATCGGTAAGTTTGGCTCCCGACAATATTCCTCCAATATTTCTTAAAAACTGTAGTTATTCTTTTATTAGCCCCCTATTCACCGTTTTTAATCTCTCTCTGTCTGAAGGTGTGTTTTTAAATTCGTGGAAACATTCTTTTATTACTCCAATTCATAAATCCGGACCTAAACAAGCTATTGAAAATTATCGACCCATAGCCAAACTTCAGATTATACCGAAGATTTTTGAAGCCATAGTAAAGAAGAAAATGTTTTCCATTGTTAGAAGTCTTAAATCAGAATTTCAACATGGATTTGTGAGTGGGAGGTCAACCACTACTAATCTATCAATTTTTACAACTTATTGTCTTAAAGCTATGGATAATAGATATCAGGTTGACGTTGTTTTTACGGATTTCGCAAAAGCGTTCGACCGCGTACAACACGATGTTCTTATTTTCAAGTTGAAAGCTATTGGTTTTCATTCTAAATTTCTAAAATGGATTGAGAGTTATTTAACCAACAGGACTCAGTCCGTAAAAATAGGAAGTATGTCATCTAAAATTATTTACAATTATTCAGGAGTTCCCCAAGGTAGTCATCTTGGTCCACTCCTTTTCTTAATTTTTATTAACGACTTACCTGATGTTATAAAATATGCCCAAAAATTTTTATTTGCAGACGATTTTAAATTACGAGTAACTGTCAAATCTATGTCTGACTGTTGGCAACTTCAGAGTGACATCGATTCTTTAACTGAATGGTGTTTTAAAAATTTCTTAGATCTGAATATTAACAAATGTTCAGTTATGACCATAAATCGTTTAAAAAATCCAATTTTATTTGGATACAATATTTCCAACAGTGTTCTTAAAAGAGTATATGAACAAAAGGATTTAGGAGTAATTTTTGACTGTGAGCTAAAGTTTAATTCCCATATAGATTATATAACATCAAAAGCTAATGCTATGCTTGGTTTTATCTTTAGAAACTCTAGGGATTTTAATGATCCATATACTGTAAAAGCGTTGTATGTTTCTTTAGTTCGTTCAATATAGGAATATTGTGCTGTTATTTGGAGCCCTTATCATAACACTACCATGATTCGACTTGAAAAAATTCAAAAGAGAATTACAAAATTCGCGTTACGAAAACTATACCCGTATCCGCATATGCCGTCTTATGAATCAAGATGTAAGCTCATTGGCTTAAAACATCTTGTTACAAGACGATCTTACTATTTTGCAATATTTGCTCATGATATCATATCTGGTCATATTGACTGTCCAGCTCTGCTTTTCCTTTTAGGCATTTATGCACCTCAGCGTTCTCTTAGGCCAAGAGTAAACAATTTCTTTTACATCCCTGGGCATTCTACTAACTATGCTCATTACAATCCAATAACCGATGCTTGTATTCATTTTAATAATTGTTTTCATTTAATAGATTTTAACATGAGCAGAGAACTTTGTAGAACCACAATATTAAATTCATTGTAAAATTTAAAATTATTATATATTTTATTATTATTGTATTTATGTTATATGTATTTTATATTAGCATTCTAAGAAAGTTTATACACTTGATAGAATAAATAAATAAATAAATAAGATATTTGTACTCCTTAACAACTTCAATTCTTTCTCCATTATACATCCATTGTTCGTCACTGCGAAGTCGTCCACCACCGTTCTTAAAAATCATAATCTTCGATTTAGCTAGATTGATCTCCAGGTTCCATCTTGTGCAGTAATCCGCGAGCTTATTTATCATAAACTGTAATGAATTAGGAGTGTACGCCAACAGGACAATATCATCGGCAAACAGTAACGCTTTCACATCAAAATTGGCATATTGTATACCTCCTGGTAAGAAATCCATTATGTCATCGATAAACAGAGCGAACAATGTTGGACTTAGCGTACATCCCTGTCTTACACCAAATTTTGTTGGAAATGACTCAGACAAGGCTTCATCGTTCCAAACCGCCGCCGACGTATCCTCGTATAAGTTTTGGATTACCGTTCCGAATTTTCTAGACATTCCCATCTGAAACAGCTTATAGAATAGGGATTTGCGATTCACGGTAACGAATGCTGCCTTGAAGTCCACGAAAAAAGTAAATAGTTTTTTTTTATTTTTAAGAAATGAGTCGACAATGATTCTTAATACAAATATATGGTCTACTGTGGAGTATCCCCTTCTAAAACCTGCTTGAAACTCTTTGAGAAGCCGTTTTGAGCTTATCCATGAAGTGAGTCGTTTTTGCACAATTGACGTCAAAAGTTTTATACGAAGCGTTGAGAAACGATATACCGGGATAATTTTTTGGATCAGCTCTGTCTCTTTTTTATAAATCGGGAAAATGAGTGCCTCTTTAAATTCTTTTGGAATATCACCAGTCTCCAAGACGTTGTTAAAAAGACTCTACTGGGATTCAGTCTGATCCTGGAGCTTTACCATCTTTTAGCTTCGTAAGTGCTTCAGTGACCTCTGATACCGTTATCACTGAATCTAATATGTTGTTACAGTAAGCTGGATCCGCATAATGTATATTATTATTGAACGATATATCAGGATTGAGTAAGTTGTTGAAGTGGGCTCTTAAAATATCTGTTTTCAGTTCTGTGTTGATTGTCAGTCGTATGTTATTTATGTTCCTTAAAACCCTCCAAAAATTAGTTGCACTTCTACATTTCGATAAGCTTAAAGCTTGGTCTTCATAATAAAATTTCTTCTTTTCGCCACATATCTTCTTGTAGTAATTGTTTGCCTGGATGTAATTGTTTTTAAAATTACCGGTATTTGAACTGCGGAAAAGTTTGAGCCATTTAAATGATAACTTCCTCGCTTTCCCGCAATCCGGGTAGAACCAAGGATTTTTCGAGTTCAGGCCAGCAGTTATGGCATTATTCGGGGCCGCGGCTGGGTAAGATACCTTTATAACCTCAACTAGTTGATCAAAGTCCTAGTTTTGTTGGTACGCTAAATTAAAATCAAGGCTGCGTTTATACAAAGATTCATGTTTCGATTTCCATTTAAGTTGCGGTAAAAGCCTCATTTCCATAGTTTCAGTATTGCAAGTAGTTTCTATCTCAAAAGTGACAACAACTGGTAGATGATCTGAATATGTTTCCTGTACGACTTCAAGATCTTTAACATATTTATTCCACTCTCCTCCCAAAAGGCTCAAATCAATGACTGAAGTTCCTTGCCGACCAATAAACGTATAACTACCTTTCTCATCCGATGCACTTGTTCCATTTTGTATTCGTAATCCAAATGTATCGAAGAGGAGAAGAAGCTTATAACCTTTTCCATTGCAAACTATATCCTTAGATTTGCGATTGATTCCTGCAGCCATATTTTCCGATAAAATTAAAAATACGAAGGAAGAATTCTGGAGGTAGTTAAATCATATGTATATTTGGGAGTAGAATTCACATTCAACATGAAGCTGGAGAAGCATCTCAAAACTAAGCTAAACAAAGCTAAATTAGCAATATGTTCCAATTGGAAAAAAATCTTCAACAACAGCCTTTTATCTCTAAATACAAAGCATATAATATTTAATGCAACAGCCAAATCTATATTATTCTATGCCGCACAAGTTTAGGGAAGCCTTAGCGATTTGATGAATAGTGCAGATAAACCCGTTTCTAACATGATTGCTTAGTTCGGTGTGTTTTGTGGAAGACGAAAAGTTCTTTTCACATAATGCCTCTGTAGCTTTTCAACTGTATCGTATTGCTTTTCGCCCCACATCTGCGCGCTATACAACAAAATCGATTCAGCCGCTGCCTCAAAAACTCTAAATTTACAACTGTGGGCTAGATTTTTGTTAGCAAAACAACTTCTCCATGTTGTGTTAGGCCAGGCGCGAACATGCAACTAAACAGTTTGGTTGCGATTTTGAGCACTATGGGATTATATGAGATTCCGTGCACATAAACCGGCGGACTCTCATATAATCCCGAGTGCTCAAAATCGGAACCCAACTGTTTAGTTGCATGTGCGCGCCTGGCCTTAATCGCTGTTTTGGCCTTTGCTAATTTTTCCGAGATGTTTTTGCATATTCAAATTTGGTGTTACAACTACACCAAGATATTTGTACTCCTTAACAACTTCAATTCTTTCTCCATTATACATCCATTGTTCGTCACTGCGAAGTCGTCCACCACCGTTCTTAAAAATCATAATCTTCGATTTAGCTAGATTGATCTCCAGGTTCCATCTTCTGCAGTAATCCGCGAGCTTTTTTATCATAAACTGTAATGAATTAGGAGTGTACGCCAACAGGACAATATCATCGGCAAACAGTAACGCTTTCACATCAAAATTGGCATATTGTATACCTCCTGGTAAGAAATCCATTATGTCATCGATAAACAGAGCGAACAATGATGGACTTAGCGTACATCCCTGTCTTACACCAAATTTTGTTGGAAATGACTCAGACAAGGCTTCATCGTTCCAAACCACCGCCGAAGTATCCTCGTATAGGTTTTGGATTACCGTTCCGAATTTTCTAGACATTCCCATCTGAAACAGCTTATAGAATAGGGATTTGCGATTCACGGTAACGAATGCTGCCTTGAAGTCCACGAAAAAAGTAAATAGTTTTTTTTTATTTTTAAGAAATGAGTCGACAATGATTCTTAATACAAATATATGGTCTACTGTGGAGTATCCCCTTCTAAAACCTGCTTGAAACTCTTTGAGAAGCCGTTTTGAGCTTATCCATGAAGTGAGTCGTTTTTCCACAATTGACGTCAAAAGTTTTATACCAAGCGTTGAGAAACGATATACCGGGATAATTTTTTGGATCAGCTCTGTCTCTTTTTTATAAATCGGGAAAATGAGTGCCTCTTTAAATTCTTTTGGAATATCACCAGTCTCCAAGACGTTGTTAAAAAGACTCTACTGGGATTCGGTCTGATCCTGGAGCTTTACCATCTTTTAGCTTCGTAAGTGCTTCAGTGACCTCTGATACCGTTATCACTGAATCTAATATGTTGTTACAGTAAGCTGGAGCCGCATAATGTATATTATTATTGAACGATATATCAGGATTGAGTAAGTTGTTGAAGTGGACTCTTAAAATATCTGTTTTCAGTTCTGTGTTGATTGTCAGTCGTATGTTATTTATGTTCCTTAAAACCCTCCAAAAATTAGTTGCAGCTTAAAGCTTGGTCTTCATAATAAAATTTCTCCTTTTCGCCACATATCTTCTTGTAGTAATTGTTTGCCTGGATGTAATTGTTTTTAAAATTACCGGTATTTGAACTGCGGAAAAGTTTGAGCCATTTAAATGATAACTTCCTCGCTTTCCCGCAATCCGGGTAGAACCAAGGATTTTTCGAGTTCAGGCCAGCAGTTATGGCATTTTTCGGGGCTGCGGCTGGGTAAGATACCTTTATAACCTCAACTAGTTGATCAAAGTCCTAGTTTTGTTGGTACGCTAAATTAAAATCAAGGCTGCGTTTATACAAAGATTCATGTTTCGATTTCCATTTAAGTTGCGGTAAAAGCCTCATTTCCATAGTTTCAGTATTGCAAGTAGTTTCTATCTCAAAAGTGACAACAACTGGTAGATGATCTGAATATGTTTCCTGTACGACTTCAAGATCTCTAACATATTTATTCCACTCTCCTCCCAAAAGGCTCAAATCAATGACTGAAGTTCCTTGCCGACCAATAAACGTATAACTACCTTTCTCATCCGATGCACTTGTTCCATTTTGTATTCGTAATCCAAATGTATCGCAGAGGAGAAGAAGCTTATAACCTTTTCCATTGCAAACTATATCCTTAGATTTGCGATTGATTCCTGCAGCCATATTTTCCGATAAAATTAAAAATACGAAGGAAGAATTCTGGAGGTAGTTAAATCATATGTATATTTGGGAGTAGAATTCACATTCAACATGAAGCTGGAGAAGCATCTCAAAACTAAGCTAAACAAAGCTAAATTAGCAATATGTTCCAATTGGAAAAAAATCTTCAACAACAGCCTTTTATCTCTAAATACAAAGCATATAATATTTAATGCAACAGCCAAATCTATATTATTCTATGCCGCACAAGTTTAGGGAAGCCTTAGCGATTTGATGAATAGTGCAGATAAACCCGTTTCTAACATGATTGCTTAGTTCGGTGTGTTTTGTGGAAGACGAAAAGTTCTTTTCACATAATGCCTCTGTAGCTTTTCAACTGTATCGTATTGCTTTTCGCCCCACATCTGCGCGCTATACAACAAAATCGATTCAGCCGCTGCCTCAAAAACTCTAAATTTACAACTGTGGGCTATATTTTTGTTAGCAAAACAACTTCTCCATGTTGTGTTAGGCCAGGCGCACACATGCAACTAAACAGTTTGGTTGCGATTTTGAGCACTATGGGATTATCTCTCATATAATCCCGAGTGCTCAAAATCGGAACCCAACTGTTTAGTTGCATGTGCGCGCCTGGCCTTAATCGCTGTTTTGGCCTTTGCTAATTTTTCCGAGATGTTTTTGCATATTCAAATTTGGTGTTGCAACTACACCACTTCTACAACCATCGATAGATCGTGTAACAATATTACTGTCTATTATCATAACGTAGGAGGCATGAGATCTAAAACTACAGATTTCTATCTTTCTACCACTGACGCTAAATTTTCTGTGATTGCCCTTACAGAAACATGGCTCACAGAGAATATACTTACGTCGGAATTATTTGATGCCAGATTTGTTGTGTACAGAAATGATCGAAGTGTTGCTGGAGTGACAAGAGGTGGAGGTGTTTTGCTAGCAGTTGATTCTTCACTTAGCAGTAGAAAAATTGATTTATTTAACTTATCTGACAATATTGAGCAAATTTGTGTAAGAATAGATTGTATTCGGTCTGAAGATAATATGTTTATTAAATTGTTTTGTATTATATCTTATATACCACCGAAATCTCCATTAAATATTTATTCAGCTCATATTTCAAACATTAAGCATATAGCTAATGATTTAGATTCAAACTCTTATATTCTAGTTTTAGGAGATTTTAATCTTTCTTCTGTCAAATGGTCTTATTCTGAAGAAGATAAATGTCTAATTCCTTATAATATTTGCAAAGACTATGAAGTTGAAGTAATTGATTCTTTGTTTACTTTAAATTTAATCCAAATTAATTGCATCAAAAACTATTTGGGAAGGTGGCTTGGCCTAGTATTTACTTCAAGTGAACTTGATGCAATGGTCACAGAACCTGACTATTATTTGTTAAATAATTGTGGTATTCATCATAAAGCTCTCAATATAAGTTTCGATGTATCTATAGTTAATTCTGATTCAATGCAAATTAATAGTAATTATGTCCGTTATGATTTTCTAAAAATCGACTATGTTGTTATTAATAATTATATGTCTTCTATTGATTGGACTAGTATTCTCAATATTGGTAGTTTAAACCAAAAATATGATACGCTCATGGGTGTAATAGAGAATGTTTTTTCGAGGTTTGTTCCTACAAAAAGAGTTGTGAATTCTAAAAATACCCATCTGGTTTAATAAGAGATTGTGTAATTTAAAGAATGCTATGTATGGTGCTTTAAGAAGAAGCAGGTTTGATGTCACCTTTAAGCCTGTGTTTTGTCGTTTAAGAAAAGAATATGAGTTTCTTAAAAGATTTTTACATCGACATTATTTATGGTCTCTGGAATCAAAGATCAAAAGTAATTCATCGGCTTTTTGGAGTTATTTGAAAACTAAGAGGAAATCTGCGGGAATTCCGTCAACAATGAGTTTTGATGGTGTTACTAGTAATAATTTAAGCAATATTTGTGATATGTTCGCAAATTTCTTTCAATCGAATTTTAAACTAGTACCATCAATTCTTGAACGTCATAATTCGTTAGATTCTGACATAGCTTTTGGTTCCATGTCTATTTCTGAAGCTGAGATTGAAATGGAATTATCTAATCTCGATGAATCGGTAAGTTTGGCTCCCGACAATATTCCTCCAATATTTCTTAAAAACTGTAGTTATTCTTTTATTAGCCCCCTATTCACCATTTTTAATCTCTCTCTGTCTGAAGGTGTGTTTTTAAATTCGTGGAAACATTCTTTTATTACTCCAATTCATAAATCCGGACCTAAACAAGCTATTGAAAATTATCGACCCATAGCCAAACTTCAGATTATACCAAAGATTTTTGAAGCCATAGTAAAGAAGAAAATGTTTTCCATTGTTAGAAGTCTTAAATCAGAATTTCAACATGGATTTGTGAGTGGGAGGTCTACCACTACTAATCTATCAATTTTTACAACTTATTGTCTTAAAGCTATGGATAATAGATATCAGGTTGACGTTGTTTTTACGGATTTCGCAAAAGCGTTCGACCGCGTACAACACGATGTTCTTATTTTCAAGTTGAAAGCTATTGGTTTTCATTCTAAATTTCTAAAATGGATTGAGAGTTATTTAACCAACAGGACTCAGTCCGTAAAAATAGGAAGTATGTCATCTAAAATTATTTACAATTATTCAGGAGTTCCCCAAGGTAGTCATCTTGGTCCACTCCTTTTCTTAATTTTTATTAACGACTTACCTGATGTTATAAAATATGCCCAAAAATTTTTATTTGCAGACGATTTTAAATTACTAGTAACTGTCAAATCTATGTCTGACTGTTGGCAACTTCAGAGTGACATCGATTCTTTAACTGAATGGTGTTCTAAAAATTTCTTAGATCTGAATATAAACAAATGTTCAGTTATGACCATAAATCGTTTAAAAAATCCAATTTTATTTGGATACAATATTTCCAACAGTGTTCTTAAAAGAGTATATGAACAAACGGATTTAGGAGTAATTTTTGACTGTGAGCTAAAGTTTAATTCCCATATAGATTATATAACATCAAAAGCTAATGCTATGCTTGGTTTTATCTTTAGAAACTCTAGGGATTTTAATGATCCATATACTGTAAAAGCGTTGTATGTTTCTTTAGTTCGTTCAATATTGGAATATTGTGCTGTTATTTGGAGCCCTTATCATAACACTACCATGATTCGACTTGAAAAAATTCAAAAGAGAATTACAAAATTCGCGTTACGAAAACTATACCCGTATCCGCATATGCCGTCTTATGAATCAAGATGTAAGCTCATTGGCTTAAAACATCTTGTTACAAGACGATCTTACTATTTTGCAATATTTGCTCATGATATCATATCTGGTCATATTGACTGTCCAGCTCTGCTTTTCCTTTTAGGCATTTATGCACCTCAGCGTTCTCTTAGGCCAAGAGTAAACAATTTCTTTTACATCCCTGGGCATTCTACTAACTATGCTCATAACAATCCAATAACCAATGCTTGTATTCATTTTAATAATTGTTTTCATTTAATAGATTTTAACATGAGCAGAGAACTTTGTAAAACCACAATATTAAATTCATTGTAAAATTTAAAATTATTATATATTTTATTATTATTGTATTTATGTTATATGTATTTTATATTAGCATTCTAAGAAAGTTTATACACTTGATAGAATAAATAAATAAATAAATAAATAAGATATTTGTACTCCTTAACAACTTCAATTCTTTCTCCATTATACATCCATTGTTCGTCACTGCGAAGTCGTCCACCACCGTTCTTAAAAATCATAATCTTCGATTTAGCTAGATTGATCTCCAGGTTCCATCTTGTGCAGTAATCCGCGAGCTTATTTATCATAAACTGTAATGAATTAGGAGTGTACGCCAACAGGACAATATCATCGGCAAACAGTAACGCTTTCACATCAAAATTGGCATATTGTATACCTCCTGGTAAGAAATCCATTATGTCATCGATAAACAGAGCGAACAATGTTGGACTTAGCGTACATCCCTGTCTTACACCAAATTTTGTTGGAAATGACTCAGACAAGGCTCCATCGTTCCAAACCGCCGCCGAAGTATCCTCGTATAAGTTTTGGATTACCGTTCCGAATTTTCTAGACATTCCCATCTGAAACAGCTTATAGAATAGGGATTTGCGATTCACGGTAACGAATGCTGCCTTGAAGTCCACGAAAAAAGTAAATAGTTTTTTTTTATTTTTAAGAAATGAGTCGACAATGATTCTTAATACAAATATATGGTCTACTGTGGAGTATCCCCTTCTAAAACCTGCTTGAAACTCTTTGAGAAGCCGTTTTGAGCTTATCCATGAAGTGAGTCGTTTTTCCACAATTGACGTCAAAAGTTTTATACGAAGCGTTGAGAAACGATATACCGGGATAATTTTTTGGATCAGCTCTGTCTCTTTTTTATAAATCGGGAAACTGAGTGCCTCTTTAAATTCTTTTGGAATATCACCAGTCTCCAAGACGTTGTTAAAAAGACTCTACTGGGATTCGGTCTGATCCTGGAGCTTTACCATCTTTTAGCTTCGTAAGTGCTTCAGTGACCTCTGATACCGTTATCACTGAATCTAATATGTTGTTACAGTTAGCTGGATCCGCATAATGTATATTATTATTGAACGATATATCAGGATTGAGTAAGTTGTTGAAGTGGGCTCTTAAAATATCTGTTTTCAGTTCTGTGTTGATTGTCAGTCGTATGTTATTTATGTTCCTTAAAACCCTCCAAAAATTAGTTGCACTTCTACATTTCGATAAGCTTAAAGCTTGGTCTTCATAATAAAATTTCTTCTTTTCGCCAAATATCTTCTTGTAGTAATTGCTTGCCTGGATGTAATTGTTTTTAAAATTACCGGTATTTGAACTGCGGAAAAGTTTGAGCCATTTAAATGATAACTTCCTCGCTTTCCCGCAATCCGGTTAGAACCAAGGATTTTTCGAGTTCAGGCCAGCAGTTATGGCATTATTCGGGGCTGCGGCTGGGTAAGATACCTTTATAGCCTCAACTAGTTGATCAAAGTCCTAGTTTTGTTGGTACGCTAAATTAAAATCAAGGCTGCGTTTATACAAAGATTCATGTTTCAGATTGATCTCCAGGTTCCATCTTCTGCAGTAATCCGCGAGCTTATTTATCATAAGCTGTAATGAATTAGGAGTGTACGCCAACAGGACAATATCATCGGCAAACAGTAACGCTTTCACATCAAAATTGGCATATTGTATACCTCCTGGTAAGAAATCTATTATGTCATCGATAAACAGAGCGAACAATGATGGACTTAGCGTACATCCCTGTCTTACACCAAATTTTGTTGGAAATGACTCAGAAAAGGCTTCACCGTTTCAAACCGCCGCCGAAGTATCCTCGTATAAGTCTGATCCTGGAGCTTTACCATCTTTTAACTTCGTAAGTGCTTCAGTGACCTCTGATACCGTTATCACTGAATCTAATATGTTGTCACAGTAAGCTGGAGCCGCATAATGTATATTATTATTGAACGATATATCAGGATTGAGTAAGTTGTTGAAGTGGACTCTTAAAATATCTGTTTTCAGTTCTGTGTTGATTGTCAGTCGTATGTTATTTATGTTCCTTAAACCCTCCAAAAATTAGTTGCACTTCTACATTTCGATAAGCTTAAAGCTTGGTCTTCATAATAAAATTTCTTCTTTTCGCCACATATCTTCTTGTAGTAATTGTTTGCCTGGATGTAATTGTTTTTAAAATTACCGGTATTTGAACTGCGGAAAAGTTTGAGCCATTTAAATGATAACTTCCTCGCTTTCCCGCAATCCGGTTAGAACCAAGGATTTTTCGAGTTCAGGCCAGCAGTTATGGCATTATTCGGGGCTGCGGCTGGGTAAGATACCTTTATAACCTCAACTAGTTGATCAAAGTCCTAGTTTTGTTGGTACGCTAAATTAAAATCAAGGCTGCGTTTATACAAAGATTCATGTTTCGATTTCCATTTAAGTTGCGGTAAAAGCCTCATTTCCATAGTTTCAGTATTGCAAGTAGTTTCTATCTCAAAAGTGACAACAACTGGTAGATGATCTGAATATGTTTCCTGTACGACTTCAAGATCTCTAACATATTTATTCCACTCTCCTCCCAAAAGGCTCAAATCAATGACTGAAGTTCCTTGCCGACCAATAAACGTATAACTACCTTTCTCATCCGATGCACTTGTTCCATTTTGTATTCGTAATCCAAATGTATCGCAGAGGTCAAGAAGCTTATAACCTTTTCCATTGCAAACTATATCCTTAGATTTGCGATTGATTCCTGCAGCCATATTTTCCGATAAAATTAGAAATACGAAGGAAGAATTCTGGAGGTAGTTAAATCATATGTATATTTGGGAGTAGAATTCACATTCAACATGAAGCTGGAGAAGCATCTCAAAACTAAGCTAAACAAAGCTAAATTAGCAATATGTTCCAATTGGAAAAAAATCTTCATCAACAGCCTTTTATCTCTAAATACAAAGCATATAGTATTTAATGCAACAGCCAAATCTATATTATTCTATGCAGCACAAGTTTAGGGAAGCCTTAGCGATTTGATGAATAGTGCAGATAAACCCGTTTCTAATATGATTGCGTAGTTCGGTGTGTTTTGTGGAAGATGAAAAGTTCTTTTCACATAATACCTCTGTAGCTTTTCAACTGTATCGTATTGCTTTTCACCCCACATCTGCGCGCTATACAACAAAATCGATTCAGCCGCTGCCTCAAAAACTCTAAATTTACAACTGTGGGCTATATTTTTGTTAGCAAAACAACTTCTCCATGTTGTGTTAGGCCAGGCGCGCACATGCAACTAAACAGTTTGGTTGCGATTTTGAGCACTATGGGATTATATGAGAGTCCGTGCACATAAACCGGCGGACTCTCATATAATCCCGAGTACTCAAAATCGGAACCCAACTGTTTAGTTGCATGTGCGCGCCTGGCCTTAATCGCTGTTTTGGCCTTTGCTAATTTTTCCGAGATGTTTTTGCATATTCAAATTTGGTGTTACAACTAAACCAAGATATTTGTACTCCTTAACAACTTCAATTCTTTCTCCATTATACATCCATTGTTCGTTACTGCGAAGTCGTCCACCACCGTTCTTAAAAATCATAATCTTCGATTTAGCTAGATTGATCTCCAGGTTCCATCTTCTGCAGTAATCCGCGAGCTTATTTATCATAAGCTGTAATGAATTAGGAGTGTACGCCAACAGGACAATATCATCGGCAAACAGTATCGCTTTCACATCAAAATTGGCATATTGTATACCTCCTGGTAAGAAATCCATTACGTCATCGATAAACAGAGCGAACAATGATGGACTTAGCGTACATCCCTGTCTTACACCAAATTTTGTTGGAAATGACTCAGACAAGGCTTCACCGTTCCAAACCGCCGCCGAAGTATCCTCGTATAAGTTTTGGATTACCTTTCCGAATTTTCTAGACATTCCCATCTGAAACAGCTTATAGAATAGTGATTTGCGATTCACGGTAACGAATGCTGCCTTGAAGTCCACGAAAAAAGTGAATAGTTTTTTTTTATTTTTAAGAAATGAGTCGACAATGATTCTTAATACAAATATATGGTCTACTGTGGAGTATCCCCTTCTAAAACCTGCTTGAAACTCTTTGAGAAGCCGTTTTGAGCTTATCCATGAAGTGAGCCGTTTTTCCACAAGTGACGTCAAAAGTTTTATACGAAGCGTTGAGAGACGATATACCGGGATAATTTTTTGGATCAGCTCTGTCTCTTTTTTATAAATCGGGAAAATGAGTGCCTCTTTAAATTCTTTTGGAATATCACCAGTCTCCAAGACGTTGTTAAAAAGACTCTACTGGGATTCGGTCTGATCCTGGAGCTTTACCATCTTTTAGCTTCGTAAGTGCTTCAGTGACCTCTGATACCGTTATCACTGAATCTAATATGTTGTTACAGTAAGCTGGAGCCGCATAATGTATATTATTATTGAACGATATATCAGGATTGAGTAAGTTGTAAGTGGACTCTTAAAATATCTGTTTTCAGTTCTGTGTTGATTGTCAGTCGTATGTTATTTATGTTCCTTAAAACCCTCCAAAAATTAGTTGCACTTCTACATTTCGATAAGCTTAAAGCTTGGTCTTCATAATAAAATTTCTTCTTTTCGCCACATATCTTCTTGTAGTAATTGCTTGCCTGGATGTAATTGTTTTTAAAATTACCGGTATTTGAACTGCGGAAAAGTTTGAGCCATTTAAATGATAACTTCCTCGCTTTCCCGTTATCCGGGTAGAACCAAGGATTTTTCGCCCTGCCCAGGGCTGCGGCTGGGTAAGATACCTTTATAACCTCAACTAGTTGATCAAAGTCCTAGTTTTGTTGGTACGCTAAATTAAAATCAAGGCTGCGTTTATACAAAGATTCATGTTTCAGATTGATCTCCAGGTTCCATCTTCTGCAGTAATCCGCGAGCTTATTTATCATAAGCTGTAATGAATTAGGAGTGTACGCCAACAGGACAATATCATCGGCAAACAGTAACGCTTTCACATCAAAATTGGCATATTGTATACCTCCTGGTAAGAAATCCATTATGTCATCGATAAACAGAGCGAACAATGATGGACTTAGCGTACATCCCTGTCTTACACCAAATTTTGTTGGAAATGACTCAGACAAGGCTTCACCGTTTCAAACCGCCGCCGAAGTATCCTCGTATAAGTTTTGGATTACCGTTCCGAATTTCCTAGACATTCCCATCTGAAACAGCTTATAGAATAGGGATTTGCGATTCACGGTAACGAATGCTGCCTTGAAGTCCACGAAAAAAGTAAATAATTTTTTTTTATTTTTAAGAAATGAGTCGACAATGATTCTTAATACAACTATATGGTCTACTGTGGAGTATCCCCTTCTAAAACCTGCTTGAAACTCTTTGAGAAGCCGTTTTGAGCTTATCAATGAAGTGAGCCGTTTTTCCACAATTGACGTCAAAAGTTTTATACGAAGCGTTGAGAAACGATATACCGGGATAATTTTTTGGATCAGCTCTGTCTCTTTCTTATAAATCGGGAAAATGAGTGCCTCTTTAAATTCTTTTGGAATATCACCAGTCTCCAAGACGTTGTTAAAAAGACTCTACTGGGATTCGGTCTGATCCTGGAGCTTTACCATCTTTTAGCTTCGTAAGTGCTTCAGTGACCTCTGATACCGTTGTCACTGAATCTAATATGTTGTTACAGTAAGCTGGAGCCGCATAATGTATATTATTATTGAACGATATATCAGGATTGAGTAAGTTGTTGAAGTGGACTCTTAAAATATCTGTTTTCAGTTCTGTGTTGATTGTCAGTCGTATGTTATTTATGTTCCTTAAAACCCTCCAAAATTAGCTGCACTTCTACATTTCGATAAGCTTAAAGCTTGGTCTTCATAATAAAATTTCTTCTTTTCGCCACATATCTTCTTGTAGTAATTGTTTGCCTGGATGTAATTGTTTTTAAAATTACCGGTATTTGAACTGCGGAAAAGTTTGAGCCATTTAAATGATAACTTCCTCGCTTTCCCGTTATCCGGGTAGAACCAAGGATTTTTCGAGTTCAGGCCAGCAGTAATGGCATTATTCGGGGCTGCGGCTGGGTAAGATACCTTTATAACCTCAACTAGTTGATCAAAGTCCTAGTTTTGTTGGTACGCTAAATTAAAATCAAGGCTGCGTTTATACAAAGATTCATGTTTCGATTTCCATTTAAGTTGCGGTCAAAGCTTCATTTCCATAGTTTCAGTATTGCAAGTAGTTTCTCTCTCAAAAGTGACAACAACTGGTAGATGATCTGAATATGTTTCCTGTACGACTTCAAGATCTCTAACATATTTATTCCACTCTCCTCGCAAATAGCTTAAATCAATGACTGAAGTTCCTTGCCGACCAATAAACGTATAACTACCTTCCTCATCCGATGCACTTGTTCCATTTTGTATTCGTAATCCAAATGTATCGCAGAGGTCAAGAAGCTTATAACCTTTTCCATTGCAAACTATATCCTTAGATTTGCGATTGATTCCTGCAGCCATATTTTCCGATAAAATTAGAAATACGAAGGAAGGATTCTGGAGGTAGTAAAATCATATGTATATTTGGGAGTAGAATTCACATTCAACATGAAGCTGGAGAAGCATCTCAAAACTAAGCTAAATCAGCAATATGTTCCAATTGGAAAAAAATCTTCAACAACAGCCTTTTATCTCTAAATACAAAGCATGTAGTATTTAATGCAACACCCAAATCTATATTATTCTATGCCGCACAAGTTTGGGGGTCGCAAAAATACGAGCTAGTGGAATATCTGCTTGGTTTTTTTTTTGAGAAAAATCTTCTTTTTGCCCATCAACACACCTAAGTACATGTATCATTTGGAAACAGGGCTACCAACAATGTATATCACAACTCTAAAGTTCAATGCAGATTATATTATAAGAGTGCTGCATATGGATAAAAGTAGGCTCCCGAAGAAGATATTGCAATTTGCAGTGAGACAAAATACACTATTTGTTTAGGAATGGAATCAGTTAGCAGCGAACTGTGGTATTGTTTTAAATTTATCAGACATAAGTGCAGCTGATTGGAAAAAATCTTTGTACGAAGTCATAACCGTCACTGATGAAAATGAAAGATATGCGTTCATAGAAATGGCACGATCATCTACTGAAAGACAGTATTATTCAAAGTGTAACCTGAATCTCAACGAAAAAAATTATTTCAACAGTACCTACAACAGAAACATGATATCAACAATATTCAAAATAAGAGGAGAAATTCTAAACTGAACTACAGGCCTCACCAAAGTGAAGGAACTGATATATGTACGCTGTGCACTCAACGACAGAGGGAAGATCTGAAGCATTTTATTGGGGTGTGTCCAATTATGAAGGAAATAGGGCGTGTCTACTTTGGAAAACTACCCTGCAATGGGAAGATCTGGCTACCTATATAAATGGACAAGATTGGGTGCTCCTATATGAATATTGCAGAGAAGCGCTGTCATACAGGTCGAAAATAATAAACGAAAGTTTTTAACCAGAGGAGGTTATGTTTGAATGTAATAGTATAGCTACCCAACTAACAAACTCCCGGAGTTAAGCTCTTCAATTCTGAAAAAAGCTCCCATAAGATTCTTTTAAATCCTATTGCTATACTTAAGAATGAATCTCTTGTTATGAAACTCAAATTCGTCTCATAGCATTTTTATTGTAAGAGCTAAGCATTTTTTAAATTTGAAAGTACTTAAATCCTATATCTAAATCTATTTAAGTCTCATAAGTATCTCGTTATGAAATTAAAACTCTAAACGTAATATTTAGTCTTTATAATCCCATAATAATACTTCAATGAGACTATTCATAAATAAGTTTTTTTCAAGATAAGAGCATTTTAGTTCCCATAAGAAGTACTGTCTCTCAGAGAAAATTTATAAATACCCGGAAACGGACTGATCTCACGACGACAACCCACGCAAAGAAAACGGAATAACGATTTACGAATTTTCTTATGGAACGTACGATCGCTCTATAGAGCTCGAGCTGCTCAGCAGCTAGCCGATGTCCTGTCAAAATATAAAGCTGACATAACAGCACTTCAAGAAATAAGATGGACAGGGAATGGTGTTCTACAGAAGAAAGATTATGACTTATACTACAGCTGTCATACAAAACACCATGTGCTCGGGGTAGGCTTCCTAGTCGGCGAAAAAATGAAGTCTGCCATCATCGGCTTTAACGCTATAAGCGAAAGGCTATGCACCCTTCGCGTGCGAGGCAAATTTAAGAACATCAGCCTCATTAACGTTCACGGACCTACGGAGGAGTCCTCAGACGAAGAAAAAGAGACTTACTACGAACAAGTCGAGAGGGCCCTCAATGCCTGTCCAAGGTATGACGTAAAAATCATCCTTGGGGATTTGAATTCAAAAATAGGTCGGGAGCCGGTATTCAGGCATTACGCAGGCACCCATAGTTTGCATGAGAACACTAATGACAATGGACTTCGAGTCCTAGAATTGGCAGCATCGAAAAACATGGTCGTTGCGAGTACCAGGTTCCCGCGTAAAGATATCTACAAAGCCACCTGGGTATCACCTGATGGAGTCACTCGTAACCAAATTGACCACGTGTTGATAGACCGTCGCCACTACTCGAACTTGATGACGGTACGAACGTACCGAGCTGCCAATATCGACTCGGATCACTATTTTGTTGGTATGGTTTTCCGAGGGCGGATTGCCTTGCGAAGACGTATTGCATCCGCCGATCAGGTTCGAATCAACACGGCTGCTCTGCGCAATGAAAACACCAGTAACACCTTTGGTAATGCGTTAGGACTCGCCCTAGAACTGGGTAGAGTAAGTCCTGGAGCCAGTATGCTGGGCGTAGATGAGAAGTGGACACGCCTTAAGAAAACTGTCATTAGTACTGCCAACTCCATCTTAGGCAGCAGTCATAGAAATCGGAACGACTGGTTTGATGATGAATGCAAGCTAGCGACTGAACGTAAGAATGTTGCGTACCGAGCAATGCAACAATCTCATAGAACGCGGGCACGCGAAAACGAATATAAAGAGCTCAGAAGAATTGAAAAACGGCTTCACAGACAGAAAAAATCAGCCTGGGAGAAGAACATAATCTGTGAAATGGAGAAAAGCCGAGAGCGAGGTCCGCACCAGGCGCGGAAGTTCTACCAATCCGTCCGAAACATGACGCAGTACACACCACGCTGCACATACTGCAAGGACGGAGAGGGAAATCTGATCACCGATCCTCAAAGCATACTGGAGCGATGGGAAGTGTACTTCAATGAATTGCTAAATGGTCAGCTCACTGCAGAAGTGGAGGCTCCACTACTTCAAGAAGAGTACCCTATGTTGCCGCCACCAAGCATAGAAGAGGTTGAGAAGGCTATAGGCCGGCTAAAGAAAAACAAAGCCCCGGGAGCCGATGGTATACCAGCCGAACTATTTCAACACGGTGGGCCAGCTTTACGTCAAGCAATTCATGAGATTATAGTGCACGTGTGGGAGCATGAAGAAATTCCAGAAGACTGGCGAAAAGGTATAATTTGCCCCATACATAAGAAGGGAGATGTCACAACGTGCAGCAATTATAGAGGTACCACGTTGTTGAGTACCGCCTATAAGATACTCTCCTCTATCCTACAAGACCGGATAACCCCATACGCTAAAACCATCATCGGACAATATCAGTGTGGTTTCATTCCAGGCAAATCAACAACTGATCAGATCTTTACCCTTAGGCAGGCGATGGAAAAATGTCTAGAATTTAACATCCCAACATACCACCTGTTTATAGACTTTAAGGCCGCCTACGATAGCATAGCCAGGGTAGAACTTTACAAAGCCATGAGAGAATTCGGCATCCCAAATAAATTGACACGACTATGTAGGTTGACCATGACCAACGTAACAAGCCAAGTAAAAATAGCCGGATTGCTATCCAAACCAATCAACATCTTTAATGGACTCCGACAAGGGGATGGTTTGGCCTGCCTCCTCTTCAACCTGGCGTTGGAGAAAGCAATCCGTGACTCTGGCACGGCAACAAGAGGGACCATCGTCAACAGGTCCAGCCAGATACTGGCTTACGCAGACGACATCGACATCATCGGAAGAACTGAGCAAGCTGTACATGATTCCTTCATCCAGATCGAGCAGGCGGCACAAAATCTGGGGCTGCACATTAGTGAAGGTACAACAAAGTACATGGTGGCGTCGAATGCGAGAGGAACAGTTGGTCAAACAATCAAGGTAGCGGAGCACGAATTTGAAGTGGTGCAGTCCTTTAAATACCTTGGGTCAATAGTAGCAGCCGATAACAATATAGAAGAAGAAATACGCGGGCGGCTTCTCAAATCCAACAGAGCCTACTATAGTCTGTCAAAGCTCTTCAAATCCAGAAATCTCACCATAACTTCAAAACTGCTGCTGTACAGGACCATGGTCCTGCCAGTACTCACATATGGATCCGAGACTTGGGTGCTTAGCAAAAGGCACTCCGACCTCTTAGCCGCGTTCGAGAGAAAAGTCTTAAGGAGAATTGTAGGCCCCATATGTGAGGAAGGACGATTCCGGAGACGGTACAATCATGAATTGTACGCAATCTACCTTGAAGCAGATATCGTGACAAAAATTAAACTCGGTAGACTCCGGTGGGCAGGGCACCTAGCTCGCATGAGCGAAGAGGAACCTGCTCGGAAAGTTCTTTGTGGTACATTCTATGGTAGACGACAGCGTGGTAGACCATGCTTGCGCTGGAGAGATGGCGTAGACCAGGACGCCCGGAGCCTTGGGGTGCGCAACTGGATGGCGGCGGCTCGAGACCGGGATGGGTGGAGAGACTTGTTGAAGGAGGCCAGGACCGGACCCCGGTTGTCTAGCCGACGATGATGATGACACTTCTTACGGGATCTCAAGCCTTGTAATGGGACTTCAGTAAAAGTATCAATCAACAGCAGCCATGTTGCAATATGAACAAAATGTTTTCATTATAGTTTGAGGGTTACCGTAGCTTAAAAAAAAATATTCTTAATGAATTATCATATTTGGTTTTCCATTCTGACCAAAACGTCATATTCATCTTGTTTTCTCTTATTTGCTCATGATATAAGTTGTATAAAAAATGGATTTGTATAACTTAGTATACAGCTACTATACCAGAGAAGAATGAGCGCGGACATTCTTTTTTGTGTTATGTCATTATTTAAAATTTGTGAGAGCAGTATATTTACACGACACAAGTAAAATGGCATCTTTAAAAATCAGTTGTTTTTGTCAGTTTTTAATGACAAATATATTGGAAAATTTCAGAAAATCTTAATAATGAAAAAGCGTCATATTTTGTACACCTCTAGATCCAATTTTTGTCATAAAAGCACGATAATGACAGTAATTGGAAAAAAATATGGTATGAATGATCGCATTTTGTGAATTGTAAAAAAAAAAAAATTAATGGTAACCCTATAATAAGATTATAATTAATAACAAAATATTTTAAATATGCATAATTTTCGAAGCGCGTTGTTATTTTTCGAAGCAAAATGTTTAAATTAGTACATGCAATTTTAATTGCACCAAGAATTTAGCCTACATATGCCATGATTTTTACAAATATAATACGTCAATTAACTTGTGAGATAAATACTCGCACCAAAACACACATTATTTTTTAACATGAGAGAATCACGAACACACATAAAACCTATTCGCCTACCTTCTTCAAAAAAAGAAATTAAAAATGCGAAAGATAAATGTTTTTTTAAGTTTACACACACTCGTTCTCTTTTTAACAACTTCTGTAGGAAGAGACGCACTCCCATTGGAAGAGTTCAGAGAGCTTTACTAGATTTACAAAGCGGCGTCTATAATCGCATAAGAAGAATAAAACTCTTCCTATAGGATCAAGAGGCTCCCATAACTAGGCCATTTAAGGCTTTTAACAATCTTATAAGAATCTAGAAGAACTCCTCAAGAGTGCATTTAGCTCCCTAAAATAAGTCTCGTAGCGCTTTCGGAGCGTCTTATGAGAGGAAAATGTTACTTGGGTAAGCATATGTTAAAAATAAAAAAGTTCTTTAGAAATTCCGATTTAGCTAATTTAAAAGTCCATTTAAATTTGCTTTAAATAATCATAAAGTAACTAGATTCATAATTTTGTTTTAACTAAACTAAAAGTCAATAGATCCCTAATTTTGTTTTAACTAAACTAAAAGTTCATAGAATTATGAATTTTGATTTAACTAAACTATATATAAAAATTAAATTGTTTTAATTTAACTAAAAATTTCAAATATAAGTAAAAGCTTTAAAAACATGGAAATAAGTATTTAAATAAGTTATCACCATGCATAGCAAAAATGGAAGTTCTAAACCTTTTTTTATGAGGAAAAAGAAAAACAAAATACATATATGTTGTAATATTATATCTTAATTTGAGAAGTTCGTAAATTGATGCTCGGGGAGACGACATTCACCCATATTGCGATAGTCGTTTCACTTCAACGCCCATTGTCGTTTTTGTAGTCGTGTCGCTTTAAAAGCGGTATTGCGTAGCTTAAACGCCAGCCTTCTCGTCGCTCTTAGATTCCACATGCGATCCACTTAAACAGCTGACATTTTGACACATAAATTAATTCCAAATTTGAAATCAATAGCAGCCGTTCGGTTAAATTAAATATTATTTTTGTATTTACAAATAAAAATTCTTAAAATGTATAGTGTGGCCAGCTACTTTTCATGGAGCAGCAGTGACGAATAAGAGGAAGAAAGAAGAAAAAAAGATCTAGTTGTGCAGAGGCGATTGATTCGATCCACAGCTAATCCAATGGATTTGCCTGATTCAAAGTAATTAAACAAAATTTGTATTTCAACTTGAACTAATTGAAATATTTCCCAGATTTAAAATGTACTTTCGACTCAGTAAACAAGCTTTTTTATATATTTTAAATTTGATGGAAAGTAATTTTCCTGCGAGACGCTCTGTTTCAGTACCAATCATTTTAAAATTAGCTGCCACCTTAAGGTTTCTCGCTGAGGGAGGTTACCAAAAGGGAGTTGGGAATGATTTTAATTTGGGATTGGCACAGCCAACATTAAGCATCATTCTTAAAGAAGTGATAAATATTCTTCAGGAATATCTTTGCCCATTATGGATAAAGATGGAACTTTACGAAGAAGGCTGGAATTCCTGGTGTTATTGGCGCCGTCGATGGGACACATGTCAAAATTTTGGCTCCGAACAAAGCAGTTCAACATATGTATTACAACAGAAAAGGATTTTTTAGTCTTAACGTAATGCTAGTAAGTATAAACCAATAAAGTTATGTATATATCATACGTGAACTTGCAAGTATTTAAGGTTTGTGATCATCGGATGCGCATAAGATACGTAGATGCAAGACATGCTGGAGCAAGCCATGACTCACTGATTTGGAACTCAAGTGAGCTAAGAGGATCCATGCAAAGAATTTATGATGGAGGAGAAAAAAGTACATGGTTATTGGGTATGTGATAACAACTTACAAGATATACTTAAAATGAAACTGAATTTGTTTTTTTTTTTTTGTAGGTGATGTGGGGTACCCTCTTGACCCATTCCTCATAACTCCTTTTAGATCACCAGACGAAGGTAGCAGACAAAGTGTTTTCAACATCAAACACTCAAAAACCAGAAACATCATCGAAAGGACGATAGGAGTGTTGAAGAATCGATTCCGCTGTCTCCTCGCTGCAAGACAATTGCACTACTCACCACAAAAAGCAACGCAGATTGTGAATATCTGTGCCGCTTTGCACAATATTTGTATTTATTACCAATCAGAGCTTCCAAGAGATCTAGTTTTGCTTAATAATGAGCCTTCTCTAAATCTAGATGATGATAATTCTACTCCCAATGATGACCAAACAGCTGTACGGAACCAAATTTTAAACTGCATTCAATAAATTATGTTAGTGAACTAGCTTACAAAACTTTAATTTAATGGAATTGGAATCATGAAACAAATTAAAATAATAAAATTGAATTTAATTGGTGTTTGCTTCCATAAGGTTCAGTTTTCTTTCCTCAACTTAAGTTGAAAGCATTTTAGAAGCCGTGATTTCTTTGTTAGTGTGGATGGGGAGGACATCCAGTTTCGAATTTTAACTTTGATTAAAAACAGTTTCCCTCATCAACGTTCTGTGAGTACATTACAACTTGGACCCACCTGAAAATAAAGTCCAACATGAATGAAAGCACACCAAATTCGGAAGACCAGTCAAATACCAACGATGATCATATAGCCTTGCAAATAAGAAATGAATCTTTAACGCATATGTAAGGAAGTATGTATATTTTTATTATGTGGCAAAGGCAACTTAAGATTTTTTTAACATAAAATATTGTTTATTTAAACGTAACTTAAAGTTTATTTAATTCAGTCTTTTGCATTGTTAGCAACGATATTATAAAGCTATAAGAAAAAATCAAACGATAACGCATTCAAAAACAACTTAAATTATGTGTTGTTGTTTGAGTCAAGTAGCTCAAATTTAGGCTCCTCGATATCAAGCTGCTTCTTTCTTATTTCCAAATCTGTCAATTTTAAATCATTAGATTTAAAATTTTGTTGGACATCAAGCTCCATTTGCAGCTTTAGCATCTTAAAATGCTCTTCTTGAACACAATAATGCTTTTGTTGATATGTGACACATTCATTCAGATGCCTTTCGATGGCAGTAATGGATGTTACATTTTTTTGTAAATTGGTTTTAATTTCCTTTAACGATTCATCTATATTACTAAATAGTTTTTCTTGCACTTCAGTCTGCTTCTGTACCATTTTTTGGAAAACATTTCCCTTTTGTTTTTTTTTTATTTTGGGCCTCATATCCTGGGAGTCTTCATGATTTTCCGTCTCTGGTATTTCTAGCTCTACAGGATCACTTGAACTCTGTGTCAGATTATCATCCACCCCGCTTATTTCATAAATTACTTCGGCAGGCACTGGAAACGATGATAGACTTGTGGTAGGTGCTGTTATATTTGATGGCAAATCTGCAGACTTTAGCGGGGTAGATGAAGCGACTGTAAGTTTCCGGGACGCAAAATAGAATGAGCCGCCTGCGGCGTATCCTGTTGGATTTACGACCTGGTCCAAAGACAGAAGCCTTACTATGGCTTCTTCCAAGTCATTCAACATTTATTTCTTAAAAGGTCCTCCTCCTAAAGCCTCACCTTCTTTTTTGTTGAATACTAGTTTTTGTTTGACCTTAAACTTGGCGTCAAACCAGACCTAAAGGAAAAAATTAATTCCATGTTTTAAAATTAAAAATTCACTCACTTTCTGCCATTCTTTGCCATTTCTCAGTGGTGGCCCAAACCTCTTTAGACACTCAGCAACGTTCTCCCATCCAAAATTATTATTAAAACTTTTTTTAAAGTTTTTTGCGAGGTGCTCATTCTCCTCCATGAGCGCGACCAGTCGTCGCATTTGAATTTGAGTTGTTATTTTCACCCTAAACAAAGAATTTTAACATATAAAAACTAAAATAAGTTAACAAACTCTTACATTTTTACTCCTGTCGTCAACAAATTTCTCGACGACAGATTTCACCGTATTTACAGACGTTGTTTTTCTGAAAACGACTAACGCAATACAAAAAAAATATTGTGAACGCGTTCCACAAGAGAGAATCGACAAATTGACGTTTATCTGGCGTTTATTTGGCGTTGATCGCTTTACGTAATACCAAGTTTAACGTTTAACGCCTTACGCAATAAGGGTGATTAATATGTCATGCTTTAAATTATTCAATTATATGTAAAATGAAGAATTGTATTTATAGACTTAAACTGAATAAATCTATCTATCTATCTATCTATCTATCTATCTATCTATCTATTTTCCGATCCCGCTGCGTCCGCGATTCGAGCAGTATTTAACATATCTTCAGATATTAAGAACACCTGAAGTCTTTCAAAGTCTTGTTCCCAGTTGTTACAATTGATATAAATTGGAATTATCCTAAAGTTGGTTTTGTCGAATTTCAAGTCCAAAACATTTAAACCATTTATAGTTTTAAAAAGGCATTCGATGAATTGCAGGTCTCTTTTATATCCAAAATAGCATCCTCCGCTCGCTCTTCCTTTTAAATTAGTTCTAATAGCAGGTACCCAAATAAACTCATAGGCGCAAATTTTTAAACAGTCCTCGTTTAAGGAATAAAACCGACTCTAGTAAACGCAGTCGTTTAGTTGCGAGCCCTTGTCTAACCTTTTCTTAATTTTAAACACTTTAAACTGCTCTTCTAACTAATGAAGTGTTTTAAGCGCATTTGTAGGGTTTTAAGCGCATTTGTAGGGTTTTAAGCGCATCTGTAAGTTTTTTTTTATGATTTGTCGTAGAGCATTCGACTGCAGATGGAGAGGTCCCTGGTTCAAATCCCGGTGTCCCCTTTGAAAATAAAATTGTTTTGTAATTTTTTTCTTTTTTTGTAACTCCCCTTTAGCTATTTCACCTTTTCAGCTAAGAAAATGATTTGCCGCGATATGGTAGTCCAACACTATGTACCACATTTTTTTTTGTTTTGTTGGGGCGGTCGACCGTATACAAGTTTGTATTGTATATTGTTTGATGTCGTAGTCTATTGAATCGGGTGGAGATGGTGTTGTTTTTTCGTGGTAATGGTTACTGGGTGCATGCACCACAAATTAAAGCTAAGACAGTTTTCGTGATTGTTGATTTACATGCTTAAAATCTTCATCAAACATTTTTCTTTAAATTTTTCTTATCGTTGAATGGATAAAGTGTACTTTAAAAAAGATAGAGAAGCATTTTGCTGCTTTTAAAGTTAGATGAGTGCTTTAGCGTTAAAGTATACTTTATATCGTTTGAAATTATCAAAGCGTCGACTCTCATTCTAAAACTCATTTTTAGAGTCGGCGTCCAATTTAAAAATGATTTAGAGTAGGTTTTAAATGTTTAAAATTTTGCGCCATAGTTTGTAAATTTTACATCGAGGGCGCTACAGCTATTCTCAGTAAGGCAAGTTTCATACAAAAATACATAATCATGTTTGTTGATAAAATTGTAAAATTCTAAATATAAATTCTTAATAGCTAAACCTGATACGTTATACGATAATATTTTTATTTTTTTCTAAGAATTATTAATAACTTTACTATGACTTTGGCAGACCGCATTTAAACTAAAAACTCGGTGTAAACACCCCCTCAACAGTTTGATGTTCTCTGTTGTAGTTTCTATTTATTTGACTTAGATTGGCACCACTTGTCGAAGCACCAGTTGACACCTCGTTGTTTGTGCTTAGCAGCTGTTCCAGTAACTCCGTCACATTCCCAGTTTGACATGCCAAAATCTTATTTCTGTTGGAATAAAATGCATTATTCGCGATATCTGACTTAAGTTTCATCAACTGCCTTCTCCTTTCTCTGGCAGCCTGTGGGTAGTCCCTGTGAATTGTGATACCTGTGCCTTTAAGTGTGTTTGTCTCTCTCAAAATTCGGGCGACATCATTACTGTTTTTCATTTTGCAACTGTTTTGCACATTTGAGACTTTCTCATTGACATGCAAGACTTTTGATGACATGATTAATGCATTGTTATTTGATTTAAGAAGGTCCAAGCAAACAGTTTCTGCCTTTTTTGCCGCATCAACGCAATTATTCGTGGGTATATGGGCGATGATAAATATTATTTTCTGATGCCTTTCGCTCCAACATCTCAACTTGGCGCTCTAGAGTATGCATCGAACCTCCATATTGTGCAGTTGAGCTTGCAGTGATTTGTTATTGTTTTGCAGCGTAGTTAGTGCAACTTACATGTAAAAATGTTAAATATGGGGATTCCCCATACAAAAAGTGTAAAAAAAAACAAATTCAGCGTAGTGTACCAAAAGTTCACTTCCCACGTGTTTCATGTAGCTTAGACGCAATATTTGTTGTTTCGTTCCGAATGATGTACTCTACATCTACTTACAATGAGTAGGGATCAGGGTTAGAACCTCAGTAGTAAAATTTCGGAGCAGATTTGTAAAAAAAAGTGGAGTAAATAGGAAATTTCTGGAGCAGATTTGAAAACGAAAGAAAAAACCTTCAAAAATTGTATTTTTAACAAAAATAAAACAAAAATCACGGAGGCGATACTAGAACGTATGATTATACGATAAGTTGGGCAACAAGCCATTCTCTCAAGGAGTGACTTCAGCACCCGAGGACCAAGTGTCACACGTGATATTTTCTTGGATTTTGACCAGACCATCCGTCTGTCAATTAATTTGTTTGTGCCTGGTGACCATATTTCGCCCACACGAGATCGAAGCAGACCGCCAAATACAGTAAAGTGGATCAACCATGCACCTTAAATGTCAAATCTGACAACTTCAGTTTTTGTTATCTCAAAATACTGAGAGAATGAACCGATGGCTGATGGACCAGGGCTGCCCTTCTCTTTCTCTCAGTATATTGAAACAATCACCTTTAGGAGAAAAGAAGAAACGGAAAAAGGAAGGAACAAGGATTTGGATGATTGAAGTAGTGACTTTTGTCGCAGTTAAGACCTCACCGATGCCTTTGATATTAAAAATGGATTTATATGAGGCGAGGCGCTGTCATGTGACTTCTTTAATATCGTTCTTGAAATAATATTACAAAACTCTGCCGTCAACACTTGAGGCACAGTGCCAGAATATATCAAAAGTAAGTCCAATTACTCGCGTATGCCGAGGATATTGACATAATTGGAAGAAAAAAGCGTGATATTAGTAGTGCTTTTGTGACTATTGAAGCGGAAGCGAGGATTATGGGGTTAGCGATAGATAAAACGAAGAATAACTCCTGCCAATCACGGGTTTTTCGGATTAAGAAGGCAATTGAGAAAGTGAAAAGACAAAGATTAATGTAGCTGGGGACCTATTTTGTAAAACGATTTTAGTTTAACGATACTGTTTTTTTTTTTAACGTTTGATATCTACCTGTCATAAGCTTTCGTTTTAAGTTTTTTTGTTTTGGATCAAAATTTAAATAAAATATAAACCAGAATTAAAATGAAATATTCATTATTTTTATCAACATATAACACAGACCAAAACAATTTTATATACATATTGAAAAGAAATCGGCAGTCAGCGACAGCAAATTGGGATACGAAACTCCTGGCGTGAATTATTAAATCCTTGTTAGGTATATGGTTTCCTGCACTATAAAAAAGAGACTTTGGAAATACATTTTTAAGAAATTAACATAGACACTTAACTAACTACACAAATCACAATTAGGTATATATTTACTAAACCCGGTTTTTTGACAGATTTTATTAGCCCCAATGCAGTGCTGGAGGATGATTGAAGAAATTTCTTTTTGTGGGAATTTCTACCAAAGAGAAAATTTGATTCTATAAGATAAAATTTGAGTAGGACAAAAAAGCCTGTATTACGGAGGGATTTCTGAGATTTTTTAAGTGGAAGCAAATAACCTAACAATGACCTCAGTCGTTGTGTTCAAATTTTAAAGTTGTCATAAATAAGTTTACAATGCCACACAAACTTCAGAATGAATCAATTTGAATTCCGTTTATGCCTGGACCAATAAAATAAATCAGGTATTTATGAGGAAAATTAAAAGGCAGAAAATAAATTGTTTGTGGAAAAAAAGAAATTTTCGGATAGGTTGATGGGACTTTTGTAAAAAAAACATCCCTTAGCACTATTGTAATGTTAGATGTGCTTAAAATATATTTTTCTATTTGGTCTGGCAACATTTTCTAGATTGTATTCTCGGTTTACATAATCATATTTCAGTATCGTTTGCTGCCCGCTCCCTCAGTAATACGTAATTGGGCCCTCGGTCATTAAGAGCGAATCGACACCAAGGATCCAGTTCGAAAGGTCTTTGACGGCGCGGTAGAAGAAGATTCAGATCGCTGAAATATTAACCATTTAGCTTTGAATGAATGGAAAATCCTAAAATTGGGTCAAAGCTAATTTTTTACTTCAAAATAGCTTTTAACGGCCTTTAGTCCATAAAAATTGGCGTTTCGTCCCGGCGATCTCACTTGGACTCATCAGTTGACTAGTGAGTGCCTTGTCAATACGCAATTTTTATTAAGTTCAGTTCAACTTACATGAACTTTTTGACAAAAATCCAATGTGAACTATATCCAACAATTTTTTACTCAAATGTTTGGAACAGCAGCCTTCATTATTATATAATATACTCCTCAATACCGGTTATACAACTACCCACAAATAATCTTACAATTAGATCGAAAGTAAAAAACATTTATATAGGTTTTCTCCAATGTTCGTAGAAAACGTAATCTGTTAACCTAAGATGACCTCCATGATCAAAATAACGATCATAATGTTTTCAAATTCATATGAGATTCATGTATCAATGCAATAAATCGGACGGTTTAATTCTATTACAACGGTTTGTCGATAAAGCCGGACATCCTTCGAAATAGCCTCGTTTTTAGCTTCTCTATCTTTATTTTCTTCTAATTAAGTTTTCACTTAGGAATTATATACAAAATTTAACCTTTCTTATTTCAAATGGAGATGTTTTGATTTGTTTTCCACAATACTTTGTGCCTAACAAAGTTATAATTTAAATATTTTATTTTCATTGCACAAACTATGTAAATTTCCAAATTAAAATGTTTCAAGAACTTCTTTCATAATATTTGCTTACATCTAAAGTAATAGATTTTATTTTAAAATTATGTAAACTTAAAATTGTAAATTCATTCATTCACTATAAATTATAATTTTATTTTATTTTGATGTTTACAATGGTATAGTACAGAAATTATTTTATGCTCCTTCTGAACTGCCATTATTTTCTTTATTTAAAGTTGTTGAATTATTAAATATGTATATGGGCAAACATGGTAACTGGTCTCCTGGAGGTTTAAGGAGAGGATGTGTCGTTGCAGTATTTCCGCTTGACTTTTTTACCTGCAATGAGAATAGGAGTAAATAAAACATCTTTACTACAATTCAAAATATTATTTATTTTCTAAAACGCGGTCTATATAAACAGCCAGGACAAAAATCGAATAAATGTCAAATCATACTAATTTTATTGATTTTGGCACCTAATAACGGTTAAAGAAAAAGGCTCCTTGTGAATATCGAAATCGATAAACAACTCACAATCCCAACATATTAGGGGAACAAATATTATTCCCAAGTATGCTTGAATCAGTACAAACACCTTACCAAAAGTCAACATGCTGAAAAATGCCAAACTCAAATTCATACATTTATGTATGTCGAATTCCTTTAAACAAAAGAATCGATTTTGTTCCGAATTTTTTCTTTTTTGTTAAAACAAATCTTGCAATATAAATAACAAATAAAATAACAATATAAAGATTTCACATTTCTAATACGTTAAATTGAAAGTCAGGGAATTTTGGGAAGACAAATTGTTTTTTTTTTTTTGCTTGCAACAGATTCTATTATGTAGAAAACAAACATTTCAACAATATTTTTAGTCAATGTAGCTATAAAAATAATTAATTGCAGCTGCCAAGTAACACACACACAATCACACAAAAAAAATCAATTCCTTTACGATTTCCTTTCAATTGACAGATCGGTGCGGTTTAGCAAAAAATCGATTTCTTTGTTGAAAGGAATTCGGCATTAGATAAATGTCACTTTACAATGGTGTGCCTGCAAGAACTTGTAAGCTTACCTGAGATCGAATAAAAAAATTATTTATGTTCCTAGTTGAACGTAAAGTGAAATTTTGATTCCATCTTGTTAAAAAGGATGAAAATGAATATCCAGGCAAATTACTGGAAATTTGTAATAAAGGGGTGGTTTGTTGACGTCAAAAAATCGCCAATAATTTTGATAGACCCTCAATTAATTATGTTTTTGGTACTAAGTCAAAACTCGATGAGTTTTGCTGAGCATTCCGAATGCTTCTGAAAATGTTCGTTTTACATTAGATGATAATTATTTTCTCAAAAGAAGAGCAAATTGATTCTGCATTTTAATAAAGAATCAAAATCGTCGAAATCGTGATATATCATTTTTTGTGATTTCATTTTGGAATTGGGATTGCGCATTTCTGATTACTTTCGACTTACTTTATTTTATTTTCTTATATATTTTGGAGCATAGCTTATTATGTCTGATTGATAAAATAAACAAAACTATAAAATTCTACTATAACTATAACTATAAAGGTGTATGCAAATTTATGTGCATGGTTAGCTTTGTATGTATGTATGCTAGTATGATATGCTGCATGTACTCACACGTCCAAAAGCTTTTTGGATGCAAACAAGTTTATCTCCATTTCTTGTCTCGTTTGACACTAAAGTTTGATTCCATTTGTATCTAATAAAATCATGATAAAGTCAGTCAGTCAGCTTTATTGTGAGCTTCACCCGAAAAATATTTCACCTTGAAGGTTTTTGTTCGCCCGGAATTTTAAAAGATATATAGCCTTATTGTGAGTTTCACCCCATAAATATTTCACCTTAAAAGTTTTTGTTCGCCCGGAATTTTGAAAGCTAAACACATTTGGGATTTGTTTTAAGACCATCACACATTCTATCCCTTCCCTTTTGAAGGTTTGAGGTTATTTTGGAACTGATTTATTATTTGTTTGGATGCAAGTGTGGAAGCAAAATATGAATATCGGAAACAGTTTTAATTAGAGGCAGACACATTTTATGATAATGAGTTTTTGATTACAAACAACAATAAAACTTTCAGGGAATTTTTCCCTACATGTACCATCACTGGATGTAGGTGATTTGACATTTGAAAGCTTTGAAAAACAAAGTGCCAACTACACAAATTTCATAAAATTTTGTAAATAAAAGCATCGCGCTGCAATTAGGGTTACCATGAACAGTTAGGGTTAGGAGAGAACTGCCTGATTTTTGATAAAAAAGCCTGAAATTTTTTTTTAAATAAATTGTATATAAAATTTCAATTAAAATTCTAAAAAAGAAACTAAAACTTTGTCCGGGATGCGACCGTAAGATTTTCCATCTCATCGCGGCGGCTGTTGAAAAAGATTTCATTTCATACCCCATTCATAGATATCCGGCATGGGATAGTAACTAAGCCAAAACGGCAACCGAAAAGAGCTTTTTCTAACCGAAGTATAACTGTAAAAGCTTGTGAGACATATACATTGCATATACATTCAGAAGGTAGATTTAGGTACGCCACTGATATTATTTTGTGCAAGAAATATAACGCTTGGTATATGTGTTTATTTTTTATACAACTATAAATAAAAATACACTGTAAATTGTCGACAAATAAAAATGTTTTTAATAGTTAAAATTAATTATAATTTAAAAACAAAAATGTTCTGTTATAAATTGAAAACCCATTTTGTAAATTATAATTAATTTCAACTACTCGAACACTTCCGAACGACAACGAAACTTTCACCTATCTTAATTTATTTACATGGCGATAATTGAGAGTACCCACACTGGCGCGATGTAAATTTTTAAACATTCTTTATTAGTCGCATATTCGCACCTTTATTCCTTTGTTTCATAAGAAAAAAACTGAAAAGTGGAACCCACTTTTAATCTTGACATTATTACTATGCTAAGACCATTTTGCAAATTATGATAATATAACGGGTGATTTTTTAAGAGGTTTAGAACTTTAAAAAAAAAAAAAACAAAAAATTCGAAAAAATGAATGAAATATTTATTTGAATCGATAGTTTGAACCTTGCAATTTAATGTTTAAAGATAATTTCATGCAAATGTTGACCGCGGCTGCGTCTCAGGTAGCCCATCCGCTGAGTCCAATTTTGGCATACTCTTTCACACATATCGGCCGGTATCTCACGAATGAATGCATGGATGTTGGCTTCCAGTGCGTCAATCGAAGCGAGCTTGTCCCTATAGACATTAGCCTTGACATACCCCCACAAAAAATAATCTAATGGTGTCAAATCGCACGATCTAGGCGGCCAATTGACCGGCCCGAAACGTGAAATTAACTGTTCACCAAACTCGCCTCGCAATTGCGCCATTGTTTCGCGTGCTGTGTGGCACCGTCTTGTTGAAACCACATATCATGCAAGTCAAGAACTTCCATTTCGGGCAAAAAAAAGTTTGTTATCATCGCTCGGTAGCGTTCACCATTGACAGTAACGCTGCGATTCGCATCATCTTTGAAGAAATATGGCCCAATAATGCCGCCGGCCCATAAACCGCACCAAACAGTGGCTTTTTCGGGATGCATTGGTAGCTGTTGCAATGCTTCTGGCTGATCTTCACTCCAAATGCGGCAATTTTGCTTATTTACGTACCCATTCAACCAAAAATGAGCCTCATCGCTGAACACAATTTTTCGATAAAAAAGCGGATCCTCGGCCAGCTTTCCAAGAGCCCATTCACCAAAAATTCGGCGTTGTGGTAGGTCGGCTTTAGTTCTTGCACCAGCTGTATCTTAAAAGGCTTTACGCCCAAATCCTTCCGCAAAATTTTCCACATAGTGCTGTAACAAAGGCCTAACTGCTGGGCGCCGAATCGACATTTCGCGGTCTTCTGTCACACTAGCTGATACGGCCGCAATATTTTCTTCACTACGCACAGTACGTAAACGTGTTGGTGTTTTAATGTCCAACAAAGTAAATTTGGTGCGAAATTTGGTCACAATCTTCCGAATAGACTGCTCAGAAGGTCGAGAATGCCGATCATAAAATGGAAGCAGCGCGCGATGAACATTTCGAACCGAGCACGAATTTTGATAGTAAAATTCAATAATTTGCAAGAGTTGTTCATTTTTAAGACGATCCATGGTTAAATTGCAAACCAAACTGAAGCTGTTTGACAGTGACACAAGGTACTAAACACACGTCAGCTGTCAAAACCAGTGTTGCCAAAACCAAACCAGCTAAAAAATCACCCGTTATAAGAAAGAAACGATTTACGCATTCTTTTATTGACTTCATTTAAATGAATGTGATATTGTACATTATTTTGTTCAGTCGAATTAAAATCAAAAAATTGAATACAAATTAGGGAATTTTTTGATCCCCAGAAAGAATTTCATTTTGTTGGTATACTATCACTGCACTATGACATGATTTGGCCATCGGTCGGATCCATAAATCCACTGGAATCCCGTACATCCAAATCAAAGGATGTACGATGGTGAGGAAAAAGACGATGAACACTGCAAAATTTTTATTATGGAATTTTAATAAAAATAACTTTATTTTCACAAAAAAACAAACAACTAACCCACATGTTTCGACAATGCCTTTCATTCCATATGAAATATTTTTCCAATTTAATCACTGGTTGCCTCTGAACTCAAGAAGTTAATGGTTGACGGTGTTGAGGACAATGACAATAAAATTACTAACTAATTAAACCAGTCAACCTCGAATCCATTTTACTTTATTATTTGTATTAAATTTACTAAACAAATTCCGTATCAAAAGTAAACAATGCTACCGAAAACGAATTCAAACTGACGATGAGAGGACGACGTTAAGAAATGTCACTTAGGTTTGTGTGCGAGTATGTGTTAAAGTATGTGTTAATCTGCCATTAAATCGAGATTTGAAAGATCCATCGAATAAAAAACAGACCACAAAAAAATCAATTTGTTTGGTTGGTTGGAAAGTGAAATCTGAAAAAGATCAACTTGACCCCAAAATAAAAAAATTGTTTGGTTGTTTAGAAACCACATAACTGATAAGCCCAACTGTCGTGCCTGGGTTAAACGCGTTTGGACTAAAGGTTGCAAAAAAACTTTCATTCAAATTGCAGAGATATCGCTCATTCTTTGTGCTTTTCCCTATTGTTCGAGTGTGTTTTATTTTCATTCGTCATCCACTCAGATAACTTCACTTAATCAAGTGGAGTAAAGATTGAAGATATAAGATACTTCTATACTTGCACAAACTCAACTTTAATTAAAAATCGGAGCGCTGAAAAGGTATTTCCAATTAGAAGGAAACCAAAAGCGAAACGAAGACTAAAAATCGCTCTTGTCTAAATGCAATCATTACATAATATATAAATATATTTCTATTTTCACATTTTTTAAATTAATACTAGTTTAAGGTTTACCAATTTTAGAACAAGATCCAACATTTTTTAATGTTTGTTTAGCAAGCGGTTTAAATTTATATTAAAACGTTACGGTTCGCGTACACTAAAACCGAATCATCGGCCGATATCGGGTCGAAACTATTCGGACGACTGTCTCGGACGTTCGTCTGCATATACTACTTCCGATCTCGGACGGTGCCGGTCTGGAGTATCAGTATCCATTTTTTTTATTTGCATGAACTTCGTTAAGAATCAATCGGAAAACTGATGAAAAATCCAAACATGTTGGGATATGTTGGTTGATCGCTTATTGACGGACGTCATCGGACGATGTCGCTTTCAGTGGTGTACGCGCTCTCTCTACTTTCTATACGTTTGGTTGGGTCGGCCGAGTTCGGCCGGCAACGGCCAAGCATACTTCGGCCGATGACGGACTAGGTGTACGCGTGGCGTTAGAAAAGCCTACAACAGAAACAAACGGTAACAGCTTTGCTCCTTTGGTGCTATTATGTCTCCACCAAATAAATCCTGAGATTTACATTTCATTGGGGAATCGCTTAAGCAATGTGTGGTTTCTGGTGAAAATATTCACTTTTATTACCGGCTTTATGTTTGCATCTTTCTTCCTGTCTTTCCCCACTTTCAAGAGATATACATCACAACAGTATTTTATAATATTTCACACTGATCTGGGATTCAAATGATGACGATGATAGTTGGTTTCTCTGTGCATTATAATAACTTACACAAACTAACACCAACGTTAAAATACATATAGTATTTGTGTGCCATTGAAGAAGTCCCTCGTTAATTGTATTCTAATTTTGTGTATTATACTGTCAAGGTGTTAATGAAATAAAGCCTTGATATTATACATAAGTATATTAAGTCTATGGGAATTTACGACGATTAGATTTGATGCATTGCTTTGAATAAATGCATACACAATATTTCAATAAATTATTATTATTGACAGTCTGAGAAAATCCATTTCGAAAGAAGATAGAGCTTGTTAAGTTTTCTACATAGTTAAGTGCGTATTTATATAACCATGTATTATTAAAGGATAAAAGTGGACGGCGACGCTGGGTAGGGACGACCTTTTCGCAGAAACAATAAATTATGTCACAGATTGTGTTTTATGACTAACATCTGTGGGCATTATGTTTTATGAACAAGGAACGCGTCGCATAGTCGTTATCCACTTAACAACCCTAGAGATAAGATAGGTTAAGAATAGTTATGTATTTGTAGGCTAGTTTCACGAAATAGTAGTAATAAAGTAAAGGTAGTTTTAGTTTTCAATAGTAAAATTAGAATATTTTTTACCATCAGACTGTGCGGTTCGGCCTTGTGATTTTTGTCGGCGGGTACAGTTTTCTTCATGGTGACTCTAAGTTTTCATTTGAACACAAAAATTTTGTTTTGTTTTTAAGTTTATAAAACTCAAATTTGTAAAATTATCGTTTTTTGTTGCCAAAGTTCATTTAAATAAATATAAATTAAATATGGAAAATCTAATCAAGGAGCAGTATACCATTGGCCAGGATGTTGTTGGTCTCTACAACTATATGGTGTCGGCTTCCTACGAAGTGAAGAAGGCGTCCCTTCTGAAGTGAAAAGAAAAGTAAGAGCAACTGGAAAATCTGTTCCAATTAAATGATCGGGAGCTTCAGGAGTACGCTGAAAGCAACAAGTCTGGTAAGTCTTTATTGGACAAAGTTTTTAATGTGATAGGTTAAACAAAGACTCCCCAATCGAACGAAGCTATCTGCTTAATACAGCCTTAGCAAAAAGGTTTAAGTTTGCACTCCGCGAAATTGAGGATGCCTTTGAAGACTTCAGAATAGGTGGCGAAACAGCAAGATCTCTTAGAAGATTAAAATACCACTGTCACAATCTTTGAGGACTATATCCAAGAGTTTGATGAGGATGAGCTCACGGCATACTATTATTCACTTGAAAGACAATTTAAAAAATTGTTTGGTGGTGCATCGAAGGAGAAGAAAGCCTTCCCTTTAGTATTCCCAGCATCGAACTTCCAGAATTCAGGGGTGATTATACCAAATGGAATACATTCAAGGAATTATTCCTTGAATTGATAAATGCCAAAAAAATTCTTAAGCACAGAAAATAGTCATATCTGTCATAAAAGATGACGCGGCAATTACCTTTGCAAATTTGCCTCCTTCAGAAGCAAACTGCAATACAGCGAGGGAAATTCTGAACGAAAAGTACACGAATAGAAGAGCCATAACTACCATTTATTTGAAAAACCTCATTGCTGCTCCACATGTGTATTCTACAGTAGAGTGTGAAACAATTCAAACATAATATTCAAGAAAGCTGCATATTTGTCACCTGATAAGTTGCTACAAGCATTTTTTTTAGTTTTTTGTTGATAAGGCAAATGGAGGATGACTTAAGGATGAAGTTTGAGGCTTCACTAAAAAGTTCCAATGAGATACCGGAAGTAGGCTCCTTACTTTCATTTTAAGAACATCAGTTCTATATCTTGGAGGCTTTTTAAGGACCTTTAAGCAATGGTCAACAATTGGAATTGTCTATTAGATTCCTCTAAACTAAAATGTATCATGGGATGGAAAACAACACATTTAACACAAATAAACATGAAAGAAAAATGCAACAAAGTTATTGCCATCAAATTATATTTCAATTACCTTAACGTTGGACATTCAAATAAAACCTGAAGTGAAAATAAATGCAAAATTTGCAATCGTAACTATAACACACTGCTTCAGAAAGAAAGCGAGTCTAATGAAGCAAAGAGTGTAATTATTAGCAAACCAAATATTGAACAGAGTGAATCTGAGAAAAAATGCGTACTGCTTTCAACTGCAATTCGAGAGGTTTCCGACGCCCAAGGAAAGGATCGGGCACTCCTTGATAATGGTTCTCAGGTTTGTTTCATCACGAAATCCGTGCAAAAAAAAACTTTGGCATATGGAGTTAGCAAGTAATGTTTTAGGCGACGGGTATTACCTTCCCCATCATTATGTATTGAGGCCTGAATGTACTTCAACCAAATTGAGAATTTGAGAGTAGTTTTCGATGCTTCATGTAAAACAAATTTTAATAATTCCTTGAATGGTTTGATGCACACTGGGCCTCGACTGCAAGATAATTTGATTGATATATTGTTAAAGTTTAGAAAACATAAATTTGTTAATTCCGGTGACATTGAAAAAATGTTTAGGCAAATATGGGTACCAAATGATATTTTGGCGCTGGAATCGATCCCAACCCTTGCAGACATATAGTTTGAAAACAGTTACATACGTAACAAATTGTGCTCCTTATCTGGTTACTAAATGCTTGAAAATGTTAGTAAACCGGTAGTGATTCTTTGGATGAGTTGAAGTTTTTACAATTACAGGTTTACGGCATTTTGAAAGATCACGGATTTCGTCTGAGAAATTGCTGCGCCAATCATTCACAATTACTGAAAAATTTTCCAGAAAAAGATCTTCAAATTTCAGTTGATCTTAACAAAGACGGTTTAAACACTATTAAAGCACTCGGCATGGCTTGGAATCCATAATCAAATAAGATCTTTGTCAAATAGAATTGGGAGGCAATCTATAAGATATCAAAAAGAAATATTTTGTCAGATATTGCTAAGCTCTTTGATCCCCTTGGAATGTTGGCTCCTGTGGCAGTAATGGCCAACATTTTACTGCAAGAACTTTGGAAATTAGAGATTGATTGGGATTCAACAGTTTTTTATTTTTATTATTTATTTATTTCATCAATTGACTCGAAGATCTGCTGATTACAAAATAATAATAAAGATAATAACATATATACATACATATTTACAACCAATTATATTGATATTTAATTAAACAATTTATCTATTACACATTTGAAGAATTTTTTTCTTGAAACAATCTCTTTTCATACAAAGGTCAATTTCACTATAAACTATATTAAATAGATTTAGAGAACGCCTTATTGGTTCATTTAGACCATAATTAGTTCGATGAAGAGGAGGATAAAATAACTCATTACTGTTGCGAAAAACTCGTGATGGAACATAGAAAGGAATTAATAAAAGCAGTTCAAAAGAGGTTATTCTATTATCAATAATATCTTTAATAAACAAAATACATTGAACTTGCCTGCGACATCTAAGCGTTTTTAAATCAATAAGAGAACACCTTGATTTGTAGTCTGGTAAGGATTCAGCCCAGTTAAGTTTGCGTAATGCGTAAAGCGTGAGTCTTTTTTGAACTCTTTCAATTCTCAAAATATTGTTTTCATAAAATGGAGACCAGACGACACAACAATATTCTAAGACCAGTAGAACTATAGACATAAATAAGGTCTTCAAAGTATAGGCATCCTTAAAATCTTTGGAGTTCCGTTTCAAAAAACCTAAAAGTGAATTACATTTCGGTGCAATGTAATCAACATGAGATCTGAAGTCAAGCTTTGAATCAAAAATCACTCCAAGATCATTAACTTCAACTACCTTCAGAAGGCTAACATCATAGAACTCATATTCAAAATCAATGAGAGATGAAGATTTAGATACACTAAAAATTTAACATTTAGAGTAATTCAGCTGAAGATGATTGTTATCGCACCATTTAAGAAAATTGTTGATATCCAACTGCAGTAACAAGCAATCTTCAAGTGAGGATATTGCTGTAAATACTTGCACAACATCAGCATACATCAAGCAGTTACAATATTAAAAAATGGAAGGTAAATCATTGGTGAAGATTATAAAAAGAAGTGGGCCCAAATGACTCCCTTGTGGAAGATCTGACACCACATCTATAAGATTTGAGACACATTCATCAATCTTAACAGCTTGTTTTCTGTCAGACAGGTAGGAATCTAACCAATGTAAAAATGAAACATCCAATCCCAACATCTTAAGCTTTTGCAGGAGAAGACCATGGTGTACGCGGTCAAAAGCTTTGACAAAATCAGTACACAGGACATCAACTTGTCTACCCTTCTCCACATGATTATTACAATAATTTTCAAATAGACTTAAATTAGTAAAAGTTGATCTACCCTTTACAAAACCATGTTGTTTTTGAGACAACGAATTCCTGACAGCAAAATAAAGTCTTTGGGTGACCATTTTTTCAAAAAGTTTTGGCATAACTGAAAGTTTTGAGATTGGTCTATAGTTCTTCACTAAATGCTTAAGACCACTCTTATAAACGGGATCTATATAAGATATTTTTCATTCTTTAAGAAAAACACCAGCTTGTAAAGATTTATTAAAAATAAGGGTTAAAACATTACAAAGTGAATACGAACATTTTGATACAAAATAGGAGGAATTATATCAAAGCCAGATTTTTTTGAAACATCAATATCTTTTAAGCTTTCCAAAACATCCTGTTCTGAAAAACATTGTAGTTTAAAATCTATCAAAGGAGTGATATCAGGTTACAAGCCGTCAATATTTGTTAGAATATCACAATTATAAGAGGTTTGAAAGAAACGAGCAAAAAGGTCACATGAGGACTGAATATCATTTGATTTAAGATCCTCGTATTCTATACTTTGAGGAAAAGCTGAACATTTTCTTTCAGTATTCAAAAATACACAGAAAGATTTCGAATTATGTTTGATATTTGATTCAGTATTGATAATATATTGCCTATACAAAAACTTGTTTATAAAATCAATTTCTTTTCTCAAATGAAAAAATACTGCACGATCTTCCGAAAGATTTGTAACTTTAAAACGCTTAAATGCCTTATTTTTAGCATTCTATAAATTTTGTATTATTTTGTTAAACCATGGAAGCTTAAACGACTTCTTCCTAGTTAAGGTAGGAACAAATCGTTCTATGCCATCGTTAACAATACTTTTAAAACTCGACTTGCCTTCCAATAAATCCTTCCAGTTAACAGTGTTATAAAAATTATTTAGTGCCACAAAATCAGCTTTTGCAAAATTAAATATCTTTTGCTTTTTGAGACAGGCAGGAGCATAATTATAGTTTTCAAAAGAGAAAGAAATAGTATGATGGATAGAGTTATTTAAAAGAGGAAAATCATAAATACTTTAAATCATTGTTAATAAACACTAAATCCAATATTCTGTTTAAACTGTTCTTAACATTATTAATTTGAAACAGGCCCATAGCAGAAAATGAATCAACTGCTAACATTTCTACATCTTTATTTGCATTAAAAGGCATCAAAATATGATCTTCTTCCAAGTAGCACCAATCGATATCACCAATGTTGAAATAGCTAAGTATACAAGGAAATTGGTTATGTGTTAATTCACTTACTATTGCTTCAGCATTAGAAACATGTTCGGAATATTATTTAATCCACTCGTTGGGGGGATATAACTTACAATAAAAAATAAATCTTTAATTTCAGCAGAAATTTCAGAACTTACAGAAACACAAAGCTGGTCAATATCATCTGCATCATTCTTTAAGATGCATGTTGTTTTTGTCTCCAAGTTATGTGGTATAAATATAATGATTAAAGCTAAAGAAGAACACGAATATTTTTATTTTGTTAAAATATTTTAATATCGAATAAATTTCATAACTTTTATAAATATTAAGGTTTAGCGACGCGTTTCGGAGTGTACCTCCATCTTCGGGCAAATCGAGTTATTCGCCCGAAGATGGAGGTACACTCCGAAACGCGTCGCTAAACCTTAATATTTATAAAAGTTATGAAATTTATTCGATATTAAAATATCTTAACAAAATAAAAATATTCGTGTTTTTCTTTTGCTTTAATCATTATATTCATTCTTTATTTTGTATTGAGTACAGTTCCAGATGAAATAGCAAACTCGTGGATACGATTTAGAAGTGAAACGATGGAATTGAATAAAATTAAAATTCCTAGACACATGATTTGTGATCACCCAAAGGTAACCGAATTGTATGGATTTTGTGATGCATCAATGAAAGCTTACGAAGGAATGTTGGCATCGATTTTTTTTAGTCCTCTACTTATTCATCATAAAATGCGAGGCAAGAGGGTGGATAAGGCTTATGTCTGCGTCTTTGTGTTTTTGAATCAAAGCAGTTCACTAAGAAGTAGTTTCAGATATGACATCAGCATCATTTACTGGCGCACTAAAAAGATTCGTTGGACGACGAAGCTGTCCATTGAAAATCAACTGTGGCAATGGCACAAGCTTTGTTGGAGCGACCAACAGTTTAATCGAACTGAACGTTCTATTAGAGGATAATAATCCATTGCTTAGAGAATTTTGTGCAGAAAGGGAAATCGAATGGATTAACATACCCGCCAGATCACCACACATAGGTGGGTTGTGGGAAGCTTGCGTCAAATCCGTTAAAAAACACTTTTTTCGTATCACTGAGGGCACTATGACACTTGAAGAAATGTGCACTCTGATGACACAAATTGAAGTGGTCTTAAATTCAAGACCAATGACAACACTACTGGATGTTTCAAATGACATGCACGTTCTTACCCAGGTCGTTCTTTAATTGGAGAGCCTTAAACGTCTCTTAGAGACTGCAATGAAATAGAAATTATAAAGGTTTTCGGGATCTCTGGAAGGCAGTTTGTTTCAACACAAAATAATTTTGGGAGAGGTGGTCCATAGAATACTTATCTGAGCTACAAAAAAGGTACAAATGGCAAAATCTATCTATTAAATCTTTTTAAAGAGGACAATGTTCCCCCAATGATTTGGAGAAGGGGGAGGGTAGAAAAGACATCTCTTTGTCGTATAGTAGACATAAGAACAAGCAATGGAGTTTCGAAAAGATCGATTCACAAAGTTTGTCCTTTTTCCATTGATGAAGAAATATACAAATATAACAATAACGTAGAAGAAAATGTTTTAAATGTTAATAATTCTTATATTCAGAAAAATTATAAAAGAATAAGAAACTAAATTTGTTTGTTAACTATTTAGCTTACTATTTTGGAGTTTTGACATGAAACCCTTCACGGATCAGTCTGGAATTTCCTTTGAAGTCCAAGGACTTGTAAAGCTGCAAAAATCCGCATGGTCACTGGTAGCCTTTATAGATCTCACCACATACATCAATCGATACGATGGCGTCAGCCAAACAATTACGCAAATTCGATAGATATGTGCAAGGAAGGAACTTAACCAATCAAGTGGATGCCAAAATATTCAGGAACAATTGAGACGAAAAATAGTCTTCTTAAGTGAAAACAACAAATTCATCATTAAATAAAAACAAACGAGCCCCTTTAAGTTTCATTGGATCTATGAATAATTTTTGGAATAATGGATGAAGAACACGCTCAAATGTTAGAAGAAAAGGTGAACAAGGACTACTCATGATGAGGAATATTATTTGCAGCTACTCAGAAACATGTCGTCAATTCAAGATGTCACTTCGAACGTTATAAAGAAGCTAAATGAGCATTCAAAAGAAAAATTTGTTCAAATTTAAACAAATTTTGAAATTGTAATGGATCAGCTGAAGCAAGGTGAGAACCTCCAACAACTAAATTTCGCAGTCCTGTATGCATTTCTTATCATGGATGAATTTGAACATTTTCAAGAAGAGATAAAGCAAGGAATGTTGAAGTCTTATGGCAATGGTGCTCAGCAACACATCATCACAAGCGACCAACTTCAAGAGCAGCTGGATAAAATAAGAATCCCTTTAGTGAACCGTGAAGCTCTCACCATATTCAAAGCGCACTCTTACCCGACATGAATGTCGGTTTGTTAGCATTCAAACAAGCTTCAACCATCTGCTTTTTGCCGAATCTAGGAAAAGGGTGTTAGAACCTCAGAGACGTTGACTTCCTGAAGTGCAAGGCAATGGGAACCGTCGTCACAGTTTGGATATGTCCTCAGACACAACCAATCTTCAGTATTGGAAGGCGTGCTCCAAGTAAAGTGGAACTACTGTTGAGGAAGACAGTACTACCTAGAATCTGTGTAGTCAGAATTCAACAACCGTCATCAACTTGGATTCAATTGAACGCTGCAAACACGTGGCTCTATTTAGTACCGGCCAGAAAGCTGCAACAAGTAGCTCATTCACAAGTGAGCCATTCACATCATTCACAACATTATTGAGTCTTAAGTTTCAGATTACATGTTCATCTTATTCTAACGATAGCTTTGGATGTACAAAAGCGGCTACAATGTATTGCCTTCTTTTTCGATTGCGTTTTAAGGTTAGCCTCGTGGCGGTCACTTATTATATAAAATACATTATATAGATCCTGCTCTTGCTCAGGAGCAATATATCAGTTACTAGTTGGCTTATTTTTGCAACAATAGTTATATACAATAAACTTAACCTAACTTACAAACTAGAATACGCCTAGGAATATATTTATAATACATATAATTTATATTTGAGTATAAATGATTGTCTAAAAAAATCTTCTTCCTGTTCTCAAGAACAGGGCAACAAAAATTAAATATCAGTTTTTAATATTTGTTAAAGTTTTTTTATTGAAGCTACAGATCCCTTACCGTGGGTCGGGGGAAATCTTCAGCAATACCTAGAGACAATATTCTTATGACTGACTTAATGAGATTCAATGATCCCTTTTTATAGTTCTAATGCTAACGCAGCAAGTCTTAGTTTGACTGCGGATAATTCAAATAATTATTTATTGTGAAATAGAATCGGTATCCATTCGATACTCTCGCACAAGTTACTGAAGGCAAAAAGTGCTGATATGCAAGTTATGGTATTTCTTATGATAGCATTATATTGGATATAAACAATGAATCTTTGATACATTGTTTATGCTTTAATTCGTTCATTGTTTATACTAATTGAATTTGAATTCGAGTGTTTGTTGGGATGCACAAGTGTGTTCTGATATACACCTCACCCCTTAGAGTTAGTGTAACTTGACTTTTTGTGGGTATATTTAAGTTCTGCAATTTCTATTTATTTCAAATTATTTTGATAATTCAATTCTTGGAAAGTTAAATATTTTGATTTGGTATAATTGATATTTGCAATGGTTGTTTAAGTCAACACAAAAATATTTCACAAATAATTAAAAATAAAACAAGGGCAAGCCAACAACCTTTAGCGCCGACCATGCAGTGCCGGCATATTAAGTCACAATAACTGCGTCCGCATATCAACCTGCAATCGGTTTCAACTGCTGACGGTGCACAACAATCGACGCACGACAACAAACTGGGTTGCTGAATTGTTACATTTTTGTTTTGTAATTGTTATTATTGTTTTGTAATTCTTATTATTTTGCAACTCAGTATACGTAATAGTTAAGATATTTTAGGTATAAAAAGAATTGTAACTTTTGAATAAATGCCCAGTTACCAATAGAAGTTCTATTATTCTTGTTGTTATTGGTCAGATTGGAATTCAACAGTGCTTGTCTCACTATTTTATTTATTTATTTATTTATTGATGTGTAAACATCTATGCTGGCGGTAGAGTGAAAAAAAAACGTGAACATTTGTATGCAACGTTACGTCGTGCACTTTACGTTGTAGCACGTTACGTTACGAAATATGATTTGCCCCGACCAAAACAAATTGATTTTAACGCGACCGACAATTAGATTATACTTTATCGCGACCACTCATTTATATTGTTTTTGCCAACGACGAAAGCAAATTGTTTTTAGAGCGACCGACGATTTTATCATTTTAACACTTGTATTTTTATATTTTTTTCTTTAATTTTTAATTATTCCCCGAACAAAATGGACGCGACACTAGTAATTAAAAAGAAAACAAAATCAAAACAAAAATAATAATAGTCAGCTGTAAGGATTGACAATTGACTGTAGGTATGGTAGATCAATGGTTGTAGGTATGGTAGGATATCAGGTGCATTCAGTGATACAAATCTGAACTTGAATTCTACGTTTACATTATACTGCTTTTAAACGATGCAATTTCTTCTTGCAATTTATAGGCTGGGATATACAAAATAGCTGAATTTGAATAAATTGCAGAGTTATCGGCTACCTTTGTACTTGCACAAAGTTAACATTCATTAAAAATCACAGCGTCCAATTCCATAGGCGATTGATGGTGTCAATCGATTGAAACTGATTTTAGTGATTTCCACTGACAACAACTGCAACTAAATATTCTAAAAACTCAAGATATATAATTCGCCGGCTATTTCACAGTGACATTCATTTGAGGTTCGTTCAGTATAAAATTAAAACTGAACTTTTTGTAAGTTTTACTCGATGGAAAGATGGAGTTTCATAAGGGTTGCAAGTTCGTTGACAGTTCTAACTGGATATTTTAATTCGGCCCCTGTTAGTCAAACCATTAAGTTCCTTTGGAATTTTAGTACGGTGTCATTAATTGAAATTGATTTTAGTGCTCTCCGCTGACAGTTGTTGTTTGTCTATGCTCAGAGAGTGATTACCATAAACAATAACCATGTGTAATGTGAAGTCATCTTAAAGTTGAGAGTGAACTACGAAGCAGGACCTTTCAGGACCGAACCTTCACCACCGTTCGTTGGACACTTCACCACCAGCCTTTTAGTGCTTGGAAATATCGTTACAGCGGTTCCCCCACTGGGTATTTCGCTGCCGTTCTTTCAACACTAACTTTTTAAGCACTGCCTACAGATAGGTAATGTAGTGTTAATTATTCAATAAATGTTTATTTTGATGACGTTCAGTAACAAAAATCAGGCACTTGGACAAACGTTGATGTTTACACATATTTAACCGTGAGTCCCGGCACTCACATATTTTTTTTTTGTATTCATCTACTGATATAAATCTTACAGATTACTAACAATTCAATATAATACTATATACTTTAAGCTAATGAATAATATTTTGTAGTTTAGTTTTAAATTCCAATCTGTTTATTGATAGATCAAGTTCATTACATAGAGAATTAAAAAGTTGTATACATCTAGAAAGTGACTCATTGCAGCCATAATTACATCTATGTCTTGGATTGTTAAATAAATGACGTAGTCGTAATCTTCTCTCCGGAATATATATGTCAAAGTATGTCAGAATCTGTGGACACTTTATACGATATGAAAAAATATCATCTACGAACAACACAAACTGAAACAGAACGCCTTTTTTGTAAGGAATCAAGTCCAATCAAGGCACACCTTGATGGATATGAAGGAGTATCTATACTCCATTTCAGTTGCCTGACCACAAATCTAATGAAAGCCTTTTGAACTCTTTCAATGCGAGTTATCCCAACAGAAGAAGAAGGAAACCATACAATTGAACAATATTCAAGAATTGGACGAACTAAAGACATGTACACCGATTTTAAGGCATAAGGGTTTGAGAACTCACTGCAGTTTCGTTTGACGAAGCCAAGCATAGAATTTGCCCTAGCTATAACATAGTCTACATGCAACGAAAATGAAAACTTTGGATCAAAAATGACTCCAAGATCACGAACCTCCAATTTGCGATCAAGAATCTGTTTGAAAATTTGGAAGTTGTATATCATAGGGACTAAAGTACGGTGAGCTGTAAAAACATTACATTTTTTTACATTCAAAGGAAGAACATTTTTTTCACACCAAACAGCTAAATTATTTAAATCATTTTTAAGATTTTGATGGTCATTTCTTTTTTTGATGCACATACAAAATTTTATGCCATGAGCATACATTAAACAAAAGGCATGTTTAAGAAGAAATGGAATATCATTTACAAAAATATTGAAAAGAAGTGGTCCAAGATGACTACCTTGAGGAACCCCAGACGAAACGTGTATCGTATAAGAGATAAAATTCCCTATTTTCACACATTGCGTTCTGTCATTAAGGTAACTGGATATCCATTTTAGAAGCAATCTATGAATACCAAAAATTTGAAGCTTAGTTATAAGAATTTTGTGACAAATTGTATCGAATGCTTTGACAAAATCTGTATAGATAGTATCGACCTGGTAGCCAGATTCAAATGAATCGGTGACATATTTGCAATAAAGCATGAGATTTGTTGAGGTAGATTTACCTGACAGAAATCCATGCTGCTCAAAACAGATATGTTCCTTAAAATAAAGATGGTCTTTTACTATAAGTTCAAATAGTTTAGGGATTGCAGAGATTTTATTTATTTATTTATTTCATCAATTGACTCGAAGACCTGCTGATTACAAAATTACAAAAAAATAATAAAGATAATAACATATATACATACATATTTGCAACCAATTATATTGATATTTAATTAAAAAATTTCTCTGTAACACATTTGAAGATTTTTTTTCTTGAAACAATCTCTATTCATACAAAGGTCAATTTCACTATTAACCATATTAAATAGATTTAGAGAACGCGTTATTGGATCATTTAGACCATAATTAGTTCTTTGAAGAGGAGGATAAAATAACTCATTTCTGTTGCGAAAAACTCGTGATGGAACATAGAATGGAATTAATAAAAGCAGTTCAAAAGATGTTATTCTATTATCAATAATATCTTTAATAAACAAAATACATTGAACTTGCCTGCAACATCTAAGCGTTTTTAAATCAATAAGAGAACACCTTGATTTGTAGTCTGGTAAAGAATCAGCCCAGTTTAGTTTGCGTAATGCGTAAAGAGTGAATCTTTTTTGATAAATACGGTATTCAAAGTATAGGCATCCTTAAAATCTTGGGAGTTCCGTTTCAAAAAACCTAAAAGTGAATTACCTTTCGATACAATGTAATCAACATGAGATCTGAAGTCAAGCTTTGAATCAAAAATCACTAAAAGATCATTAACTTCAATTACCTTCAGAAGACTAACAGCATAGAATTTATATTCCAAATCAATGAGAGATGAAGATTTAGATACACTAAAAATTTTACATTTGGAGTAATTCAGCTGAAGATGATTGTAGTCACACCATTTAAGAAAATTGTTGATATCCAACTGCAGTAATAAGCAATCTTCAAGTGAGGATATTGCTGTAAATACTTTCACATCATCAGCACACATCAAGCAGTTGCAATATTTAAAAATGGAAGGTAAATCATTGGTGAAGATTATAAAAAGAAGTGGGCCCAAATGACTCCCTTGTTGAAGACCTGACACCACATCTATAAGACTTGAGACACATTCATCAATCTTAACAGCTTGTTTTCTGTCAGACAGGTAGGAATCTAACCAATGTAAAAATGAAACATCCAATCCCAACATCTTAAGCTTTTGCAGGAGAAGACTATGCTGTACGCGGTCAAAAGCTTTAACAAAATCAGTATACAGAACATCAACTTGTCTACCCTTCTCCACATGATTATTACAATAATTTGCAAATAGACTTAAATTAGTACAAGTTGATCTACCCTTTACAAAACCATGTTGTTTTTGAGACAACGAATTCTTGACAGCAAAATAAAGACTTTGGGTGACCATATTTTCAAAAAGTTTTGGCATAACTGAAAGTTTTGAGATTGGTCTATAGTTCTTCACTAAATGCTTAAGACCACTCTTATAAACGGGATCTAAATAAGATATTTTCCATTCTTTAAGAAAAACACCAGTTTGTAAAGATTTATTAAAAATAATTGTTAAAACATTACAAAGTGAATACGAAAATTTTGACAAAATAATAGGAGGAATCATATCAAAGCCAGATTTTTTTGAAACATCAATATCTTTTAAGCTTTCCAAAACATCCTGTTCTGAAAAACTTTGTAGTTTAAAATCTATCAAAGGAGTGATATCAGGGTACAAGCTGTCAATATTTGTTAGAATATCACAATTATAAGAGGTTTGAAAGAAACGAGCAAAAAGGTCACATGAGGACTGAATATCATTGGATTTAAGATCCTCGTATTCCATACTTTGAGGAAAAGCTGAACATTTTCTTTTAGTATTCAAAAATACACAGAAAGATTTCGAATTATGTTTGATATTTGATTCAGTATTGATAATATATTGCCTTTACAAAAACTTGTTTAGAAAATCAAATTCTTTTCTCAACTGAAGAAATACTGCACGATCTTCCGAAAGATTTGTAACTTTAAAACGCTTAAATGCCTTATTTTTAGCATTCTATACATTTTGTATTCTTTTGTTAAACCATGGAAGCTTCAACGACTTCTTCCTAGTTAAGGTAGGAACAAATCGTTCTATGCCATCGTTAACAATACTTTTAAAACTCGACTTGCCTTCCAATAAATCCTTCCAGTTAACAGTGTTATAAAAATTATTTAGTGCCATAAAATCAGCTTTTGCAAAATTAAATATCTTTTGTTTTTTGAGACAGGCAGGAGCATAATTATAGTTTTCAAAAGAGAAAGAAATAGTATGATGGATAGAGTTATTTAAAAGAGGAAAATCATAAATACTTTAAATCATTGTTAATAAACACTAAATCCAATATTCTGTTTAAACTGTTCTTAACATTATTAATTTGAAACAGGCCCATAGCAGAAAATGAATCAACTGCTAACATTTCTATATCTTTATTTGCAATAAAAGGCATCAAAATATGATCTTCTTCCAAGTAGCACCAATCGATATCACCAATGTTGAAATAGCCAAGTATAGAAGGAAATTGGTTATGTGTTAATTCACTTACTATTGCTTCAGCATTAGAAACATGTTCGGAATATATATCTAATCCACTCGTTGGGGGGATATAACTTACAATACAAAATAAATCTTTAATTTCAGCAGAAATTTCAGAACTTACAGAAACACAAAGCTGGTCAATATCATCTGCATCATTCTTTAAGATGCATGTTGTTTTTGTCTCCAAGTTATGTGGTATAAATATAATGATTAAAGCTAAAGAAGAACACGAATATTTTTATTTTGTTAAAATATTTTAATATCGAATAAATTTCATAACTTTTATAAATATTAAGGTTTAGCGACGCGTTTCGGAGTGTACCTCCATCTTCGGGCAAATCGAGTTATTCGCCCGAAGATGGAGGTACACTCCGAAACGCGTCGCTAAACCTTAATATTTATAGAAGTTATGAAATTTATTCGATATTAAAATATCTTAAAAAAATAAAAATATTCGTGTTTTTCTTTTGCTTTAATCATTATATTCATTCTTTATTTTTTATTGAGTACAGTTCCAGATGAAATAGCAAACTCGTGGATACGATTTAGAAGTGAAACGATGGAATTGAATAAAATTAAAATTCCTAGACACATGATTTGTGATCACCCAAAGGTAACCGAATTGTATGGATTTTGTGATGCATCAATGAAAGCTTACGAAGGAATGTTGGCATCGATTTTTTTAGTCCTCTACTTATTCATCATAAAATGCGAGGCAAGAGGGTGGATAAGGCTTATGTCTGCGTCTTTGTGTTTTTGAATCAAAGCAGTTCACTAAGAAGTAGTTTCAGATATGACATCAGCATCATTTACTGGCGCACTAAAAAGATTCGTTGGACGACGAAGTTGTCCATTGAAAATCAACTGTGGCAATGGCACAAGCTTTGTTGGAGCGACCAACAGTTTAATCGAACTGAACGTTCTATTAGAGGATAATAATCCATTGCTTAGAGAATTTTGTGCAGAAAGGGAAATCGAATGGATTAACATACCCGCCAGATCACCACACATAGGTGGGTTGTGGGAAGCTTGCGTCAAATCCGTTAAAAAACACTTTTTTCGTATCACTGAGGGCACTATGACACTTGAAGAAATGTGCACTCTGATGACACAAATTGAAGTGGTCTTAAATTCAAGACCAATGACAACACTACTGGATGTTTCAAATGACATGCACGTTCTTACCCAGGTCGTTCTTTAATTGGAGAGCCTTTAACGTCTCTTAGAGACTGCGATGAAAATAGAAATTATAAAGGTTTTCGGGATCTCCGGAAGGCAGTTTGTTTCAACACAAAAGAATTTTGGGAGAGGTGGTCCATAGAATACTTATCTAAGCTACAAAAAAGGTACAAATGGCAAAATCTATCTATTAAATCTTTTTAAAGAGGACAATGTTCCCCCAATGATTTGGAGAAGGGGGAGGGTAGAAAAGACATCTCTTTGTCGTATAGTAGACATAAGAACAAGCAATGGAGTTTCGAAAAGATCGATTCACAAAGTTTGTCCTTTTTCCATTGATGAAGAAATATACAAATATAACAATAATGTAGAAGAAAATGTTTTAAATGTTAATAATTCTTATATTCAGAAAAATTATAAAAGAATAAGAAACTAAATTTGTTTGTTAACTATTTAGCTTACTATTTTGGAGTTTTGACATGAAACCCTTCACGGATCAGTCTGGAATTTCCTTTGAAGACCAAGGACTTGTAAAGCTGCAAAAATCCGCATGGTCACTGGTAGCCTTTATAGATCTCACCACATACATCAATCGATACGATGGCGTCAGCCAAACAATTACGCAAATTCGATAGATATGTGCAAGGAAGGAACTTAACCAATCAAGTGGATGCCAAAATATTCAGGAACAATTGAGACGAAAAATAGTCTTCTTAAGTGAAAACAACAAATTCATCATTAAATAAAAACAAACGAGCCCCTTTAAGTTTCATTGGATCTATGAATAATTTTTGGAATAATGGATGAAGAACACGCTCAAATGTTAGAAGAAAAGGTGAACAAGGACTACTCATGATGAGGAATATTATTTGCAGCTACTCAGAAACATGTCGTCAATTCAAGATGTCACTTCGAACGTTATAAAGAAGCTAAATGAGCATTCAAAAGAAAAATTTGTTCAAATTTAAACAAATTTTGAAATTGTAATGGATCAGCTGAAGCAAGGTGAGAACCTCCAACAACTAAATTTCGGAGTCCTGTATGCATTTCTTATCATGGATGAATTTGAACATTTTCAAGAAGAGATAAAGCAAGGAATGTTGAAGTCTTATGGCAATGGTGCTCAGCAACACATCATCACAAGCGACCAACTTCAAGAGCAGCTGGATAAAATAAGAATCCCTTTAGTGAACCGTGAAGCTCTCACCATATTCAAAGCGCACTCTTACCCGACATGAATGTCGGTTTGTTAGCATTCAAACAAGCTTCAACCATCTGCTTTTTGCCGAATCTAGGAAAAGGGTGTTAGAACCTCAGAGACGTTGACTTCCTGAAGTGCAAGGCAATGGGAACCGTCGTCACAGTTTGGATATGTCCTCAGACACAACCAATCTTCAGTATTGGAAGGCGTGCTCCAAGTAAAGTGGAACTACTGTTGAGGAAGACAGTACTACCTAGAATCTGTGTAGTCAGAATTCAACAACCGTCATCAACTTGGATTCAATTGAACGCTGCAAACACGTGGCTCTATTTAGTACCGGCCAGAAAGCTGCAACAAGTAGCTCATTCACAAGTGAGCCATTCACATCATTCACAACATTATTGAGTCTTAAGTTTCAGATTACATGTTCATCTTATTCTAACGATAGCTTTGGATGTACAAAAGCGGCTACAATGTATTGCCTTCTTTTTCGATTGCGTTTTAAGGTTAGCCTCGTGGCGGTCACTTATTATATAAAATACATTATATAGATCCTGCTCTTGCTCAGGAGCAATATATCAGTTACTAGTTGGCTTATTTTTGCAACAATAGTTATATACAATAAACTTAACCTAACTTACAAACTAGAATACGCCTAGGAATATATTTATAATACATATAATTTATATTTGAGTATAAATGATTGTCTAAAAAAATCTTCTTCCTGTTCTCAAGAACAGGGCAACAAAAATTAAATATCAGTTTTTAATATTTGTTAAAGTTTTTTTATTGAAGCTACAGATCCCTTACCGTGGGTCGGGGGAAATCTTCAGCAATACCTAGAGACAATATTCTTATGACTGACTTAATGAGATTCAATGATCCCTTTTTATAGTTCTAATGCTAACGCAGCAAGTCTTAGTTTGACTGCGGATAATTCAAATAATTATTTATTGTGAAATAGAATCGGTATCCATTCGATACTCTCGCACAAGTTACTGAAGGCAAAAAGTGCTGATATGCAAGTTATGGTATTTCTTATGATAGCATTATATTGGATATAAACAATGAATCTTTGATACATTGTTTATGCTTTAATTCGTTCATTGTTTATACTAATTGAATTTGAATTCGATTGTTTGTTGGGATGCACAAGTGTGTTCTGATATACACCTCACCCCTTAGAGTTAGTGTAACTTGACTTTTTGTGGGTATATTTAAGTTCTGCAATTTCTATTTATTTCAAATTATTTTGATAATTCAATTCTTGGAAAGTTAAATATTTTGATTTGGTATAATTGATATTTGCAATGGTTGTTTAAGTCAACACAAAAATATTTCACAAATAATTAAAAATAAAACAAGGGCAAGCCAACAACCTTTAGCGCCGACCATGCAGTGCCGGCATATTAAGTCACAATAACTGCGTCCGCATATCAACCTGCAATCGGTTTCAACTGCTGACGGTGCACAACAATCGACGCACGACAACAAACTGGGTTGCTGAATTGTTACATTTTTGTTTTGTAATTGTTATTATTGTTTTGTAATTCTTATTATTTTGCAACTCAGTATACGTAATAGTTAAGATATTTTAGGTATAAAAAGAATTGTAACTTTTGAATAAATGCCCAGTTACCAATAGAAGTTCTATTATTCTTGTTGTTATTGGTCAGATTGGAATTCAACAGTGCTTGTCTCACTATTTTATTTATTTATTTATTTATTGATGTGTAAACATCTATGCTGGCGGTAGAGTGAAAAAAAACGTGAACGTTTGTATGCAACGTTACGTCGTGCACTTTACATTGTAGCACGTTACGTTACGAAATATGATTTGCCCCGACCAAAACAAATTGATTTTAACGCGACCGACAATTAGATTATACTTTATTGCGACCACTCATATATATTGTTTTTGCCAACGACGAAAGCAAATTGTTTTTAGAGCGACCGACGATTTTATCATTTTAACACTTGTATTTTTATATTTTTTTCTTTAATTTTTAATTATTCCCCGATCAAAATGGACGCGACACTAGTAATTAAAAAGAAAACAAAATCAAAACAAAAATAATAATAGTCAGCTGTAAGGATTGACAATTGACTGTAGGTATGGTAGATCAATGGTTGTAGGTATGATAGGATATCGGGTGCATTCAGTGATACAAATCTGAACTTGAATTCTACGTTTACATTATACTGCTTTTAAACGATGCAATTTCTTCTTGCAATTTATAGGCTGGGATATACAAAATAGCTGAATTTGAATAAATTGCAGAGTTATCGGCTACCTTTGTACTTGCACCAAGTTAACATTCATTAAAAATCACAGCGTCCAATTCCATAGGCGATTGATGGTGTCAATCGATTGAAACTGATTTTAGTGATTTCCACTGACAACAACTGCAACTAAATATTCTAAAAACTCAAGATATATAATTCGCCGGCTATTTCATAGTGACATTCATTTGAGGTTCGTTCAGTATAAAATTAAAACTGAACTTTTTGTAAGTTTTACTCGATGGAAAGATGGAGTTTCATAAGGGTTGCAAGTTCGTTGACAGTTCTAACTGGATATTTTAATTCGGCCCCTGTCAGTCAAACCATTAAGTTCCTTTGGAATTTTGGTACGGTGTCATTAATTGAAATTGATTTTAGTGCTCTCCGCTGACAGTTGTTGTTTGTCTATGCTCAGAGAGTGATTACCATAAACAATAACCATGTGTAATGTGAAGTCATCTTAAAGTTGAGAGTGAACTACGAAGCAGGACCTTTCAGGACCGAACCTTCACCACCGTTCTTGAAAATTGCTTGAAAATTTCGTTACAGCGGTTCCCCCACTGGGTATTTCGCTGCCGTTCTTTCAACACTAACTTTTTAAGCACTGCCTACAGATAGGTAATGTAGTGTTAATTATTCAATAAATGTTTTTTTTGATGACGTTCAGTAACAAAAATCAGGCACTTGGACAAACGTTGATGTTTACACATATTTAACCGTGAGTGCCGGCACTCACATATTTTTTTTTTGTATTCATCTACTGATATAAATCTTACAGATTACTAACAATTCAATATAATACTATATACTTTAAGCTAATGAATAATATTGTGTAGTTTAGTTTTAAATTCCAATCTGTTTATTGATAGATAAAGTTCATTACATAGAGAATTAAAAAGTTGTATACATCTAGAAAGTGACTCATTGCAGCCATAATTACATCTATGTCTTGGATTGTTAAATAAATGACGTAGTCGTAATCTTCTCTCCGGAATATATATGTCAAAGTATGTCAGAATCTGTGGACACTTTATACGATATGAAAAAATATCATCTACGAACAACACAAACTGAAACAGAACGCCTTTTTTGTAAGGAATCAAGTCCAATCAAGGCACACCTTGATGGATATGAAGGAGTATCTATACTCTATTTCAGTTGCCTGACCACAAATCTAATGAAAGCCTTTTGAACTCTTTCAATGCGAGTTATCCCAACAGAAGAAGAAGGAAACCATACAATTGAACAATATTCAAGAATTGAACGAACTAAAGACATGTACACCGATTTTAAGGCATAAGGGTTTGAGAACTCACTGCAGTTTCGTTTGACGAAGCCAAGCATAGAATTTGCCCTAGCTATAACATAGTCTACATGCAACGAAAATGAAAACTTTGGATCAAAAATGACTCCAAGATCATGAACCTCCAATTTGCGATCAAGAATCTGTTTGAAAATTTGGAAGTTGTATATCATAGGGACTAAAGTACGGTGAGCTGTAAAAACATTACATTTTTTTACATTCAAAGGAAGAACATTTTTTTCACACCAAACATCTAAATTATTTAAATCATTTTTAAGATTTTGATGATCATTTCTTTTTTTGATGCACATACAAAATTTTATGCCATGAGCATACATTAAACAAAAGGCATGTTTAAGAAGAAATGGAATATCATTTACAAAAATATTGAAAAGAAGTGGTCCAAGATGACTACCTTGAGGAACCCCAGACGAAACGTGTATCGTATAAGAGATAAAATTCCCTATTTTCACACATTGCGTTCTGTCATTAAGGTAACTGGATATCCATTTTAGAAGCAATCTATGAATACCAAAAATTTGAAGCTTAGTTATAAGAATTTTGTGACAAATTGTATCGAATGCTTTGACAAAATCTGTATAGATAGTATCGACCTGGTAGCCAGATTCAAATGAATCGGTGACATATTTGCAATAAAGCATGAGATTTGTTGAGGTAGATTTACCTGACAGAAATCCATGCTGCTCAAAACAGATATGTTCCTTAAAATAAAGATGGTCTTTTACTACAAGTTCAAATAGTTTAGGGATTGCAGAGATTTTATTTATTTATTTATTTCATCAATTGACTCGAAGACCTGCTGATTACAAAATTACAAAAAAATAATAAAGATAATAACATATATACATACATATTTGCAACCAATTATATTGATATTTAATTAAAAAATTTCTCTGTAACACATTTGAAGATTTTTTTTCTTGAAACAATCTCAATTCATACAAAGGTCAATTTCACTATTTACCATATTAAATAGATTTAGAGAACGCGTTATTGGATCATTTAGACCATAATTAGTTCTTTGAAGAGGAGGATAAAATAACTCATTTCTGTTGCGAAAAACTCGTGATGGAACATAGAATGGAATTAATAAAAGCAGTTCAAAAGATGTTATTCTATTATCAATAATATCTTTAATAAACAAAATACATTGAACTTGCCTGCAACATCTAAGCGTTTTTAAATCAATAAGAGAACACCTTGATTTGTAGTTTGGTAAAGAATCAGCCCAGTTTAGTTTGCGTAATGCGTAAAGAGTGAATCTTTTTTGATAAATACGGTATTCAAAGTATAGGCATCCTTAAAATCTTGGGAGTTCCGTTTCAAAAAACCTAAAAGTGAATTACCTTTCGATACAATGTAATCAACATGAGATCTGAAGTCAAGCTTTGAATCAAAAATCACTAAGAGATCATTAACTTCAATTACCTTCAGAAGACTAACAGCATAGAATTTATATTCCAAATCAATGAGAGATGAAGATTTAGATACACTAAAAATTTTACATTTGGAGTAATTCAGCTGAAGATGATTGTAGTCACACCATTTAAGAAAATTGTTGATATCCAACTGCAGTAATAAGCAATCTTCAAGTGAGGATATTGCTGTAAATACTTTCACATCATCAGCACACATCAAGCAGTTGCAATATTTAAAAATGGAAGGTAAATCATTGGTGAAGATTATAAAAAGAAGTGGGCCCAAATGACTCCCTTGTTGAAGACCTGACACCACATCTATAAGACTTGAGACACATTCATCAATCTTAACAGCTTGTTTTCTGTCAGACAGGTAGGAATCTAACCAATGTAAAAATGAAACATCCAATCCCAACATCTTAAGCTTTTGCAGGAGAAGACTATGGTGTACGCGGTCAAAAGCTTTAACAAAATCAGTATACAGAACATCAACTTGTCTACCCTTCTCCACATGATTATTACAATAATTTGCAAATAGACTTAAATTAGTACAAGTTGATCTACCCTTTACAAAACCATGTTGTTTTTGAGACAACGAATTCTTGACAGCAAAATAAAGACTTTGGGTGACCATATTTTCAAAAAGTTTTGGCATAACTGAAAGTTTTGAGATTGGTCTATAGTTCTTCACTAAATGCTTAAGACCACTCTTATAAACGGGATCTAAATAAGATATTTTCCATTCTTTAAGAAAAACACCAGTTTGTAAAGATTTATTAAAAATAATTGTTAAAACATTACAAAGTGAATACGAAAATTTTGACAAAATAATAGGAGGAATCATATCAAAGCCAGATTTTTTTGAAACATCAATATCTTTTAAGCTTTCCAAAACATCCTGTTCTGAAAAACTTTGTAGTTTAAAATCTATCAAAGGAGTGATATCAGGGTACAAGCTGTCAATATTTGTTAGAATATCACAATTATAAGAGGTTTGAAAGAAACGAGCAAAAAGGTCACATGAGGACTGAATATCATTGGATTTAAGATCCTCGTATTCCATACTTTGAGGAAAAGCTGAACATTTTCTTTTAGTATTCAAAAATACACAGAAAGATTTCAAATTATGTTTGATATTTGATTCAGTATTGATAATATATTGCCTTTACAAAAACTTGTTAAGAAAATCAAATTCTTTTCTCAACTGAAGAAATACTGCACGATCTTCCGAAAGATTTGTAACCTTAAAACGCTTAAATGCCTTATTTTTAGCATTCTATACATTTTGTATTCTTTTGTTAAACCATGGAAGCTTAAACGACTTCTTCCTAGTTAAGGTAGGAACAAATCGTTCTATGCCATCGTTAACAATACTTTTAAAACTCGACTTGCCTTCCAATAAATCCTTCCAGTTAACAGTGTTATAAAAATTATTTAGTGCCATAAAATCAGCTTTTGCAAAATTAAATATCTTTTGTTTTTTGAGACAGGCAGGAGCATAATTATAGTTTTCAAAAGAGAAAGAAATAGTATGATGGATAGAGTTATTTAAAAGAGGAAAATCATAAATACTTTAAATCATTGTTAATAAACACTAAATCCAATATTCTGTTTAAACTGTTCTTAACATTATTAATTTGAAACAGGCCCATAGCAGAAAATGAATCAACTGCTAACATTTCTACATCTTTATTTGCAATAAAAGGCATCAAAATATGATCTTCTTCCAAGTAGCACCAATCGATATCACCAATGTTGAAATAGCCAAGTATAGAAGGAAATCGGTTATGTGTTAATTCACTTACTATTGCTTCATCATTAGAAACATGTTCGGAATATATATCTAATCCACTCGTTGGGGGGATATAACTTACAATACAAAATAAATCTTTTATTTCAGCAGAAATTTCAGAACTTACACAAACACAAAGCTGCTCAAAATCATCTGCATCATTCTTTAAGATGCATGTTGTTTTTGTCTCCAAGTTATGTGGTATAAATAGAATGATTAAAGCTAAAGAAGAACACGAATATTTTTATTGTGTTAAAATATTTTAATATCGAATAAATTTCATAACTTTTATAAATATTAAGGTTTAGCGACGCGTTTCGGAGTGTACCTCCATCTTCGGGCAAATCGAGTTATTCGCCCGAAGATGGAGGTACACTCCGAAACGCGTCGCTAAGCCTTAATATTTATAGAAGTTATGAAATTTATTCGATATTAAAATATCTTAAAAAAATAAAAATATTCGTGTTTTTCTTTTGCTTTAATCATTATATTCATTCTTTATTTTTTATTGAGTACAGTTCCAGATGAAATAGCAAACTCGTGGATACGATTTAGAAGTGAAACGATGGAATTGAATAAAATTAAAATTCCTAGACACATGATTTGTGATCACCCAAAGGTAACCGAATTGTATGGATTTTGTGATGCATCAATGAAAGCTTACGGAGGAATGTTGGCATCGATTTTTTTAGTCCTCTACTTATTCATCATAAAATGCGAGGCAAGAGGGTGGATAAGGCTTATGTCTGCGTCTTTGTGTTTTTGAATCAAAGCAGTTCACTAAGAAGTAGTTTCAGATATGACATCAGCATCATTTACTGGCGCACTAAAAAGATTCGTTGGACGACGAAGTTGTCCATTGAAAATCAACTGTGGCAATGGCACAAGCTTTGTTGGAGCGACCAACAGTTTAATCGAACTGAACGTTCTATTAGAGGATAATAATCCATTGCTTAGAGAATTTTGTGCAGAAAGGGAAATCGAATGGATTAACATACCCGCCAGATCACCACACATAGGTGGGTTGTGGGAAGCTTGCGTCAAATCCGTTAAAAAACACTTTTTTCGTATCACTGAGGGCACTATGACACTTGAAGAAATGTGCACTCTGATGACACAAATTGAAGTGGTCTTAAATTCAAGACCAATGACAACACTACTGGATGTTTCAAATGACATGCACGTTCTTACCCAGTTCGTTCTTTAATTGGAGAGCCTTTAACGTCTCTTAGAGACTGCGATGAAAATAGAAATTATAAAGGTTTTCGGGATCTCTGGAAGGCAGTTTGTTTCAACACAAAAGAATTTTGGGAGAGGTGGTCCATAGAATACTTATCTCAGCTACAAAAAAGGTACAAATGGCAAAATCTATCTATTAAATCTTTTTAAAGAGGACAATGTTCCCCCAATGATTTGGAGAAGGGGGAGGGTAGAAAAGACATCTCTTTGTCGTATAGTAGACATAAGAACAAGCAATGGAGTTTCGAAAAGATCGATTCACAAAGTTTGTCCTTTTTCCATTGATGAAGAAATATACAAATATAACAATAACGTAGAGAAAATGTTTTAAATGTTAATAATTCTTATATTCAGAAAAATTATAAAAGAATAAGAAACTAAATTTGTTTGTTAACTATTTAGCTTACTATTTGTTTTGCCACAAGTTTGGAGTTTTGACATGAAACCCTTCACGGATCAGTCTGGAATTTTCTTTGAAGACCAAGGACTTGTAAAGCTGCAAAAATCCGCATGGTCACTGGTAGCCTTTATAGATCTCACCACACACATCAATCGATACGATGGCGTCAGCCAAACAATTACGCAAATTCGATAGATATGTGCAAGGAAGGAACTTAGCCAATCAAGTGGATGCCAAAATATTCAGGAACAATTGAGACGAAAAATAGTCTTCATAAGTGAAAACAACAAATTCATCATTAAATAAAAACAAACGAGCACCTTTAAGTTTCATTGGATCTATGAATAATTTTTGGAATAATGGATGAAGAACATGCTCAAATGTTAGAAGAAAAGGTGAAAAAGGACTACTCATGATGAGGAATATTATTTGCAGCTACTCAGAAACATGTCGTCAATTCAAATTGTCACTTCGAACGTTATAAAGAAGCAAAATGAGCATTCAAAAGAAAAATTTGTTCAAATTTAAACAAATTTTGAAATTGTAATGGAACAGCTGAAGCAAGGTGAGAACCTCCAACAACTAAATTTCGCAGCCTGTATGCATTTCTTATCATGGATGAATTTGAACATTTTCAAGAAGAGATAAAGCAAGGAATGTTGAAGTCTTATGGCAATGGTGCTCAGCAACACATCATCACAAGCGACCAACTTCAAGAGCATCTGGATAAAATAAGAATCCCTTTAGTTAACAGTGAAGCTCTCACCATATTCAAAGCGCACTCTTACCCGACATGAATGTCGGTTTGTTAGCATTCAACCAAGCTTCAACCATCTGCTTTTTGCCGAATCTAGGAAAAGGGTGTTAGAACCTTAGAGACGTTGACTTCCTGAAGTGCAAGGCAATGGGAACCGTCGTCACAGTTTGGATATGTCCTCAGACACAACCAATCTTCAGTATTGGAAGGCGTGCTCCAAGTGATGTGGAACTACTATTGAGGAAGACAGTACTACCTAGAATCTGTGTAGTCAGAATTCAACAACCGTCATCAACTTGGATTCAATTGAACGCTGCAAACACGTGGCTCTATTTAGTACCGGCCAGAAAGCTGCAACAAGTAGCTCGTTTTGTGAGCCATTCACAACATTCACAACATTATTGAGTCTTAAGTTTCAGATTTCATGTCCATCTTATTCTAACGATAGCTTTGGATGTACAAAAGCGGCTACAATGTATTGCCTTCTTTTTCGATTGCGTTTTAAGGTTAGCCTCGTGGCGGTCACTTATTATATAAAATACATTATATAGATCCTGCTCTTGCTCAGGAGCAATATATCAGTTACTAGTTGGCTTATTTTTGCAACAATAGTTATATACAATAAGCTTAACCTAACTTACAAACTAGAATACGCCTAGGAATATATTTATAATACATATAATTTCAGTATTCTCTGATCATCCGATAAATCTAGTTGCTTGTGCGAAAGTCTTTCTCTCGTTGTTCATTTCGCTCACCATTTTTTGTCTACAATGAGTTCTGTGTGCAGACTATGTGCCAAATCACTAAAAGTCACTGAAACTATACCAAGTGGTATTTGTGGTGCATTATTTCATGTTACATGTGCTCTATTGAAATCCAATGAACTTGAAATAATAAAAACTAACTTAAATATTTTCTGGAAGTGTGACAAGTGCATTAATGTTTCTCTGTCACTATGGCAGAGCAAACTCTATGATTCTTTTGTGCTTTTACAACAGCCCATGAATGAGTATTATCAAATTGACTTTTTAAGCAATGATGAGGTTGCTAATAAATTCAATTTAAATAAAAAATCTGATGCTAAAAGACAATTGCGAACTACAACCATGAGCCAGCGAATACTTTTATCAAAGGTCAATGTCCAATCTTTGAAACTGCAAACAAAATCTACTTTTTCTTCTCCTTCGAATAGCCTGATGCCTCTTATTAAGAGTAAGATTGGGTCTTCGCTTTCGCCCTCTTCATTCCAATCTCCATCTCTTGCATCAAAGCTGTCACCCTCTACATCCCTATCTCCATCTGTTTTGTCGAAGCTCAACTTTAATAAAATTCAACACAACAAACAACAACAAAACCAACTTATACTTTCGTCTTCTTCTCTATCGAACCGTTCTTACTCCGTTGCAGTTCAACAACAACAGGTACAGAGTGATGTAAATTTCGAGACGAATGTCGTGAGGGGTATGAATTCTATTTCTTTATCTGCTGGCTCAGATTTAAACTTAGAAGAGAACTTGCCTGCTCGTGTTGAAACTAATTATATGGCAAATAATGAAGCTGGTGGAGTGGTCAGTGTCGAGGGAATAAATAGTAGTGATCTACCAGAGAAATTTAATTCTCTCTCTGGTAATGTTCCCCTTGTTAGTGTGGGTGATACTAATTTAAATAAAGAGATAGTTACTGATTTAAACAAGGAGATTGATAGTGCTGATGACACTAATGCAGTGGAACGAGATTTGTTTACAAAAAATCCTTCATGTAATGGTGTAAACTCCAGCGCAATTGCTTTGAACCAGCTAAACTTGACGGATAAAATATACAATAAAAACATAAACAAAGTTTCCAAGTCCGGCAATAACTCTGATGCTGGCTCTCTTGACACGAATGTTATTTATAAAATGCGTTGGTTTCATCTTGCAAGTTTTAAAGTTAAAACATCTACTGATGACATCATCTCTTACATTTATTCGAAAATTGATTTCAATGCATCGCATTTTCCTTGTTATAAGTTGGTCAAGCGAACACAAGATCACCCAGAAGTTGAAGAAGCAAAGCTTAAATTTGTTAACTTTAAAGTTGGAATTCCTTAAGAGTATGCAAAAAGGATCTACAGCTCCGAATTTTGGCCTAAAGGAGTGAAAATTCGCCCATTCACATATAGACCAAATAACTATTGACAATTATAGCGCAATCTACTACCAAAATTGTGGTGGTCTCCGGGCTAAAACTACAAATTTTTATAATGCAGTGTCGGACTGTTGGCGGAAACTTGGTTGTGTGATAATATACTCACAACTGAACTTTTTGACTCCAGCTTTGTTGTATATAGAAGAGATCGCTGTTCAATCCAGACTGGTTTATCTAGGGGAGGAGGTGTTCTGCTCGCGATAAAATCTTTCCTAAGGAGTAATTGGGTGAATCTTGATGCATCTTCTGGTTTGATCGAACAAATTTGTGTAAGCGTTGATCATATTCGTTCCAGTGATGGAGCCACTGTGAAAATGTATTATTGTTTATCATATATACCTCCGGGTTCCGATATAAGTATTTAGTTAACCCACATTTCTAATATAAGAATTATTGCTAATAATCTAGATTCTAACTCATTTATCGTGGTGTTGGGTGACTTTAATTTAAGTAATGTTAAATGGGTATATTCGGTAGATGATAAATGTTTGCTTCCATGTAATGTCTTAAGAGATTTCGAAATAGAAATGATTGATTCTATGCTCGCTTTGAGTTTAATACAAGTAAATGGAATTCATAATAGTATTGGCCGAGTCTTAGATTTAGTTTTTGCCTATGAGGATTTAAATTTAAAAGTAACTGTAGCCGATTTATTACTATCAAACAATAGTGTCCATCACAAGGCCTTAATCATTTCTTTTGATATTTCTTTTTTAAACTGTTATTCTAACGATTCTGAGCAACATGATTATGTTTATGACTTTTTAAAAGCGGATTATAGTTACATAAATTATTATTAAATTTAACCGAACACGTAAAAACTGGACACAATAAACAAATATTTTAACACCTTAATGTTTTTACACAATTAGTCTTTGTCGCACTTTCGTATATATTTTTAAGTTATTCACTATTATTACACGAATGACAATAAAAACAAAACGAACCAACGATCAAAAACACGTACCTGTATGCATTTCGGACTGCATGCAGTCCATCATCAGCATCACGACTGGTCCAATCGGTATCATCTTCTTGGGTCGTTTGTAATCAGATGAGAGAAAAAAGGTTCGATGATATATTGCCGTTATCAGCATTGATTGCATTGCTATCTCTTTGTATGAAATAGCTTTCATACGCATCTAATTTTCTCTCATCTGTTACTTGTTTCTTCAAACTTACACAGCTTGCACTTATATTAAAGTGGTTTAGCTTTAAGACGTGGTCTGCGATACCAGAACTCTGGCTTTTATTTTGTTTGATGTATGCACTGTGTTCTTTAAATCTTTTTTCTATGGTTCTTTTGGTTTGACCATTGTAAACACCATCACAGTCACCACACTTGATTGCATATATGCCTGACTTTTTCATATCTTCTATTTTGTCTTTTGTTGACCCGAGTAAGTTTTTTAGTTTTGTTTTACTTGAAAAAACTAATTGAATGTTATGTTCTCGGAAATTTTTCGATATTTTGTTGGTAATTTCAGGCACATAACACACTGAGGCTCGTTTAACTTCACTTCTTTCAATATTTTGCGAGAAAAACGTCGACATGTTTGATTTTTTAATTTTGTTTGAATGTTTTTTGATGAGTTTGTCCACTAAATTTGCGCTGTATCCGTTTACATCTGCAGCTTTTTTGATGTATTCATACTCAGCTTTGTAATTTGAAGCTGATAAAGGGAGCTTACACATTCTATGTACCATTGAATGAAACGCGGCGTGTTTATGTTGAGTTGGACAATGTGAATCACTTGTAATGAACCGAAGTGTACTTGTTGGTTTATGGTAAACCGAAACATCTATTTTATTCTGTAACGTTTTTCTAACTTCAAGATCTAGAAAACAGATTTTTCCGTTTGTCTCTGTTTCAATTGTAAATTTTATGGTTTCAAATTGACTGTTTAATACATTCAACGTAAAATCTATGTTGTCTTTTTTCACAATTGAAAACACATCATCCACATATCGACACCAGAACCGCGGTAGCAAATTTGCATTTCTTAACCGAATTTCAAATGCCGACATAAACAATTCCGACACTAGAGGGCTCAGTGGGTTTCCCATATTTGTTCCCTTTTCCACTTTATAGAACTTATTCCTAAATTGGAAAAAGTTTTGTTGCATGCAAAGTTTAGCCACACTCAAAAAACACACTTTTTTCTCGTTACTTAAATCAACGGTATTCAAATAACTTTCAAATTCACATAATGCAACATCTACCGGAATACTTGGAAAAAGAGACACAATGTCAAACGACACCATCATTTCATCTTCTTTTATTGTTTCACTTATTACTTTTTCGACAAAATCAGAAGAATTTTTAATTGAGAGGCTGTTAATTGGGGGCAAAAGTTTAATTTCACTAACCAGCCATTTTGCCAATAAATAAGAAGGAGACGAGATGCTGCTAACAATTGGTCTATCACAGGATTTATGAATTTTCGGGAGACAATAAATAAGCGGGACTTGTGGATTGGACACTGACAATTTTCTTTTTAGCCAAAAACCGAAAACCGAGCTCACTTTTTTGATAATTTCGTTACTTTCCCTTATCATTTTTGGCAAAGGATTTTTGTTTTGTTGTTTATACTCGCACTTTTCAATTACGCATAACATCCTATTTTCGTAAACACTTTTGTTTAAAACCACTAATTTATTGCCTTTGTCAGCTTTAACATATACGCAATCTTTAGATTTTAAAGATTTAATGATATCAAAATCATTATTTTTTCTTCGCGTACTTGTGGAATTGTTAAGATCTTCAATAATCCCTTTTGCCGCCCGCCTAACGTCATCTTGAACCGAGTACGTTCTGTACTTCAAAGCAGTTTCTATATCCACAACGGCGCGGCGTCTACCAACTGCACTTTATTTGGTTTTGGAGTGAAATTTAAACCTTTGTTAAGTAACGCTAGTTCACTTTCGGTTAAGAAATGCAAATTTGCTACCGCGGTTCTGGTGTCGATATGTGGATGATGTGTTTTCAATTGTGAAAAAAGACAACATAGATTTTACGTTGAATGTATTAAACAGTCAATTTGAAACCATAAAATTTACAATTGAAACAGAGACAAACGGAAAAATCTGTTTTCTAGATCTTGAAGTTAGAAAAACGTTACAGAATAAAATAGATGTTTCGGTTTACCATAAACCAACAAGTACACTTCGGTTCATTACAAGTGATTCACATTGTCCAACTCAACATAAACACGCCGCGTTTCATTCAATGGTACATAGAATGTGTAAGCTCCCTTTATCAGCTTCAAATTACAAAGCTGAGTATGAATACATCAAAAAAGCTGCAGATGTAAACGGATACAGCGCAAATTTAGTGGACAAACTCATCAAAAAACATTCAAACAAAATTAAAAAATCAAACATGTCGACGTTTTTCTCGCAAAATATTGAAAGAAGTGAAGTTAAACGAGCCTCAGTGTGTTATGTGCCTGAAATTACCAACAAAATATATATAAATAAAAACCCAAAAGAACCATAGAAAAAAGATTTAAAGAACACAGTGCATACATCAAACAAAATAAAAGCCAGAGTTCTGCTATCGCAGACCACGTCTTAAAGCTAAACCACTTTAATATAAGTGCAAGCTGTGTAAGTTTGAAGAAACAAGTAACAGATGAGAGAAAATTAGATGCGTATGAAAGCTATTTCATACAAAGAGATAGCAATGCAATCAATGCTGATAACGGCAATATATCATCGAACCTTTTTTCTCTCATCTGATTACAAACGACCCAAGAAGATGATACCGATTGGACCAGTCGTGATGCTGATGATGGACTCCATGCAGTCCGAAATGCATACAGGTACGTGTTTTTGATCGTTGGTTCGTTTTGTTTTTATTGTCATTCGTGTAATAATAGTGAATAACTTAAAAATATATACGAAAGTGCGACAAAGACTAATTGTGTTAAAACATTAAGGTGTTAAAATATTTGTTTACATAAATTATTATTTATCTTTGATTGATTGGAATTTAAGTTTATCGGGATTATCTAGTTTGGAGGATGTCTATGATTTGTTTGTTCATGTAATGGAAGATGTTTTCTCTAAGTGTGTTCCTTTTAAAAAAGTCTTGAATTGGAATAAGCCAATCTGGTTTAACAAACGTTTGACTAACTTAAAAAGTGAAATGAAACGGATGTATAGAAAAAGTTTGTATGAATCATCGTTTCATGCAACTTTTTGTCGTTTGAGAAAAGAATATGAATTTTTAAAAAGATTTCTATATCATCAGCATATTTTATCCGTGGAATCTAAAATAAAAAATAACCCTAAGGCTTTTTGGACCTTTCTGAATACTAAAAGAAAATCAATCGGTATTCCGCTTACTATGAAGTACAAAGACGATATAAGTAGCGATTTAAAAGGTATTTGTAATATGTTTGCAAATTACTTTCAATCTAACTATGTTGCCGAACCAAAGTCTAATTTAGAATCTATTCGTGATAACTCTTTTATTAATTTGGGAAGTCTTTATATCTCTGAAGAGGACATATTAAGTGAACTTTCATCTCTTGATAGTTCTCATACTCTTCCACCTGACAATATTCCTGCCTTATTTGTAAAAAATTGTAAAAATAATTTGCTCATACCGCTTCATAGAATGTTTAATCTCTCGCTGTCTAAAGGTTTATTCTTGGATTGCTGGAAGTATTCCTTTATCACACCAATTCATAAATCTGGCTCCAAGCAGGATATTGAAAATTATAGGCCTATAGCTAAATTACAATTGATCCCTAAAGTTTTTGAAGCAATTGTCAAGCGTAAACTATACAATCTTACCCGATCGTTTATATCTGAGGATCAACACGGATTTGTTAGTGGTAGATCTACTGCAACAAATTTGGCAATTTTCACTAACTTTTGCCTTAACAGTATGGAACAGCACTTTCAAGTGGATGCTATATACACTGATTTTGCTAAAGCTTTTGACCGTGTTCAGTTTGATATTTTAGAGTGTAAGTTGGTAAGCTTTGGATTTCACTCTGCCCTACTTAACTGGATAATGAGCTACTTAAGAAATCGTAAGCAGTATGTTAAATTAGGATCTCATTTTTCAAAACCTATTTTAAATCACTCAGGAGTTCCAAAAGGAAGCCATTTGGGTCCCCTCTTTTTCCTCTTCTTTATAAATGACTTACCAAATTTTATTTTGGACTCAAGTGGTTTACTTTTTGCAGATGATTTTAAATTGTATAGGCAAATTAAAACTGTGACGGATTGTATGAAACTTCAACAAGATATTGAAAGGCTAACGGGTTGGTGTGTTGTTAACTGTTTACATCTTAATATTCGTAAATGCTCTATTATGACATTTACCAGATCTAAAAATCCAATTATATTCGAGTATAAAATATCACAAAACGATCTCATTCGGGTCTCGATGCAAAAGGATTTGGGAGTTATTTTCGATTCTCAATTGAGTTTTGCGCTGCATGTTGACTTTTTAATTTCAAACGCTAATGCTATGCTTGGTTTTCTTTTTAGAAATTCCAAACAATTTAGTGACCCTTATACTCTGAAATGTTTGTTTGTCTCTTTGGTTCGGTCTAACCTTGAATATTGCTCCATAATATGGTCACCGTTCTACAAAAGAGGATCACTACGGGTTGAATTTGTTGCATTCAGACTTGCCTTCTTATAACATCAGATGGCAATTAATTCAGCTAAAACCTCTGCATAGCAGAAGATTATATTATTTTGCAATGTTTGCTAGGGATATTCTTTGCAGCCACATTGACAGCCCAAAATTGCTGTCGTTATTTAATATGTATGTTCCTATGCGTTCCTTACGTCTTAGAGAGAACGACTTCTTTTATATACGTAGACATAATACTAATTATGGTTTGAACAATCCAATATGTAATGCGGCTTCCTGTTTCAATCAATTTGAAGATATATTAGAATTCCATTTAAGTCGAAATGAATGTAAAGTTTTACTTTTAAATAATATTTAATTAATTAGATTTAAGATTAGTCTGTAAGATATTCTAAGAAAGTCAAATGTACTTGTTAGAGTTAAATAAATAAATAATATTTGAGTATAAATGATTGTCTAAAAAAATCTTCTTCCTGTTCTCAAGAACAGGGCAACAAAAATTAAATATCAGTTTTTAATATTTGTTAAAGTTTTTTTATTGAAGCTTCAGATCCCTTACCGTGGGTCGGGGGAAATCTTCAGCAATACCTAGAGACAATATTCTTATGACTGACTTAATGAGATTCAATGATCCCTTTTTATAGTTCTAATGCTAACGCAGCAAGTCTTAGTTTGACTGCGGATAATTCAAATAATTATTTATTGTGAAATAGAATCGGTATCCATTCGATACTCTCGCACAAGTTACTGAAGGCAAAAAGTGCTGATATGCAAGTTATGGTATTTCTTATGGTAGCATCATATTGGATATAAACAATGAATCTTTGATACATTGTTTATGCTTTAATTCGTTCATTGTTTATACTAATTGAATTTGAATTAGAGTGTTTGTTGGGATGCACAAGTGTGTTCTGATATACACCTCACCCCTTAGAGTTAGTGTAACTTGACTTTTTGTGGGTATATTTAAGTTCTCCAATTTCTATTTATTTCAAATTATTTTGATAATTCAATTCTTGGAAAGTTAAATATTTTGATTTGGTATAATTGATATTTGCAATGGTTGTTTAAGTCAACACAAAAATATTCCACAAATAATTAAAAATAAAACAAGGGCAAGCCAACAACCTATAGCGCCGGCCATGCAGTGCCGGCATATTAAGTCACAATAACTGCGTCCGCATATCAACCTGCAATCGGTTTCAACTGCTGACGGTGCACAACAATCGACGCACGACAACAAACTGGGTTGCTGAATTGTTACATTTTTGTTTTGTAATTGTTATTATTGTTTTGTAATTCTTATTATTTTGCAACTCAGTATACGTAATAGTTAAGATATTTTAGGTATAAAAAGAATTGTAACTTTTGAATAAATGTCCAGTTAAGAATAGAAGTTCTATTATTCTTGTTGTTATTGGTCAGATTGGAATTCAACAGTGCTTGTCTCACTATTTTATTTATTTATTTATTTATTGATGTGTAAACATCTATGCTGGCGGTAGAGTGAAAAAAAACGTGAACGTTTGTATGCAACGTTACGTCGTGCACTTTACGTTGTAGCACGTTACGTTACGAAATATGATTTGCCCCGACCAAAACAAATTGATTTTAACGCGACCGACAATTAGATTATACTTTATCGCGACCACTCATTTATATTGTTTTTGCTAACGACGAAAGCAAATTGTTTTTAGAGCGACCGACGATTTTATCATTTTAACACTTGTATTTTTATATTTTTTTCTTTAATTTTTAATTATTCCCTGATCAAAATGGACGCGACACTAGTAATTAAAAAGAAAACAAAATCAAAACAAAAATAATAATAGTCAGCTGTAAGGATTGACAATTGACTGTAGGTATGGTAGATCAATGGTTGTAGGTATGATAGGATATCGGGTGCATTCAGTGATACAAATCTGAACTTGAATTCTACGTTTACATTATACTGCTTTTAAACGATGCAATTTCTTCTTGCAATTTATAGGCTGGGATATACAAAATAGCTGAATTTGAATAAATTGCAGAAGTATCGGCTACCTTTGTACTTGCACCAAGTTAACATTCATTAAAAATCACAGCGTCCAATTCCATAGGCGATTGATGGTGTCAATCGATTGAAACTGATTTTAGTGATTTCCACTGACAACAACTGCAACTAAATATTCTAAAAACTCAAGATATATAATTCGCCGGCTATTTCATAGTGACATTCATTTGAGGTTCGTTCAGTATTAAATTAAAACTGAACTTTTTGTAAGTTTTACTCGATGGAAAGATGGAGTTTCATAAGGGTTGCAAGTTCGTTGACAGTTCTAACTGGATATTTTAATTCGGCCCCTGTCAGTCAAACCATTAAGTTCCTTTGGAATTTTGGTACGGTGTCATTAATTGAAATTGATTTTAGTGCTCTCCGCTGACAGTTGTTGTTTGTCTATGCTCAGAGAGTGATTACCATAAACAGTAACCATGTGTAATGTGAAGTCATCTTAAAGTTGAGAGTGAACTACGAAGCAGGACCTTTCAGGACCGAACCTTCACCACCGTTCGTTGGACACTTCACCACCAGCCTTTTAGTGCTTGGAAATTTCGTTACAGCGGTTCCCCCACTGGGTATTTCGCTGCCGTTCTTTCAACACTAACTTTTTAAGCACTGCCTACAGATAGGTAATGTAGTGTTAATTATTCAATAAATGTTTATTTTGATGACGTTCAGTAACAAAAATCAGGTTAATTAAAAAGTTGTATACATTTAGAAAGTGACTCATTGCAGCCATAATTACATCTATGTCTTGGATTGTTAAATAAATGACGTAGTCGTAATCTTCTCTCCGGAATATATATGTCAAAGTATGTCAGAATCTGTGGACACTTTATACGATATGAAAAAATATCATCTACGAACAACACAAACTGAAACAAGTCCAATCAAGGCACACCTTGATGGACATGAAGGAGTATCTATACTCCATTTCAGTTGCCTGACCACAAATCTAATGAAAGCCTTTTGAACTCTTTCAATGCGAGTTATCCCAACAGAAGAAGAAGGAAACCATACAATTGAACAATATTCAAGAATTGGACGAACTAAAGACATGTACACCGATTTTAAGGCATAAGGGTTTGAGAACTCACTGCAGTTTCGTTTGACGAAACCAAGCATAGAATTTGCCCTAGCTATAACATAGTCTACATGCAACGAAAATGAAAACTTTGGATCAAAAATGACTCCAAGATCACGAACCTCCAATTTGCGATCAAGAATCTGTTTGAAAATTTGGAAGTTGTAAATCATAGGGACTAAAGTACGGTGAGCTGTCAAAACATTACATTTTTTTACATTCAAAGGAAGAACATTTTTTTCACACCAAACAGCTAAATTATTTAAATCATTTTTAAGATTTTGATGATCATTTCTTTTTTTGATGCACATACAAAATTTTATGCCATGAGCATACATTAAACAAAAGGCATGTTTAAGAAGAAATGGAATATCATTTACAAAAATATTGAAAAGAAGTGGTCCAAGATGACTACCTTGAGGAACCCTAGACGAAACGTGTATCGTATAAGAGATAAAATTCCCTATTTTCGCACATTGCGTTCTGTCATTAAGGTAACTGGATATCCATTTTAGAAGCGATCCATGAATACCAAAAATTTGAAGCTTAGTTATAAGAATTTGTGACAAATTGTATCGAATGCTTTGACAAAATCTGTATAGATAGTATCGACCTGGTAGCCAGATTCAAATGAATCGGTGACATATTTGCAATAAAGCATGAGATTTGTTGAGGTAGATTTACCTGACAGAAATCCACGCTGCTCAAAACAGATATGTTCCTTAAAATAAATATGGTCTTTTACTATAAGTTCAAATAGTTTAGGGATTGCAGAGATTTTATTTATTTATTTATTTATTTATTTATTTATTTCATCAATTGACTCGAAGACCTGCTGATTACAAAATTACAAAAAAATAATAAAGATAATAACATATAATGGGTGATTTTTTAAGAGGTTTATAACTTTTTTTAAAAAAAAAACACAAAAAAATCGAAAAAATGAATGAAATATTTATTTGAATCGATAGTTTGAACCTTGCAATTTAATGTTTAAAGATAATTTCATGCAAATGTTGACTGCGGCTGCGTCTCAGGTAGCCCATCCGCTGAGTCCAATTTTGGCATACTCTTTCACACATATCGGCCGGTATCTCACGAATGAATGCATGGATGTTGGCTTCCAGTGCGTCAATCGAAGCGGGCTTGTCCCTATAGACATTAGCCTTGACATATCCCCACAAAAAATAATCTAATGGTGTCAAATCGCACGATCTAGGCGGCCAATTGACCGGCCCGAAACGTGAAATTAACTGTTCACCAAACTCGCCTCGCAATTGCGCCATTGTTTCGCGTGCTGTGTGGCATGTGGCACCGTCTTGTTGAAACCACATATCATGCAAGTCAAGAACTTCCATTTCGGGCAAAAAAAAGTTTGTTATCATCGCTCGGTAGCGTTCACCATTGACAGTAACGCTGCGATTCGCATCATCTTTGAAGAAATAGGCCCAATAATGCCGCCGGCCCATAAACCGCACCAAACAGTGGCTTTTTCGGGATGCATTGGTAGCTGTTGCAATGCTTCTGGCTGATCTTCACTCCAAATGCGGCAATTTTGCTTATTTACGTACCCATTCAACCAAAAATGAGCCTCATCGCTGAACACAAGCAGCGCGCGATGAACATTTCGAACCGAGCACGAATTTTGATAATAAAATTCAATAATTTGCAAGCGTTGTTCATTTGTAAGACGATCCATGGTTAAATTGCAAACCAAACTGAAGCTGTTTGACAGTGACACAAGGTACTTAACACACGTCAGCTGTCAAAACCAGTGTTGCCAAAACCAAACCAGCTAAAAAATCACCCGTTATATATACATATTTGCAACCAATTATATTGATATTTAATTAAAAAATTTCTTTGTAACACATTTGAAGATTTTTTTTCTTGAAACAATCTCTATTCATACAAAGGTCAATTTCACTATTAACCATATTAAATAGATTTAGAGAACGCGTTATTGGATCATCGCGACCACTCATTTATATTGTTTTTGCTAACGACGAAAGCAAATTGATTTTAGAGCGACCGACGATTTTATCATTTTAACACTTGTATTTTTATATTTTTTTCTTTAATTTTTAATTATTCCCCGAACAAAATGGACGCGACACTAGTAATTAAAAAGAAAACAAAATCAAAACAAAAATAATAATAGTCAGCTGTAAGGATTGACAATTGACTGTAGGTATGGTAGATCAATGGTTGTAGGTATGATAGGATATCGGGTGCATTCAGTGATACAAATCTGAACTTGAATTCTACGTTTACATTATACTGCTTTTAAACGATGCAATTTCTTCTTGCAATTTATAGGCTGGGATATACAAAATAGCTGAATTTGAATAAATTGCAGAAGTATCGGCTACCTTTGTACTTGCACCAAGTTAACATTCATTAAAAATCACAGCGTCCAATTCCATAGGCGATTGATGGTGTCAATCGATTGAAACTGATTTTAGTGATTTCCACTGACAACAACTGCAACTAAATATTCTAAAAACTCAAGATATATAATTCGCCGGCTATTTCATAGTGACATTCATTTGAGGTTCGTTCAGTATTAAATTAAAACTGAACTTTTTGTAAGTTTTACTCGATGGAAAGATGGAGTTTCATAAGGGTTGCAAGTTCGTTGACAGTTCTAACTGGATATTTTAATTCGGCCCCTGTCAGTCAAACCATTAAGTTCCTTTGGAATTTTGGTACGGTGTCATTAATTGAAATTGATTTTAGTGCTCTCCGCTGACAGTTGTTGTTTGTCTATGCTCAGAGAGTGATTACCATAAACAGTAACCATGTGTAATGTGAAGTCATCTTAAAGTTGAGAGTGAACTACGAAGCAGGACCTTTCAGGACCGAACCTTCACCACCGTTCGTTGGACACTTCACCACCAGCCTTTTAGTGCTTGGAAATTTCGTTACAGCGGTTCCCCCACTGGGTATTTCGCTGCCGTTCTTTCAACACTAACTTTTTAAGCACTGCCTACAGATAGGTAATGTAGTGTTAATTATTCAATAAATGTTTATTTTGATGACGTTCAGTAACAAAAATCAGGCACTTGGACAAACGTTGATGTTTACACATATTTAACCGTGAGTCCCGGCACTCACATATTTTTTTTTTGTATTCATCTACTGATATAAATCTTACAGATTACTAACAATTCAATATAATACTATATACTTTAAGCTAATGAATAATATTTTGTAGTTTAGTTTTAAATTCCAATCTGTTTATTGATAGATCAAGTTCATTACATAGAGAATTAAAAAGTTGTATACATTTAGAAAGTGACTCATTGCAGCCATAATTACATCTATGTCTTGGATTGTTAAATAAATGACGTAGTCGTAATCTTCTCTCCGGAATATATATGTCAAAGTATGTCAGAATCTGTGGACACTTTATACGATATGAAAAAATATCATCTACGAACAACACAAACTGAAACAGAACGCCTTTTTTGTAAGGAATCAAGTCCAATCAAGGCACACCTTGATGGATATGAAGGAGTATCTATACTCCATTTCAGTTGCCTGACCACAAATCTAATGAAAGCCTTTTGAACTCTTTCAATGCGAGTTATCCCAACGGAAGAAGAAGGAAACCATACAATTGAACAATATTCAAGAATTGGACGAACTAAAGACATGTACACCGATTTTAAGGCATAAGGGTTTGAGAACTCACTGCAGTTTCGTTTGACGAAGCCAAGCATAGAATTTGCCCTAGCTATAACATAGTCTACATGCAACGAAAATGAAAACTTTGGATCAAAAATGACTCCAAGATCACGAACCTCCAATTTGCGATCAAGAATCTGTTTGAAAATTTGGAAGTTGTATATCATAGGGACTAAAGTACGGTGAGCTGTAAAAACATTACATTTTTTTACATTCAAAGGAAGAACATTTTTTTCACACCAAACAGCTAAATTATTTAAATCATTTTTAAGATTTTGATGGTCATTTCTTTTTTTGATGCACATACAAAATTTTATGCCATGAGCATACATTAAACAAAAGGCATGTTTAAGAAGAAATGGAATATCATTTACAAAAATATTGAAAAGAAGTGGTCCAAGATGACTACCTTGAGGAACCCCAGACGAAACGTGTATCGTATAAGAGATAAAATTCCCTATTTTCACACATTGCGTTCTGTCATTAAGGTAACTGGATATCCATTTTAGAAGCAATCCATGAATACCAAAAATTTGAAGCTTAGTTATAAGAATTTTGTGACAAATTGTATCGAATGCTTTGACAAAATCTGTATAGATAGTATCGACCTGGTAGCTAGATTCAAATGAATCGGTGACATATTTGCAATAAAGCATGAGATTTGTTGAGGTAGATTTACCTGACAGAAATCCATGCTGCTCAAAACAGATATGTTCCTTAAAATAAAGATGGTCTTTTACTATAAGTTCAAATAGTTTAGGGATTGCAGAGATTTTATTTATTTATTTATTTCATCAATTGACTCGAAGACCTGCTGATTACAAAATTACAAAAAAATAATAAAGATAATAACATATATACATACATATTTGCAACCAATTATATTGATATTTAATTAAAAAATTTCTCTGTAACACATTTGAAGATTTTTTTTCTTGAAACAATCTCTATTCATACAAAGGTCAATTTCACTATTAACCATATTAAATAGATTTAGAGAACGCGTTATTGGATCATTTAGACCATAATTAGTTCTTTGAAGAGGAGGATAAAATAACTCATTTCTGTTGCGAAAAACTCGTGATGGAACATAGAATGGAATTAATAAAAGCAGTTCAAAAGATGTTATTCTATTATCAATAATATCTTTAATAAACAAAATACATTGAACTTGCCTGCAACATCTAAGCGTTTTTAAATCAATAAGAGAACACCTTGATTTGTAGTCTGGTAAAGAATCAGCCCAGTTTAGTTTGCGTAATGCGTAAAGAGTGAATCTTTTTTGATAAATACGGTATTCAAAGTATAGGCATCCTTAAAATCTTGGGAGTTCCGTTTCAAAAAACCTAAAAGTGAATTACCTTTCGATACAATGTAATCAACATGAGATCTGAAGTCAAGCTTTGAATCAAAAATCACTAAAAGATCATTAACTTCAATTACCTTCAGAAGACTAACAGCATAGAATTTATATTCCAAATCAATGAGAGATGAAGATTTAGATACACTAAAAATTTTACAATCGGAGTAATTCAGCCGAAGATGATTGTAGTCACACCATTAAAGAAAATTGTTGATATCCAACTGCAGTAATAAGCAATCTTCAAGTGAGGATATTGCTGTAAATACTTTCACATCATCAGCATACATCAAGCAGTTGCAATATTTAAAATGGAAGCTAAATCATTGGTGAAGATTATAAAAAGAAGTGGGCCCAAATGACTCCCTTGTTGAAGACCTGACACCACATCTATAAGACTTGAGACACATTCATCAATCTTAACAGCTTGTTTTCTGTCAGACAGGTAGGAATCTAACCAATGTAAAAATGAAACATCCAATCCCAACATCTTAAGCTTTTGCAGGAGAAGACTATGGTGTACGCGGTCTAAAGCTTTAACAAAATCAGTATACAGAACATCAACTTGTCTACCCTTCTCCACATGATTATTACAATAATTTGCAAATAGACTTAAATAAGTACAAGTTGATCTACCCTTTACAAAACCATGTTGTTTTTGAGACAACGAATTCTTGACAGCAAAATAAAAACTTTGGGTGACCATATTTTCAAAAAGTTTTGGCATAACTGAAAGTTTTGAGATTGGTCTATAGTTCTTCACTAAATGCTTAAGACCACTCTTATAAACGGGATCTAAATAAGATATTTTCCATTCTTTAAGAAAAACACCAGTTTGTAAAGATTTATTAAAAATAATTGTTAAAACATTACAAAGTGAATACGAAAATTTTGACAAAATAATAGGAGGAATCATATCAAAGCCAGATTTTTTTGAAACATCAATATCTTTTAAGCTTTTCAAAACATCCTCTTCTGAAAAACTTTGTAGTTTAAAATCTATCAAAGGAGTGATATCAGGGTACAAGCTGTCAATATTTGTTAGAATATCACATTTATAAGAGGTTTGAAAGAAACGAGCAAAAAGGTCACATGAGGACTGAATATCATTGGATTTAAGATCCTCGTATTCCTCTTTGAGGAAAAGCTGAACATTTTCTTTAAGTATTCAAAAATACACAGAAAGATTTCGAATTATGTTTGATATTTGATTCAGTATTGATAATATATTGCCTATATAAAAACTTGTTTAGAAAATCAAATTCTTTTCTCAACTGAAAATATACTACACGATCTTCCCAAAGATTTGTAACTTTAAAACGCTTAAATGCCTTATTTTTAGCATTCTCTAAATTTTGTATTCTTTTGTTAAACCATGGAAGCTTAAACGACTTCTTCCTAGTTAAGGTAGGAACAAATCGTTTATGCCATCGTTAACCATACTTTTAAAACTCGACTTCCCTTCCAATAAATCCTTCCAGTTAACAGTGTTATAAAAATTATTTAGTGCCATAAAATCAGGAGGGTCATTCCGTAAAACGATTATCGTCAGACGATAGCGTTTCGGCGATAGCCGCGCTTCACGTAAGACGATAATCGTCAAAGTGATATCATCAAAACGATATCGTTTACACGATAGCTAAATAGGTATCGTTTGGCATTGAAATCTGTCAATTTAGTAGATAAATAGAAGTAAAAATGTTTCAGCGAAATTTATTTGTCTTGCAAAGTGAAAATTTAAATTAAGAAAAACTACAGTTAATACGATTGCGAAGACAATTAAGAGATAAATCAGTTCCTTTATCTCTTCCAACCCATATGTAAGCACAATGTTTTTATGTTTATGTACTATTGTAGAATATCTGTAATGGCACTGGTTGCAAAATAAAATTAAACAAACAAATAATCTTTTTATTATTGTTATAATAATTCAAACCATTATAGTTTTGTTCAACGTTTTCGGCTATCAAAAGAAGCCTTTGTGATGGTACTCGAAATAATAAACTTGCCAGACGGCTTTTCAATGCAATCGGCTGCGGCCGCACCAAAACAAAACACAAAGCAATAAACAACACAAAAAAGTTGTAGGTGCGTTTTTTTACTACAAATTTTCTGTCAAACCCCATAGAAGAAAACATTTTCACTACAGTTTGAGAATTTGTGAAATATACCAAACAATCTCAAACTGAAAACGATAGACAAGACCATAGTAGTTGAGTTACGTGAAGCAAATCATTGACGACAGCGTTACCGATAATCGTTTTGACGATTATCATTTTGAAAATTACGGAATGACCCCCCAGCTTTTGCAAAATTAAATATCTTTTATTTTTTGAGACAGGCAGGAGCATAATTATAGTTTTCAAAAGAGAAAGAAATAGCCTTATGATGAATAGAGTTATTTAAAAGAGGAAAATCAGAAATTTTTAAGGAATACTTTAAATTATTGTTAATAAAAACTAAATCCAATATTCTGTTTAAATTGTTCTTAACATTATTAATTTGAAACAGGCCCATAGCAGAAAATGAGTCAACTACAAACATTTCTACATCTTTATTAGCATTAAATATGATCTTCTTCCAAGTAGTACCAATCAATATCACCAAAGTTGAAATCGCCAAGTATACAAGGAAATTGGTTATGTGTTAATTCACTTACTATTGCTTCAGCATTAGAAACATGTTCGGAATATATATCTAATCCACTCGTTGGGCGGATATAACTTACAATAAAAAATAAATCTTTAATTTCAGCAGAAACTTCAGAACTTGCACAAACACAAAGCTGCTCAATATCATCTGCATCATTCTTTAATTTGTATTAAGTACTGTTGAAAGTCGTTCGGACGGCAATCAAAACACCACCTCCTCGATCCCATCCTGTCTTAGTTGAACGATCTTCACGATACACATTGTATTGAATTCAGCCATGTTTCAAAGGTGATAATAACATCGAACTCTTGAAGAGAAGATGGTAGAAAAAGCTCGTTAGTTTACGTGCGTAAACCACCAGCATTTTGAAAATATACGCGAATATCAGATAAATTTGCTTTAAACTTTGGATCAGCAATTTCATCTTGGTGTTGCCTTACTCTTTCGGAAAATTTACAAATTTCTTTAATTGGACATGTTTAGGCCAGATTGAAGCATCCAAAGCAGCATCGAAATGGCTAGCTGGAATATCCAACTTAAAATTCACAAAACGGAGTAAAGTCGAATTTACTCCTTTTTCAATAACTTTTGAACAGCGCATGGTATTCTTTTCGATATTTAACTTCGTTGCTGCGTATTCAATTACATTTTCCTCCGTCACATTAATATACAGGCGCGAAATATGTAAAAATTGTAGACGAGGTAAAGACTGAAGTTTAAATTCACCTTCCATAACAGCAGCAGTCCCAAACATTATCTTTTTCGAACGGTGAGATTTAGAATTTCTAACTTGATTAAAAACATTGCCAACAGCACTCTTATTAGATTTAGGTCCACCTGCTAAATTGGCAACACTTTCATTGAGAATAGTATTCTCCACAGCTGCAACAAGAGTAGCAACACCGCCAGCAACATTTATCTCATGAACGTCAGATAATAAAACATTATTAGAAGCTTTGTCACCCACAGCCACCTTTGCATCAACGATACATCCGCCCCCGTATCCACTAAAACATCGTAAACTTCCCCAGCCAACGTAAGTTTTACACAACAGTCTAATCTGTTAATCCTTTTAACATTTTGGTTCGTATTTCTCGTTTCTTTCTTTGGACAATTTGTAGAAATATGCCCAAACTCACTACATGAAAAACACCTTGCTCCTTTACTTTTGTTTGGACAAACATTTTAGTTATGAGAAAGAGAACCACAGGTTGTACATCGTTTTTGACTCACAACATTTTTGGAATTGTTTGAAAAACTTGGCTTAACATTTTGGGAATTGTTGGTTTGGTTTCGATAATTACTCGTACTCGCTAAATGACCTTTTATCTTTTCATAAACTAAAAACTTCTTTTTCAGCTCATCTAGAGTCGTTGCTTCATACAACAACGTTTTATTCAAAGGGCTATCTGAAATACCTTGAATAACATAGGCTATTAAAGATGCGTCATCAAAATTTCCCTTCATAGCAATTTGTTTCATTGAAGACATGTATTCTAAAAATGTTTCGTAAATTTTTTTTCTGCCTTGATTGAAGCTCTTTGTGCAGGCTTATACACGAAGGTGTATCATTAAATTCCTTCAATAAAAATCCCTTCAAACCACTCCAACTGCAAATACCGGGTTTCGATTCCACTGCTAGTTTGGCAGCACCTTGTAGTAAACGCCTTGCATACAGGTATTTTTGTATGGGATTCCATTGACACACTGAAGCTATATCTTCATAATCCTTTAACCAAAGAACTACATTTTTCCCAGCTTCACCAGAAAATCTATCTAAAGATTCTTCGACATCCTTAAAAACAAAATGATTGGTCTTCGTCATCTTTTCAGCAGCTTTCAAATTATTCTCATCAACAACAACTTCCTCTTTCTCAACTTCACCAACTTCTATCTGATCACCTGAATTTCTTTCTTCAAAATAATCTTTAATAAATCACTAACTGGCATGATTATTACAATAATTTGCAAATAGACTTCTCCACATGATTATTACAATAATTTGCAAATAGACTTAAATAAGTACAAGTTGATCTACCCTTTACAAAACCATGTTGTTTTTGAGACAACGAATTCTTGACAGCAAAATAAAAACTTTGGGTGACCATATTTTCAAAAAGTTTTGGCATAACTGAAAGTTTTGAGATTGGTCTATAGTTCTTCACTAAATGCTTAAGACCACTCTTATAAACGGGATCTAAATAAGATATTTTCCATTCTTTAAGAAAAACACCAGTTTGTAAAGATTTATTAAAAATAATTGTTAAAACATTACAAAGTGAATACGAAAATTTTGACAAAATAATAGGAGGAATCATATCAAAGCCAGATTTTTTTGAAACATCAATATCTTTTAAGCTTTTCAAAACATCCTCTTCTGAAAAACTTTGTAGTTTAAAATCTATCAAAGGAGTGATATCAGGGTACAAGCTGTCAATATTTGTTAGAATATCACATTTATAAGAGGTTTGAAAGAAACGAGCAAAAAGGTCACATGAGGACTGAATATCATTGGATTTAAGATCCTCGTATTCCTCTTTGAGGAAAAGCTGAACATTTTCTTTAAGTATTCAAAAATACACAGAAAGATTTCGAATTATGTTTGATATTTGATTCAGTATTGATAATATATTGCCTATATAAAAACTTGTTTAGAAAATCAAATTCTTTTCTCAACTGAAAATATACTACACGATCTTCCCAAAGATTTGTAACTTTAAAACGCTTAAATGCCTTATTTTTAGCATTCTCTAAATTTTGTATTCTTTTGTTAAACCATGGAAGCTTAAACGACTTCTTCCTAGTTAAGGTAGGAACAAATCGTTTATGCCATCGTTAACCATACTTTTAAAACTCGACTTCCCTTCCAATAAATCCTTCCAGTTAACAGTGTTATAAAAATTATTTAGTGCCATAAAATCAGGAGGGTCATTCCGTAAAACGATTATCGTCAGACGATAGCGTTTCGGCGATAGCCGCGCTTCACGTAAGACGATAATCGTCAAAGTGATATCATCAAAACGATATCGTTTACACGATAGCTAAATAGGTATCGTTTGGCATTGAAATCTGTCAATTTAGTAGATAAATAGAAGTAAAAATGTTTCAGCAAAATTTATTTGTCTTGCAAAGTGAAAATTTAAATTAAGAAAAACTACAGTTAATACGATTGCGAAGACAATTAAGAGATAAATCAGTTCCTTTATCTCTTCCAACCCATATGTAAGCACAATGTTTTTATGTTTATGTACTATTGTAGAATATCTGTAATGGCACTGGTTGCTAAATAAAATTAAACAAACAAATAATCTTTTTATTATTGTTATAATAATTCAAACCATTATAGTTTTGTTCAACGTTTTCGGCTATCAAAAGAAGCCTTTGTGATGGTACTCGAAATAATAAACTTGCCAGACGGCTTTTCAATGCAATCGGCTGCGGCCGCACCAAAACAAAACACAAAGCAATAAACAACACAAAAAAGTTGTAGGTGCGTTTTTTTACTACAAATTTTCTGTCAAACCCCATAGAAGAAAACATTTTCACTACAGTTTGAGAATTTGTGAAATATACCAAACAATCTCAAACTGAAAACGATAGACAAGACCATAGTAGTTGAGTTACGTGAAGCAAATCATTGACGACAGCGTTACCGATAATCGTTTTGACGATTATCATTTTGAAAATTACGGAATGACCCCCCAGCTTTTGCAAAATTAAATATCTTTTATTTTTTGAGACAGGCAGGAGCATAATTATAGTTTTCAAAAGAGAAAGAAATAGCCTTATGATGAATAGAGTTATTTAAAAGAGGAAAATCAGAAATTTTTAAGGAATACTTTAAATTATTGTTAATAAAAACTAAATCCAATATTCTGTTTAAATTGTTCTTAACATTATTAATTTGAAACAGGCCCATAGCAGAAAATGAGTCAACTACTAACATTTCTACATCTTTATTAGCATTAAATATGATCTTCTTCCAAGTAGCACCAATCAATATCACCAAAGTTGAAATCGCCAAGTATACAAGGAAATTGGTTATGTGTTAATTCACTTACTATTGCTTCAGCATTAGAAACATGTTCGGAATATATATCTAATCCACTCGTTGGGCGGATATAACTTACAATAAAAAATAAATCTTTAATTTCAGCAGAAACTTCAGAACTTGCACAAACACAAAGCTGCTCAATGTCATCTGCATCATTCTTTAATTTGTATTAAGTACTGTTGAAAGTCGTTCGGACGGCAATCAAAACACCACCTCCTCGATCCCATCCTGTCTTAGTTGAACGATCTTCACGATACACATTGTATTGAATTCAGCCATGTTTCAAAGGTGATAATAACATCGAACTCTTGAAGAGAAGATGGTAGAAAAAGCTCGTTAGTTTTCGTGCGTAAACCACCAGCATTTTGAAAATATACGCGAATATCAGATAAATTTGCTTTAAACTTTGGATCAGCTATTTCATCTTGGTGTTGCCTTACTCTTTCGGAAAATTTACAAATTTCTTTAATTGGACATGTCTAGGCCAGATTGAAGCATCCAAAGCAGCATCGAAATGGCTAGCTGGAATACCCAACTTAAAATTCACAAAACGGAGTAAAGTCGAATTTACTCCTTTTTCAATAACTTTTGAACAGCGCATGGTATTCTTTTCGATATTTAACTTCGTTGCTGCGTATTCAATTACATTTTCCTCCGTCACATTAATATACAGGCGCGAAATATGTAAAAATTGTAGACGAGGTAAAGACTGAAGTTTAAATTCACCTTCCATAACAGCAGCAGTCCCAAACATTATCTTTTTCGAACGGTGAGATTTAGAATTTCTAACTTGATTAAAAACATTGCCAACAGCACTCTTATTAGATTTAGGTCCACCTGCTAAATTGGCAACACTTTCATTGAGAATAGTATTCTCCACAGCTGCAACAAGAGTAGCAACACCGCCAGCAACATTTATCTCATGAACGTCAGATAATAAAACATTATTAGAAGCTTTGTCACCCACAGCCACCTTTGCATCAACGATACATCCGCCCCCGTATCCACTAAAACATCGTAAACTTCCCCAGCCAACGTAAGTTTTACACAACAGTCTAATCTGTTAATCCTTTTAACATTTTGGTTCGTATTTCTCGTTTCTTTCTTTGGACAATTTGTAGAAATATGCCCAAACTCACTACATGAAAAACACCTTGCTCCTTTACTTTTGTTTGGACAAACATTTTAGTTATGAGAAAGAGAACCACAGGTTGTACATCGTTTTTGACTCACAACATTTTTGGAATTGTTTGAAAAACATGGCTTAACATTTTGGGAATTGTTGGTTTGGTTTCGATAATTACTCGTACTCGCTAAATGACCTTTTATCTTTTCATAAACTAAAAACTTCTTTTTCAGCTCATCTAGAGTCGTTGCTTCATACAACACCGTTTTATTCAAAGGGCTATCTGAAATACCTTGAATAACATAGGCTATTAAAGATGCGTCATCAAAATTTCCCTTCATAGCAATTTGTTTCATTGAAGACATGTATTCTAAAAATGTTTCGTCAATTTTTTTTCTGCCTTGATTGAAGCTCTTTGTGCAGGCTTATACACGAAGGTGTATCATTAAATTCCTTCAATAAAAATCCCTTCAAACCACTCCAACTGCAAATACCGGGTTTCGATTCCACTGCTAGTTTGGCAGCACCTTTTAGTAAACGCCTTGCATACAGGTATTTTTGTATGGGATTCCATTGACACACTGAAGCTATATCTTCATAATCCTTTAACCAAAGAACTACATTTTTCCCAGCTTCACCAGAAAATCTATCTAAAGATTCTTCGACATCCTTAAAAACAAAATGATTGGTCTTCGTCATCTTTTCAGCAGCTTTCAAATTATTCTCATCAACAACAACTTCCTCTTTCTCAACTTCACCAACTTCTATCTGATCACCTGAATTTCTTTCTTCAAAATAATCTTTAATAAATCACTAACTGGCAATCCTTCGTTCAAAATAGCATTATGTAACCTTTCTACTAATTCAGTTTTTAATTTATATCGATATGATAATTTCTTTTCTTTTAAAACGTTTGTAATTGTTTTGTAGTTAATTTATTTAAATCATCCAATCAGAATTTAAACCTTTCTCCCCATAATAATACTTGCACGATCATAACAAAAAAAAAAAAAAACAAATTCAACTTAAAAGCTTTTTCTAATAACTTTGTTTTGATTGTATTAATTGCATGCGACAGTAAAGCTTTCTCGAATGTAACAAGATCGTAGAACAGAATTTCACTCGATCGTAACTTAAAAGCTTTCATGCAAATTTATTGTGCTAAAATAATGGTTTAAAGCTAAATATGTAAGAGAGAAAAAAAATATGAAACGATCTCACCAATATTCGTGTGTGTATAATTCATTTAATGATCGATCGATGGTACTTTTCTCTTTAATTTTTGCTCTCTTTTTTGTTTCGTTTTTGTTATTTTCTAACTGATGCACTCACAATTTACATGAAATTTTTTTTTCTTTTCTATGCACAAATGTATCGCAAAATTTTATTTGAAACTTTTAATGCATGAATATTTTAATTTTAATAATTAATTCTTAGCTTTTCTTTTTTAATTTTTACTTGGTCACTTCTTGTCACTAACAAATTTTCGCTTTACGTATTTTATGAAATTTTAGCACTAGGTAGGTATTCAATTTTAATTTAAAGTAAACATAAAATGTTCTTGTTCGGAAACACTTCTGACACCAATTGCGGGGGGAGAAAAAGGGATTAAGTAGAAAACTCAGTTGTTTTTAAGTTTAATTTAAGTTTTAATTCACTGAATTTAAAGAATATAATATAAGAGTTTAATTTTAATTCAAAAGAATAAGTAATAATAATTAATAATTAATAAGGGAAAATATAAAGAACTTTATCTTGACTTTGATTTGACTTTGACTATTCTTTACTTTGCTTAACTTGACTTTACTTTGCACACTTCATTTACCGAATGACTTTTAATAACCTCAGGTTGAATTTTAATACCGCTTAGGTTTTTACATAAAATTTTTAATATGTAGGTTTATGAAATGACATTGAATTTGAAATAGTGTAAATGCTTAAATGTTTGGTTAAAATTTAGGATGATATAACGATATACGATGTTAAAAGGTAGTCATCCTACATACCTATACCTATACCTATACCTATACCTATACCTATACCTATACCTATACCTATACCTATACCTATACCTATACCTATACCTATACCTATACCTATACCTACATATACCTATACCTATACCTTTACCTATACCTATACCTATACCTATACCTATACCTATACCTATACCTATACCCATACCTATACCTATACCTATACCTATACCTATACCTATACCTATACCTATACCTATACCTATACCTATACCTATACCTATACCTATACCTATACCTATACCTATACCTATACCTATACCTATACCTATACCTATACCTATACCTATACCTATACCTATACCTATACCTATACCTATACCTATACCTATACCTATACCTATACCTATACCTATACCTATACCTATACCTATACCTATACCTATACCTATACCTATACCTATACCTATACCTATACCTATACCTATACCTATACCTATACCTATACCTATACCTATACCTATACCTATACCTATACCTATACCTATACCTATACCTATACCTATACCTATACCTATACCTATACCTATACCTATACCTATACCTATACCTATACCTATACCTATACCTATACCTATACCTATACCTATACCTATACCTATACCTATACCTATACCTATACCTATACCTATACCTATACCTATACCTATACCTATACCTATACCTATACCTATACCTATACCTATACCTATACCTATACCTATACCTATACCTATACCTATACCTATACCTATACCTATACCTATACCTATACCTATACCTATACCTATACCTATACCTATACCTATACCTATACCTATACCTATACCTATACCTATGCCTATACCTATACCTATACCTATACCTATACCTTCTATATTATAAATATGGTTTTCATATATATCCATTGAACTTTTTGGAGGTATATAGCTCACTACAAACAAAACATCTTTTTCAAAAAAGCTAATACTTATGCACATCTGTTCTATATTTTCACCAATCTTATATAAAACAATGTTTTTACTTGGGTGCATAGTTCTAACTGCAACTAAAACTCCTCCTCCTCTTTTCAAATATTCTGTATAATATAATCTATCTAAGCGATAAACGTTATAATTATAATCAAAAATCTCAGAAGACAAATAACTAGAATTTAACCATGTTTCTGTTATAATAATTACATCATATTCATACATAGAACTGGAAATATATAAACCGTGTGTTTTTGTTCGAAGGCCACCAGCATTTTGATAATAAACATTAATAAGTAAAGAATTATTCGAAATATATAAGTTTTCAGCGTAGCTTGATCCCCAATCATATTCATTTGCCCGTTTGTGTTCGGCTGACCGTTTTTTGGAAAGTGTTTAAAATGTCTAACCAATACATTTTTTGGCCAATTCAATGGATTCAAAGCAAGGTCGAACAAATGAGCAGGAAACCCAATTTAAAAATGTTACATAAGACAAATCTTTAACGTTTGTACCTTTTTTAACCAACTTAAAACATTGTATATCATCGTCATTGCATTTAATTTTCGCTGCAACATATTTCTTAATTGATTCTTCATTAGTAAAAGCTTTGAATTTTGATACATGCAACCACTTGTAGGGATTTATGACTGCAATATCAGCATTTGTATCATCAGTGCAATCCGTACCAACAACATGAATTGAATTTGTTTTCTTCTCATTTCTTTAGTGCATACAAGTTTGGTTACCCCGACGTAATCCAACTGATTATTGAACAACTGATTGAAATAATTTCATTGGTGGATATAGGTACACAACGTCTTCAATTGTCTTCATCTTAATCATTATCAAATTGATCTATATCTACTCATCTTTGGCTGATCTACAACGATGACAGCATTTCAAGAGTTTGTGGTGGCTCAAGTAGCAAGTGGCCAAGAAATCCAACGCATCATCTCCAAATTAAAAAGGTTTCATCTGATCGAAAAAATACAAGGTGTCTACTTTGAAGAAAGGCTTCGGCGGCTTCAAGATCAGTGGTTGAAGTTTGAGCAAGGTTACCAGAAGATCAACGGATAACCGCATATTGAGGTGGACCATGAATACTTCACTAAAAATTACTTCAAGGAAATTGCAGCATTGGTTCAACAATATAAAAAATGATTTGAAGAGGCAATAATGTCCTTTGATAAGCACGATTCGTTGGACCAAGAAGAACCGCCTAGAAGCACAGTAATACAAGAACCGTCATAAATGACGAGTGCTATTCAAATACAAAGAACAATCATGTGCTCTCTTGAAAGATTGCTGGATGGATTGTCAATAATAATGATGAGCCATTACAATACCACGAAGTCAAGTTTCGATCCATTGAGCAGCTGTGGCACCAAATTGAATCCGTCAACTACACCATATGGGAATTAAGTGATGGCCCAACAGTAGGCGGCTATAACCATACAGACTTTATCAATATGAAACAAAGGGTTCAACAAGCCCTGGTAATGTTATCTATGAAAGTACAGCAACAAGGCAGTATCAGCCATGAAGTAGGTATCGTTAAAAACAATTCCCTACATTTGCCAAATTTTACCATTCCTAAATTCGATGGTGATAATATGAAATGGCGACAATTTTTCGATCTATTTTCACAAATGGGAAACAAAAAATACATCTTAGTGGACAAGCTGAAAAATTGATTCGTCCTCTATCGTTGACCGAAGATATCTACAAAACAGCATGGACCATTCTCCAAGATCGATTCAACTACATTAGGGTTCTCACTTCAACTCTTTTGCAAAAAATAATTGGGCTGCATAACCATTCACAGCCACAGCAATCAGCAGCGGCCACTAAAAATCTACACGATACCACACAAGAGTGTGGCTCTAGGCAACATTGGTGTGGATACGGCAACCTGGGACCCTATTCTACTACATTTACTTGTGAGCAAACTAGATCAAAGCACAATAATTCTTTACGAGCAATCCCTTACTAAACCAAAGGAACTGCAATCTATAAAAGAATTTTCGTCATTCTTAGAAAATCAATTTCAATCGCTAGAATCAGTTGGACAGAAAAAGAAGGGTCCAACTCATGGAGCTTGTGCATCTATAATATCAAATCGTAAGGGAACTTGCAAGGTGTGTCAAAATTTGTCTTAATTGCCTTAAAATTGGCAATGGGGTCACAAATTACATATCAAGAGAATGCTTAAAATGCAACCAGAAACACAATACACTCTTACATCTTGAGGACTACAAACAAGCATGGAACTAACAGAGACGAGAACAGAAATTCAAAGTCTCAAACAAATGTAAGTTCATCAGTGACATTATCAGCATCAAAATATCCAGAAAGGCATCAATACATATTCCTCAGTACAGCCATCGTAGAGCTGTTAACAAAAAATGGACAAAGGTTAGAGTGCAGGGCCGTATTGGATTCCGGTTCACAAGTGAATCTAAATACAGAACGCCTGGTTAAGAAACTAGGTCCCCATTCAAAGCATACATCAATTAGCATCCAAGGCATTGGCAATGGAAACAGAGAATCCCATCAACGTCTAAACGTCCAATTACAATCAAGAACAAGTAGCTTTAATACAAAATTAGAAGCTTTTGTGCTACCACACATCATATCTCCACAACCATCTCAACACTTCAACATTTCGTCATGGGCAATTCCAAAGAATGTACCATGGGCGGATCCATTCTTTAATCGACCAGACAAAATTGATATTCTTCTAGGTGCAGAGTTCTATCATCAATTACTTTCCATTGGGCAGACACGTTTATCAGACGATCTACCTACACTACAAAACACAATTCTTGGATGGGTGATAGCAGGATAGTTAGCCGAAGTAAAGTCAAAAACAACAACGACCTTCATAAAATGATTGAACGATTATGGAACCTCGAAAAAGTAGAAACACAAGGTAGCAACTTATCAAGACACGAAGAGATGTGTGAAGCCCATTTTGCACAATACACACACAATAAGCAATGAAGGACGATTCATTGTCAAGCTTCCTTTTCATGAAGATACATCCTCTTTAGGAAATTCCAAAGAGATAGCAGTCAATAGGTTTCTAGAACTTGAATAAAGACTGGCCAAGAACAAAGAAGTAAAAGACGAATATATTCAATTTATGGAAGAGTACGAAGCTTTAGGTCACATGACCAAAATTGACATCAATAACATACTAATGCCTAATTACTTCATACCCCATCACTGTGTTTTTAAAGACGACAGTAGCACCACCAAGCTTCGAGTCGTTTTTGATGCATCATCTAAAACATCATCAGGAGTATCGTTAAACGATATCATGTACACAGGCCCGACAGTGTAAGGTGAACTATTTTCATTGTTACTTCGTTTTCGATTACCAAGATATGTTTTTGTGCTGATATCCAAAAAATGTATCGTCAAATAACCATGCATCCAGACGACCGAAGATATCAAACCAATGTATGGAGAACTAAAGAAAAATCACCTCCTAGTTACTATTAACTTAACACAGTGACCTATGGAACAAGAGCAGCCCCATATTTGGCCACCAAGTGTCTGCAAGAGCTCGCCAAAGAGAACAACGAAAGATTTCCACTAGGATCCAGGGCTCTACACAATGATGACTGTTTGACTGGCGATAACAGCTTGGTTACAGCCCTAGAAATGCAAGACCAAGTCACATAAATAATAAAAGAAGCAGGATTCAAACTAGGAAACTGGTGTGCTAATCATCCTCAACTACTCCAATGCATTGCAAAAGAAGATCAAGAAATCGATCTCGATCTTGGAAATGAATCAATTAAAGCACTTGGTTTAACATGGCAACCAAAGAACGACAGATTTTGTGTTAAAACAAAATTAAATTCATCAAATCGAATAACAAAGCGGATTGTCATTTCAGACTTTGCCAAATTATTCGATCCATTGGGAACAATGGCTCCAGTAGTTGTTACAGCTAAAATATTCGTACAGGAATTATGGTCACTACAGTTGTCATGGGACGAATCATTACCAGTTGAACTACATACAAGATGGATGCAGTTTCGTGAAAACCTGAAAACCATAAACAATTTCCATTTCGCACATCATATGTTTAACAATAATATACCAACACAAATACAAATTCACACCTTTTCTGATGCATCAGAAAAGGCATATGGTACAGTGGTGTGCCTGCGAGCAATTCTGAAAAATGGAACAATAATAGTTAGGCTTTTCAAAATCCCGAGTAGCTCCACTAAAGAAACAGACATTACCATGATTAGAACTGTGCGCTGCGGTCGTGGGTGCTCAATTAAAAGCCAGAGTTAAGAATGACTTATATCTTAAGAACGTTCCCACATTTTTAAGGACAGATTCTGAAATCGTGGTAGCATAGATTAATTCACCATCAGCATCATTTCAAACATTTGTGGCCAATCGAGGTTCAAGTATACAAAGACTTACACTCCCCGAGCAATGGCGACATGTTTCATCAAAACATAATCCAGCAGATGTGATTTCAAGAGGCATGCAACCACAAGGTTTTACATCATGCACACTGTGGTTCCACGGTCCATTGTTTTTACACGGCCAAGAAGATATGTGGCCAGCAAAATATTCCAAAAATCTGGCAATTGCAGAAGACATTGAAAGAAAATGAAAACTACAGACCGTAGCAACAGTGACATAAAATTGTGATCAGAATATGATTTATCAGATCAATCATAGAAACTCATTCACCACACTTCAACGGATAACTGCATATATCCTCCGCTACTGTAATCATGCTAGAAACAAAGAAGGTATACAAGAAGAGGATATCCAATTAACTACGCGAGAATTAGACAACGCATTAATTGCAACAATTCGAGCAATGCAGGCATTTGATTTTAAGAAAGAATTCAGTGACCTGCAGAAATACAAGTAATCAAAGCGGAATAGTCATTTCTCTAGCCTGTTCCCATTTTTGGATGACAAGGGAATTGTCCGAGTTGGAGGTCGACTAGACTCCGGATTACTTCCATATGACACCAAACATCCGATGCTTCTGCCATACAATAATCCATTAGCAAAACTATTGATACAAGAAGTTCACGAGAAACATAATCACTGTGGTCCTCAGACATTGCTTGTTCAGTTAATGCAAAGGTTTTGGCCTATAAAAGGAAAAATAATGGCACGACCAATTGTGCACCACTGTGTAAGATGCACAAGAGCTAAACCTCAATTACTTCAACATGTAATGGAAAATCTGCCATCAAAAATCACACCGGCACGACCTTTCTTCAACTCGGGAGTGGACTATTGTGGACCATTCTGGATTCATTATAAAATCCGTGGTAAGCAACCTCCAAAGGCTTATGTGGCAATGTTCTGCTGTTTTGCTACAAAGGCAGTCCATATAGAACTTGTAAGCGATTTAACTACCGAATCGTTTCTCGGAGCATTCAAACGTTTTATCGGTCGCAGAGGACACTGTCAAAACATATATTGTAATAATGCGACAAATTTTGTAGGATAAAATAATCAAATGTCTGAATTATATGACACAATCTACTCTGGAAGTGCTCTTGAAACCATAACAAAGGAATGCAACGGTCAGGCAATACAATTCAACTTCATTCCGCCTAGAGCACCTCATTTAGGAGGACTTTGGGAAGCAGCAGTAAAAACGGCAAAACACCACTACCAAGTGATCCCAACGATTTCCCAACGACATTTCCTTATCGGCGAACCCCTCACTGCAAAACTGATGTCAACGCAATTTTTATGAAGCAGACACTATTGACAAGATGGAATCTTGTATCACACTTGAAAAATGAATTTTGGAAACGATGGTCACAGGAATATCTCCAAGAACTTCAATATAGGTACAAGTAGAAGGAATGCTCGGCGAACATCAAAATAGGAGACATGGTCATCATAGAAGAAGATAACGTCCCATCACTTCAGTAACCTCTAGGTAGAATCATCAAGGCTTTCAAGGGTGAGGATGCCGCAATAAGAGTTGTGGAAGTTAAAACAGCATTTGGGGTCTGGAAACGCCCGATTCACAGATTAGCACCACTACCAATCGAGGAGGAAGTGAGCGATGATTTAACATTCAAAAACAAAGAAGAACAAGTTGAAAATCACAATAAATCATCTGAAACAGTGCATGAGATTCCTAACAAAAGGCGAAAAACATCTAGTACAATGGGTATTACCTCATTGTTAACAATTCTTATTATTCCATTAGTTATGAGCGATGAAATCCAAGTCAACAAGTTAAAACCAAACCTCGGAATACATTTTGAAGGAATTGGGACATCAACAATAGCCACAAGTGAATGGAACTTTATAACTCATTATAGCTTAGATCCATTATTAGACGAATATACAGCCTTTGCGAACGAAACATTGAAATTGAACCATTTATGTCCAAAAAGGCAGCAACGAAGTATATGCATCAACACATTAAGTCAGTTTCAACATATTCAAAATGAACTGAAAGCCGATAACACTCTTTTACCAATCAAGAGAACTAAAAGAGCTGCAGCTAATATCATTGGAAACATAGCAAACTCGCTCTTTGGAGTCTTGGATTCCGAGAATGCTGATCAAATGACAAAGACCATAGATCAAGTGAAGGAAAATGAAAACCACTTACTTCATCTATTAAGAACGCAAACGTCAGTCATAGATTCCACAATTATCATAGTGAGCCAAAACGAAGAGATCATTACCCACAGGATGAACCAAATCAATAATCAATTAAGAGAAAAAACAGCAAGAATACGTGATAATGGAGAAGAAAGTCATCAGCTCTCCACACAACTTATCATCATGATTATTAACATTCAAAGAATGCAATCAACATTAATTGACACGCACTAGGGTAAAGTAAGTTCGCTTCTAATGTCAGCAAACCAGCTTTGGGAAGAAGCGAAAACGATCAAGAAATTCTCGAATTACCCCACAAGCTTCAAGTCCACACTTATCATAACGCTGCAATTGGATTTCGTTGTCACAGTTACCTAGATAGTTGAACCATCGTCAACACAAAAATATTTCACAAATTATTAAAAATAAAAGAAGGGCAAGCCAACAACCTATAGTGCCGATCATGCAGTGCCGGCATATTAGGTCACAATAACTTCGTCCGCATATCAACCTGCAATTGGTTTCAACTGCTGACTGTGCACAACAATCGACGCACGACAACAAACTGGGTTGCTGAATTGTTACATTTTTGTTTTATAATTATTATTTTGCAGTTATGTATACGTAATAGTTAAGATATTGTATAAAGAATTTTAACTTTTGAATAAATGTCCAGTGGCCTATTTCACCAAATTACAATCACGAATTTGTACTTGTAATCTGCAATTAAAAATTTGTAAACTCAATTTCTGTTTCACAAACAACAAAAATAATTCCAACAAATTTGTAAAAAGAGTAAGAAAAGTAGAGGAAATTGTAGTTGTGATTTACGAATTAAAAAAAACGGTTTCACCACTTTTTTGCCAGACTTGTAAAAAACAATAATTTCTCACAAATTTGTGAGAGTCTGCTGCGTAGGTATCAAGCGTTAAGTGCACTATATAGTAGGGTGGATCGATTTTTTTTTTTTTTAAATTTCGATTTCGGCTACTGACAGAAAGTGGTCACTATCATATACATTAAAAATGGTACATTTCAAAACTCCGAAATATTTCATTTTGTACTGCCCCAAACCCTTTGAAAATTTGTACAAATATGTTTTTTTTCATACAAATCATATGGAAAATATAGAGTAAAAGGTTCATTTTTTTTATCTTTGATTGACGAGCCAATGTATGTATTAAGCAGGCATGAAAAAAACATTTTTGGTTTTAGGTGGAGAGGCAGCTCTGTCGTCACATTCGAACGCCCTTAGCATTATTATTACGCCAGGAGCAACTACTATATATGAAGCGTTTAGAACATTTTGATCCGTGGCTTCACGGAGCTGCTTTTATAATCAATATCTAACAGGACAATTAAAATACCAGTGGAACTGACTTCAAGACTTTATTTCATGAAACTTATTCCTTTGCCAAAGTTATGGACTTCTGACCTTTATTAAAAAAAAAAAAAAAAAACATCTATGGGTCCATTCATAGTGAAATAATGACCCTATGTCCCACGGGCTATATTATTGAGTCAAAGACTTCTTGGAGATGATATTCGAAATCTTCTTAATCTTTTTTCCTTGTGCCCTTAAAAGTTTAATGCGTAATTGTGAGACGAGCTTCTGTATTGGACTTTGAATTTTTTGTTCATAGTATCGATCGTATCGCACTTCCCTTAGGCTTTAGGTCCTCCATTGACAAAAGTTTCACTATATATAAAAAATAAGTTTTCGTCGTCAAAGCACAAGATGTAGCGTCATAGGTCCAGAGGTCAGGTGGCTAATAAATCCACAAATCAACCATTGTGGTTGGTCAAAAGTCCTCATAAAATTCCTGTGGACTTTTGAGCCATCCATCAGCCCATTTAAGCAGGCTTAAAAGGGTGTTACAGAGAGAATGTGTTTTTATGTACTTATAATGCGGTCTTTATACAAAGCCATATTACTACCTTAAATACTACCCAAAAAAAATTGAGTAAAAATTGGCCGTCGTTACACTGTGCAATATTATTCTCCAAGATTATAACCTTACTGCCTATTTATTTTGTATTTGTTTATCACGTGAAGAAATATAATATTAGAAGCTGCTACACAAATTATATTTTTTTAAATATCCTTCAATATCTTGCACTATCCGCAATCATGGCGCAATACAGCTCTTATACGGTAATTATTACAGCATAATACTTGATACTAGCCATTAATATTGCCAATTCTTAAATTAAGTTGTATTTAAAGTAATTTTAATAGAGCTGATTTGAATTTGTTTAGAATTCAGAGTTTCGGTGAAGTTGTGTTCTTTTTCATTTCTTTAACCAGGCAATGAACCTATAACCCACAAGTGGTTTAAAGGTAAACTAGGGACTTTTGGCCTATGAACTTATGACCCTGTGGTTATGCACAACATACTGTATTCAAAATATTTACATAATATTGTCAGGCCACTTTTTAATTGATTCAAAAAACTAGTTATTCATAGAGAGTTAGAATATAGAGTACTGTATCAAAAATAGGTTACAATTTTAAGTGGCTTGGGGCAGTATTAAAACTTTTTTGATTCAAAAAACATTTTCGATTTTGTTAGGGGTATACATCGATACAAGTTTTGAACGGCGGCCGAACTCGATTTTCAGAAAAAATATTTGTTCATACTAAAACGATCCACCCTACTATATAGCCTTCAATATTTTCATAGAATACATCAAAAACGACTTCACAATTATAATGGACATGGACACATTTGAACACCGTAGATTAAGATATACCGTGCATGTCTGAGAACTCATGATAAAATGTCAACATTTCCAATTTGTGTATTAAAAACATTTTTTCAGGCGCATTACCAATCGTGATTCAATTATTCTTATTATTTAATCTATTCTTATACGGTTTATGTAAAACTATTCCTTGAAAGCAAATGAATCTGCAAATACGCGACCGATAGATTCTTGAGCTTTTTATCGCAAAATATTCACTTGTAATACTATCGGTAGTCGGTACTACTATGCCTTCGCTTTTTAGGTTCGGAAAGATACTTCTATTGAAAAATTACAAATTGTAAATAAAATTACACATGAACTTTCTTTTGTAAGAATTTTTCTAAATCTTCACAAATTTGTAAAATTCTTTTATTTGGTGAAACAGAAACTTATAAAAACACCTGAATTTGTAAAGTACAAACAAAAATTACTCAGATAGATAAATATATTTATTTTCGTAGAATGAAGCTTTACAAATTACACGATTTTTGTGAATACACAGCTTGCACAGAGATATGATATTAAGTTTATATCTTACAACTGAAAAATACTATTTAAAATGATGATAAAGATTAGGAATGGCAAAAGAAAATATTTTTGAAGGAAAACTACGCAAAAAAACCTTCATTTGACAGTTTTAATTTGATTTATGGATAATAAGAAATCTGTTAAAAAGATAAAAGGAACTTAAAAACTAATATTTAGAATATGGAATAGCCAGATAATTTATATACTTTGATTTTATGGTACAAATTTTATTTTACATAATTTTATATTGAGTGAAAATTTATTGATAAATCAATCAATTGCAATTTTAGTGATGAGAAAAAAAAATGTAATCGAACAAATAGTAAAATAAATAATGAGTTAAATAAATAAATACATAAATAAATAAATAAATTCAACTATTAATAAATAATTAAATAAATAAATAATATATAAATAAATAAACAAACAAAACAATAAATCAATAAATTAATAAATTAATAAATAAATAAATAAATAAATAAATAAATAAATAAATAAAAAAATAAATAAATGAATAAATAAATAAACAAGGATTTGAATCAAATAAATAGATAATAAATAAATTTGTAAGTAATGAACAAATGAATGCACAGATAAATTAATAAATAAATAACAATTTAAATAAATAATTGAAACAAAAAAATACAGAAATATCACAGGTTTCAATAATAATAATTACAAGTCTTTGATAAGCATGTTATCAGAGTTTTTACAATTTTGGAAAAAGTTTTTGTTGAGTTTTTCAATTTTTTCAGATAATTTTAATACCCCGCTGTTCTCATGTAAGCGTGATGTTGAGTAATGCCATGGGAGATCTAACATCATTTTTAATGTTTTGTTTTGTGAAATTTGAAGTTTATCAGCATGTGATTTTGCGCACTTCCCCCAGATTGGGCATGCATAAAGGATAATTGCTTGGAAAAAGACTTTGAAAATGGTAATTTTGTTATAATTGCTTAACTTAGAGCGTCGACAAATCAATGGATATAGCATTTTTGTTGCAATACTTACTTTATTTAAAGTGTTACTTACATGTTCTCGGTAGGTCAATTTCTTGTCTAAATATACACCGAGATATTTAACCGAATTAACCCACGGAATATTATAATTTTTAATTGTCAGTTGACTTAATGGTAAAGCACAAGGTTTTCTTTTTCTAGTGAAAAAAATTGCTTGTGTTTTATTAGCATTGATTTTTATTTTCCACGAATCAAAGTAACTTAAAATATTATCAAGTGCATTTTGAAGTGAGTTTTCAATATTATGCCCTAATTCACCCGAACTAAATATAGCAGTATCATCTGCAAACATAGCTGTTTTACAGTTATAGAAGTCTGGAAAATCGGCAACGTAAACAATATACAAAAGAGGCGCCAATACTGATCCTTGGGGAACTCCCGAAAAAATATTTTTTGTACAAGAATATACGCTGTTTAAGTTTACTTTAAATTCTCCACCTAATAAAAAGCTTTGAATGAACTTTATCAGATAAAGTGGACAGCCGAAGAGTTTGAGTTTGTGTATCATACCTTCATGCCATATACTATCAAATGCTTTTTCTACATCAAGGAGTACAAGTCCAGTCGAATTCTTTTCAGAAAATTTTAGTTTAACGTGATTGCAAATCCTTAATACTTGATGTGAAGTATTATGTCCTTGCCTAAAACTAAATTGATTATTAGGAATAACGTGACTATTTTCAAGAAAATTTAGTAGTTTGGATTTTATAACCCTTTCCAAAAGCTTACTTAAACTACTTAAGAGGCTTATTGGAGGGTAGTTACTGGGTTTGTTAGGTGGCTTACCAGGTTTGAGTATGGGGATAATTTTTGCCATTTTCCATACTTTTGGAAAATACTGCAATTTAAGACATGCATTTATTATAAAACAAATGAAACGGCCGCTTTTGGTAACTCTTTTAAATAAATATTTTTTAAGCCGTCTAAGCCAGATGATTTTTTATTTCAATCCACACCTATTATTCAAACGGAAATTCACATCAACATTATCCATACAAATGATCAGACATAAACATCCCGAAGAACGATACTCATCATCATCAAGCATCAACAACTGAAATCCAATATGCCAACGAAGCATAATCACATCATCACTAAATGAATGAAAAATTATTGGGATGACATTCTTATTTCAGCAGCCGGCCTATTAAGTTCTAAGACATATTGTTATTATATTTTTAGTTTAAAATAAACTTTTTAAAAACCGGTAATTTTGAATCAAAATATATAATATATATATATTAATTCAGCGCTATTGTACTGAATGGCGATTTATCACACCTGCAGCTTCGCACCAAGGAGGACTTTGGGAAGCATGTGTTAAATAAATGAAATATCATCTGCGAAGAGTGATCGGTCCACAAAAACTGACAAGCAGCGAGTTTCAAACAGTTTTGGCAAGGACTAGTGCCGTAATGAACTCGCGGCCATTGTCGGCTCTCACAGAAGACCCAGAGAGTGTCTTTCCTCACTCCAGCGCATTTTCTAATTGGAGAGCCGATTATACAACCTTTCGGAACAAACGTTTCATACATTCCGGAAAATCGTTTGAAAACAGCTCAGAAAATCCAAAAAATGAGTCAAGTGTTTTGGAAGCCATGGGCCCAAGATTACTTGCATCAGCTGCAGCAGCGGATAAAATGGCGACAGCCGCAACCAAATTTAAAGACAGGAGATTTGGTTATTATACGTGAAGACAACGTTCCCCAACATTCTGGAAGACAGCACGAGTAATTGAAACATTTGCCGGAACAAATGGCTTAGTGCGTAATGCTCTGCTGCGAGTGGCATCTTGGGATTGGAAGGTGAAACCGGCGGAAAAAAAGTGCCTTTCGTAATCTGGGAGCATCCAATTCAGAAACTGTTTCGGTTGCCATTTGAAATGAAAAGTGAATCAGACAATTCACGGGGGGGGGGGGGGGGTTAATACTCACAATATTGCATGATTCAGTCATAGCATTCCACACCTATTTCCATTTGAATATTCCCATCAACATTATATATACAAATGATCAGACATAAACATCCCGAAGAACGATACTCATCATCATCATCACTGAAATCAAATATGCCAACGAAGCATAATCACATCATCACTAAATGAATGAAAAATCATTGGGATGACATTCTTAATTCAGCAGCCGGTCTATTAAGTTCTAAGAAATATTGTTATTATATTTTAAGTATAAAATAAACTTTTTAAAAACCGGTAATTTTGAATTAAAATATTAATTGGCGCCCGAGCAGGGACACTTTTATTTTTGTACAATAAGTGAAATTTAGTTTATCGGTTAAAGTAATTTTAAAGGGTACAATTACACCCTACCGGTACGAAAGAAAATCACAGTGCAAATATAGTGCATCGAAAGAGAAGAAACATACAAAGTACTCTCTAGCAAAGTGAACCGTGACCAGTGAAAATTAAACAGTACAGACCATAAGTTTAAAACAATTTGTACTGCTTTAAATGTGCCAAAGGTTTTACAAAAAAAATCAAGAATTGCACCATTAGCCCTATTCAACTTAAAACATTGAAAGGCAATAGGAATTTAATTCCAACTGATTGTGAGAAGTACGCTCATAGAGCAGAAAATCAAAGTTCATAATGAAAAAGTTATAAAAATAAAAAAAAATAAATGAAAAAGTGAACAAAATTAACAACGAAAAAAAATAAAAAAAAAAAACATTGCCATTTAAATATCTATTGACATTGAAAAAATAAAAAATCTGAAAGCGGAAAATTCTGAAAGCGGGTAGCTGGAAGCAAAATCTGTTTTCCTTTTAATAAAAAAAACTAAATAAGGCTTTATAGTTCTACAAATAAAAAACAAAATGGCAATGACAATAGAACAAATTCACGCATTAATTGCACAGGCAGTAGCTGAAAATACAGTAGCATTAACTAGGAAAGTTGATGAATTAACAGGGGCTTTGAGTAGATTAGCACCAGCGGATAATATAGAACCTTATGTAGATGTTCATATTGATCCACTTAATACAACTAAAGAAAGTTTAGAGTTAGTGAAAAGCTTACAACAGTTTGAGGGAGAAAATTATATAAGTTGGCGAAATGAAAGCATACGAACACTGTAAAGGTAGTCCTAGCTACTTCACAGCAGTAAATATTGTAACATCACATGGTACCCCTTTAAACATTGATGCAATCTTAGGAAGATTGGACTTAACTTAAGAGGATAAAAGACCGGTACATATTTTACAAACGGAACTAACAAACGCTAGACAGGGTAAGCAAACCCTACAACAATTTTACGGTCACGTCAGCAAACTTCTAACACAAATAAACCACAAGACAATAATGAGTTATGGACCTAGGACGGCTGAGACAAATATTTTAATCAATGTAGCAAGAGAAAACGCATTATGAGTTTTCGTAATGGGGTTAAACCAACCCATTAGTAACGTAGTTTTTTCGTTAAACCCAGGTGACCTTCCTAACGCTCTAGCTAGAACTCAGGAAATCGAAGTTAACTTATCTCAAAGGTTTAAAGATTCATACGCTATTCCCAATAGAATGGAATACAACAGAGGGTTGCCACAAATACAAATACAACGACCAGTACTCCCGGTTCAACCGAGATTTAATAGTTATTTTGTGGGAAATCAAATTTTTACACCAAGCTAAATCATCAGATTACGACACCACAGCATCAACGAATGGATTCAGGAAGCGGAACCTACCGCCCTAAGCCACAAACTAATGATAATCAAAATAGGTATTACAGCAGCAATCAATTTAGGGATCAGAGATTCAACAACGAGATTCGTAATAATAATAATCCTTTTAAAAGGGACAGATCAAATAGCAACCAACAACCGCTACACTTGAACGAAAGGGATTCTTTTTTAGAATAAGACATGACCTGCCAACAATCAGACGAACAAACTATGCGACAGGTCAGATATACAACATATTGATTGACACAGGTGCGACGCATAATTATGTCAAGCCAGATAAAAACAAAAGTAGGAAGTTAGATAAGATAAGTAGAGTAAACAGTGTTTATGGTAGCAGTATAATAGATAGTTACCAAGAGTTAAATATATTTGGGAATTGGGAAAAGTTTTATGAATTAAATGAACTTAAAGAATATGATGCAATAGTAGGTATAAAAACCTTAAGGAAAGCTAAATGTAATTTAAATATTAAAGAAAATATTTTAGAATATGAAGGAGGTATAGTGCCTTTAATATATAATGATGAATTACTTAACGATCTCGAGATCAACACTCATATGCAAGTGGAATATCAGGAAAGGTTAAAAGAAATATTAAAGAGGTATCAGGGAATTTTCACGGAAAAACCCAATTATTTACCGCATAATACAAACGTTAAATGTTGCATAAATACCACACAAGAGGAACCAGTTTGGCAAAAGGCTTATCCTTGTCCGCAATCCACTGCAGTATTTGTTAATAAAGAAGTACAGACATTATTGGAAAACAATATTATAAGACCAAGTAGAAGTGCTTACAATAGTCCAGTTTGGGTCGTTGACAAAAAAGGATTCAACGAGGATGGTACAAAGAAACTACGTATGGTCATAGATTTTAAAAAACTCAACTCATTTACCAAATCAGATAAATACCCTATGGCAGAAACTTCAGTTATTTTAGCCAACTTGGGTAAATCAAAATACTTCTCTACTTTAGACTTACAGTCGGGATTTCATCAAATCCTTGTGCAAGAAAAAGATAGATCAAAAACTGCGTTTTCAGTTAATAATGGCAAATACGAGTTTAACCGTATGCCATTTGGCCTTAAAAATGCTCCGGCGATATTTCAGAGAGCTATGGATGCCATGTCTACTTAGATGACGTGATTGTATTTTCGGAATCACCCGAAGAAAATCTTAACCACATAGAACTCATAATTAAAGCTTTATCAGAAGCTAATATGAGAATTAGAAGTGATAAAAGTAAATATTTTATGGAAGAGGTAGACTTTCTAGGATATGTTGTATCCTATAATCATATCAAGACGAACCCGGAAAAGGTAAAAACTATCAAAGAATACCCTGAACCAAAGACTTTACGTCAGTTAAGGAGTTTTGTAGGACTTTTTGGAAAATGGAGGAAATTGTAGTTGTGATTTACGAATTAAAAAAAACGGTTTCACCACTTTTTTGCCAGACTTGTAAAAAACAATAATTTCTCACAAATTTGTGAGAGTCTGCTGCGTAGGTATCAAGCGTTAAGTGCACTATATAGTAGGGTGGATCGATTTTTTTTTTTTTAAATTTCGATTTCGGCAACTGACAGAAAGTGGTCACTATCATATACATTAAAAATGGTACATTTCAAAACTCCGAAATATTTCATTTTGTACTGCCCCAAACCCTTTGAAAATTTGTACAAATATGTTTTTTTTTCATACAAATCATATGGAAAATATAGAGTAAAAGGTTCATTTTTTTTATCTTTGATTGACGAGCCATATATAAATGTAATTATAAATTATGGACTTAGGTCTCAGTTACGAATCGCTTAATTAATTTGTTTGTCTTTTCCCGCTAAGAGACAGCAGGCATGAAAAAAACATTTTTGGTTTTAGGTGGAGAGGCAGCTCTGTCGTCACATTCGAACGCCCTTAGCATTATTATTACGCCAGGAGCAACTACTATATATGAAGCGTTTAGAACATTTTGATCCGTGGCTTCACGGAGCTGCTTTTATAATCAATATCTAACAGGACAATTAAAATACCAGTGGAACTGACTTCAAGACTTTATTTCATGAAACTTATTCGTTTGCCAAAGTTATGGACTTCTGACCTTTATTAAAAAAAAAAATAAACATCTATGGGTCCATTCATAGTGAAATAATGACCCTATGTCCCACGGCCTATATTATTGAGTCAAAGACTTCTTGGAGATGATATTCGAAATCTTCTTAATCTTTTTTCCTTGTGCCCTTAAAAGTTTAATGCGTAATTGTGAGACGAGCTTCTGTATTGGACTTTGAATTTTTTGTTCATAGTATCGATCGTATCGCACTTCCCTTAGGCTTTAGGTCCTCCATTGAAAAAGTTTCACTATATATAAAAAATAAGTTTTCGTCGTCAAAGCACAAGATGTAGCGTCATAGGTCCAGAGGTCAGGTGGCTAATAAATCCACAAATCAACCATTGTGGTTGGTCAAAAGTCCTCATAAAATTCCTGTGGACTTTTGAGCCATCCATCAGCCCATTAAAGCAGGCTTAAAAGGGTGTTACAGAGAGAATGTGTTTTTATGTACTTATAATGCGGTCTTTATACAAAGCCATATTACTACCTTAAATACTACCCAACAAAAATTGAGTAAAAATTGGCCGTCGTTACACTGTGCAATATTATTCTCCAAGATTATAACCTTTCTGCCTATTTATTTTGTATTTGTTTATCACGTGAAGAAATATAATATTAGAAGCTGCAACACAAATTATATTTTTTTAAATATCCTTCAATATCTTGCACTATCCGCAATCATGGCGCAATACAGCTCTTATACGGTTAATTTTACTGCACAATACTTGATACTAGCCATTAATATTGCCAATTCTTAAATTAAGTTGTATTTAAAGTAATTTTAATAGAGCTGATTTGAATTTGTTTAGAATTCAAAGTTTCGGTGAAGTTGTGTTCTTTTTCATTTCTTTAACCAGGCAATGAACCTATAACCCACAAGTGGTTTAAAGGTAAACTAGGGACTTTTGGCCTATGAACTTATGACCCTGTGGTTATGCACAACATACTGTATGCAAAATATTTACATAATATTGTCAGGCCACTTTTTAATTGATTAGTTATTCATAGAGAGTTAGAATATAGAGTACTGTATCAAAAATAGGTTACAATTTTAAGTGGCTTGGGGCAGTATTAAAACTTTTTTGATTCAAAAAACATTTTCGATTTTGTTAGGGTATACATCGATACAAGTTTTGAACGGCGGCCGAACTCGATTTTCAGAAAAAATATTTGTTCATACTAAAACGATCCACCCTACTATATAGCCTTCAATATTTTCATAGAATACATCAAAAACGACTTAACAATTATAATGGACATGGACACATTTGAACACCGTAGATTAAGATATACCGTGCATGTCTGAGAACTCATGATAAAATGTCAACATTTCTAATTTGTGTTATTAAAAACATTTTTTCAGGCGCATTACCAATCGTGATTCAATTATTCTTATTATTTAATCTATTCTTATACGGTTTATGTAAAACTATTCCTTGAAAGCAAATGAATCTGCAAATACGCGACCGATAGATTCTTGAGCTTTTTATCGCAAAATATTCACTTGTAATACTATCGGTAGTCGGTACTACTATGCCTTCGCTTTTTAGGTTCGGAAAGATACTTCTATTGAAAAATTACAAATTGTAAATAAAATTACACATAAACTTTCTTTTGTAAGAATTTTTCTAAATCTTCACAAATTTGTAAAATTCTTTTATTTGGTGAAACAGAAACTTATAAAAACACCTGAATTTGTAAAGTACAAACAAAAATTACTCAGATAGATAAATATATTTATTTTCGTAGAATGAAGCTTTACAAATTACACGATTTTTGTGAATACACAGCTTGCACAGAGATATGATATTAAGTTTATATCTTACAACTGAAAAATACTATTTAAAATGATGATAAAGATTAGGAATGGCAAAAGAAAATATTTTTGAAGGAAAACTACGCAAAAAAACCTTCATTTGACAGTTTTAATTTGATTTATGGATAATAAGAAATCTGTTAAAAAGATAAAAGGAACTTAAAAACTAATATTTAGAATATGGAATAGCCAGATAATTTATATACTTTGATTTTATGGTACAAATTTTATTTTACATAATTTTATATTGAGTGAAAATTTATTGATAAATCAATCAATTGCAATTTTAGTGATGAGAAAAAAAAATGTAATCGAACAAATAGTAAAATAAATAATGAGTTAAATAAATAAATACATAAATAAATAAATAAATTCAACTATTAATAAATAATTAAATAAATAAATAATATATAAATAAATAAACAAACAAAACAATAAATCGATAAATTAATAAATTAATAAATAAATAAATAAATAAATAAATAAATAAATAAATAAAAAAATAAATAAATGAATAAATAAATAAACAAGGATTTGAATCAAATAAATAGATAATAAATAAATTTGTAAGTAATGAACAAATGAATGCACAGATAAATTAATAAATAAATAACAATTTAAATAAATAATTGAAACAAAAAAATACAGAAATATCACAGGTTTCAATAATAATAATTACAAGTCTTTGATAAGCATGTTATCAGAGTTTTTACAATTTTGGAAAAAGTTTTTGTTGAGTTTTTCAATTTTTTCAGATAATTTTAATACCCCGCTGTTCTCATGTAAGCGTGATGTTGAGTAATGCCATGGGAGATCTAACATCATTTTTAATGTTTTGTTTTCTGAAATTTGAAGTTTATCAGCATGTGATTTTGCGCACTTCCCCCAGATTGGGCATGCATAAAGGATAATTGCTTGGAAAAAGACTTTGAAAATGGTAATTTTGTTATAATTGCTTAACTTAGAGCGTCGACAAATCAATGGATATAGCATTTTTGTTGCAATACTTACTTTATTTAAAGTGTTACTTACATGTTCTCGGTAGGTCAATTTCTTGTCTAAATATACACCGAGATATTTAACCGAATTAACCCACGGAATATTATAATTTTTAATTGTCAGTTGACTTAATGGTAAAGCACAAGGTTTTCTTTTTCTAGTGAAAAAAATTGCTGTGTTTTATTAGCATTGATTTTTATTTTCCACGAATCAAAGTAACTTAAAATATTATCAAGTGCATTTTGAAGTGAGTTTTCAATATTATGCCCTAATTCACCCGAACTAAATATAGCAGTATCATCTGCAAACATAGCTGTTTTACAGTTATAGAAGTCTGGAAAATCGGCAACGTAAACAATATACAAAAGAGGCGCCAATACTGATCCTTGGGGAACTCCCGAAAAAATATTTTTTGTACAAGAATATACGCTGTTTAAGTTTACTTTAAATTCTCCACCTAATAAAAAGCTTTGAATGAACTTTATCAGATAAAGTGGACAGCCGAAGAGTTTGAGTTTGTGTATCATACCTTCATGCCATATACTATCAAATGCTTTTTCTACATCAAGGAGTACAAGTCCAGTCGAATTCTTTTCAGAAAATTTTAGTTTAACGTGATTGCAAATCCTTAATACTTGATGTGAAGTATTATGTCCTTGCCTAAAACTAAATTGATTATTAGGAATAACGTGACTATTTTCAAGAAAATTTAGTAGTTTGGATTTTATAACCCTTTCCAAAAGCTTACTTAAACTACTTAAGAGGCTTATTCGAGGGTAGTTACTGGGTTTGTTAGGTGGCTTACCAGGTTTGAGTATGGGGATAATTTTTGCCATTTTCCATACTTTTGGAAAATACTGCAATTTAAGACATGCATTTATTATAAAACAAATGAAACGGCCGCTTTTGGTAACTCTTTTAAATAAGTATTTTTTAAGCCGTCTAAGCCAGATGATTTTTTATTTCAATCCACACCTATTATTCAAACGGAAATTCACATCAACATTATCCATACAAATGATCAGACATAAACATCCCGAAGAACGATACTCATCATCATCAAGCATCAACAACTGAAATCCAATATGCCAACGAAGCATAATCACATCATCACTAAATGAATGAAAAATTATTGGGATGACATTCTTATTTCAGCAGCCGGCCTATTAAGTTCTAAGACATATTGTTATTATATTTTTAGTTTAAAATAAACTTTTTAAAAACCGGTAATTTTGAATCAAAATATATAATATATATATATTAATTCAGCGCTATTGTACTGAATGGCGATTTATCACACCTGCAGCTTCGCACCAAGGAGGACTTTGGGAAGCATGTGTTAAATAAATGAAATATCATCTGCGAAGAGTGATCGGTCCACAAAAACTGACAAGCAGCGAGTTTCAAACAGTTTTGGCAAGGACTAGTGCCGTAATGAACTCGCGGCCATTGTCGGCTCTCACAGAAGACCCAGAGAGTGTCTTTCCTCACTCCAGCGCATTTTCTAATTGGAGAGCCGATTATACAACCTTTCGGAACAAACGTTGCATACATTCCGGAAAATCGTTTGAAAACAGCTCAGAAAATCCAAAAAATGAGTCAAGTGTTTTGGAAGCCATGGGCCCAAGATTACTTGCATCAGCTGCAGCAGCGGATAAAATGGCGACAGCCGCAACCAAATTTAAAGACAGGAGATTTGGTTATTATACGTGAAGACAACGTTCCCCAACATTCTGGAAGACAGCACGAGTAATTGAAACATTTGCCGGAACAAATGGCTTAGTGCGTAATGCTCTGCTGCGAGTGGCATCTTGGGATTGGAAGGTGAAACCGGCGGAAAAAAAGTGCCTTTCGTAATCTGGGAGCATCCAATTCAGAAACTGTTTCGGTTGCCATTTGAAATGGAAAGTGAATCAGACAATTCACGGGGGGGGGGGGGGGGGGTTAATACTCACAATATTGCATGATTCAGTCATAGCATTCCACACCTATTTCCATTTGAATATTCCCATCAACATTATATATACAAATGATCAGACATAAACATCCCGAAGAACGATACTCATCATCATCATCACTGAAATCAAATATGCCAACGAAGCATAATCACATCATCACTAAATGAATGAAAAATCATTGGGATGACATTCTTAATTCAGCAGCCGGTCTATTAAGTTCTAAGAAATATTGTTATTATATTTTAAGTATAAAATAAACTTTTTAAAAACCGGTAATTTTGAATTAAAATATTAATTGGCGCCCGAGCAGGGACACTTTTATTTTTGTACAATAAGTGAAATTTAGTTTATCGGTTAAAGTAATTTTAAAGGGTACAATTACACCCTACCGGTACGAAAGAAAATCACAGTGCAAATATAGTGCATCGAAAGAGAAGAAACATACAAAGTACTCTCTAGCAAAGTGAACCGTGACCAGTGAAAATTAAACAGTACAGACCATAAGTTTAAAACAATTTGTACTGCTTTAAATGTGCCAAAGGTTTTACAAAAAAAATCAAGAATTGCACCATTAGCCCTATTCAACTTAAAACATTGAAAGGCAATAGGAATTTAATTCCAACTGATTGTGAGAAGTACGCTCATAGAGCAGAAAATCAAAGTTCATAATGAAAAAGTTATAAAAATAAAAAAAAATAAATAAAAAAGTGAACAAAATTAACAACGAAAAAAAATAAAAAAAAAGAACATTGCCATTTAAATATCTATTGACATTGAAAAAATAAAAAATCTGAAAGCGGAAAATTCTGAAAGCGGGTAGCTGGAAGCAAAATCTGTTTTCCTTTTAATAAAAAAAACTAAATAAGGCTTTATAGTTCTACAAATAAAAAACAAAATGGCAATGACAATAGAACAAATTCACGCATTAATTGCACAGGCAGTAGCTGAAAATACAGTAGCATTAACTAGGAAAGTTGATGAATTAACAGGGGCTTTGAGTAGATTAGCACCAGCGGATAATATAGAACCTTATGTAGATGTTCATATTGATCCACTTAATACAACTAAAGAAAGTTTAGAGTTAGTGAAAAGCTTACAACAGTTTGAGGGAGAAAATTATATAAGTTGGCGAAATGAAAGCATACGAACACTGTAAAGGTAGTCCTAGCTACTTCACAGCAGTAAATATTGTAACATCACATGGTACCCCTTTAAACATTGATGCAATCTTAGGAAGATTGGACTTAACTTAAGAGGATAAAAGACCGGTACATATTTTACAAACGGAACTAACAAACGCTAGACAGGGTAAGCAAACCCTACAACAATTTTACGGTCACGTCAGCAAACTTCTAACACAAATAAACCACAAGACAATAATGAGTTATGGACCTAGGACGGCTGAGACAAATATTTTAATCAATGTAGCAAGAGAAAACGCATTATGAGTTTTCGTAATGGGGTTAAACCAACCCATTAGTAACGTAGTTTTTTCGTTAAACCCAGGTGACCTTCCTAACGCTCTAGCTAGAACTCAGGAAATCGAAGTTAACTTATCTCAAAGGTTTAAAGATTCATACGCTATTCCCAATAGAATGGAATACAACAGAGGGTTGCCACAAATACAAATACAACGACCAGTACTCCCGGTTCAACCGAGATTTAATAGTTATTTTGTGGGAAATCAAATTTTTACACCAAGCTAAATCATCAGATTACGACACCACAGCATCAACGAATGGATTCAGGAAGCGGAACCTACCGCCCTAAGCCACAAACTAATGATAATCAAAATAGGTATTACAGCAGCAATCAATTTAGGGATCAGAGATTCAACAACGAGATTCGTAATAATAATAATCCTTTTAAAAGGGACAGATCAAATAGCAACCAACAACCGCTACACTTGAACGAAAGGGATTCTTTTTTAGAATAAGACATGACCTGCCAACAATCAGACGAACAAACTATGCGACAGGTCAGATATACAACATATTGATTGACACAGGTGCGACGCATAATTATGTCAAGCCAGATAAAAACAAAAGTAGGAAGTTAGATAAGATAAGTAGAGTAAACAGTGTTTATGGTAGCAGTATAATAGATAGTTACCAAGAGTTAAATATATTTGGGAATTGGGAAAAGTTTTATGAATTAAATGAACTTAAAGAATATGATGCAATAGTAGGTATAAAAACCTTAAGGAAAGCTAAATGTAATTTAAATATTAAAGAAAATATTTTAGAATATGAAGGAGGTATAGTGCCTTTAATATATAATGATGAATTACTTAACGATCTCGAGATCAACACTCATATGCAAGTGGAATATCAGGAAAGGTTAAAAGAAATATTAAAGAGGTATCAGGGAATTTTCACGGAAAAACCCAATTATTTACCGCATAATACAAACGTTAAATGTTGCATAAATACCACACAAGAGGAACCAGTTTGGCAAAAGGCTTATCCTTGTCCGCAATCCACTGCAGTATTTGTTAATAAAGAAGTACAGACATTATTGGAAAACAATATTATAAGACCAAGTAGAAGTGCTTACAATAGTCCAGTTTGGGTCGTTGACAAAAAAGGATTCAACGAGGATGGTACAAAGAAACTACGTATGGTCATAGATTTTAAAAAACTCAACTCATTTACCAAATCAGATAAATACCCTATGGCAGAAACTTCAGTTATTTTATCCAACTTGGGTAAATCAAAATACTTCTCTACTTTAGACTTACAGTCGGGATTTCATCAAATCCTTGTGCAAGAAAAAGATAGATCAAAAACTGTGTTTTCAGTTAATAATGGCAAATACGAGTTTAACCGTATGCCATTTGGCCTTAAAAATGCTCCGGCGATATTTCAGAGAGCTATGGATGCCATGTCTACTTAGATGACGTGATTGTATTTTCGGAATCACCCGAAGAAAATCTTAACCACATAGAACTCATAATTAAAGCTTTATCAGAAGCTAATATGAGAATTAGAAGTGATAAAAGTAAATATTTTATGGAAGAGGTAGACTTTCTAGGATATGTTGTATCCTATAATCATATCAAGACGAACCCGGAAAAGGTAAAAACTATCAAAGAATACCCTGAACCAAAGACTTTACGCCAGTTAAGGAGTTTTGTAGGACTTTTTGGAAAATGGAGGAAATTGTAGTTGTGATTTACGAATTAAAAAAAACGGTTTCACCACTTTTTTGCCAGACTTGTAAAAAACAATAATTTCTCACAAATTTGTGAGAGTCTGCTGCGTAGGTATCAAGCGTTAAGTGCACTATATAGTAGGGTGGATCGATTTTTTTTTTTTTAAATTTCGATTTCGGCAACTGACAGAAAGTGGTCACTATCATATACATTAAAAATGGTACATTTCAAAACTCCGAAATATTTCATTTTGTACTGCCCCAAACCCTTTGAAAATTTGTACAAATATGTTTTTTTTTCATACAAATCATATGGAAAATATAGAGTAAAAGGTTCATTTTTTTTATCTTTGATTGACGAGCCATATATAAATGTAATTATAAATTATGGACTTAGGTCTCAGTTACGAATCGCTTAATTAATTTGTTTGTCTTTTCCCGCTAAGAGACAGCAGGCATGAAAAAAACATTTTTGGTTTTAGGTGGAGAGGCAGCTCTGTCGTCACATTCGAACGCCCTTAGCATTATTATTACGCCAGGAGCAACTACTATATATGAAGCGTTTAGAACATTTTGATCCGTGGCTTCACGGAGCTGCTTTTATAATCAATATCTAACAGGACAATTAAAATACCAGTGGAACTGACTTCAAGACTTTATTTCATGAAACTTATTCGTTTGCCAAAGTTATGGACTTCTGACCTTTATTAAAAAAAAAAATAAACATCTATGGGTCCATTCATAGTGAAATAATGACCCTATGTCCCACGGCCTATATTATTGAGTCAAAGACTTCTTGGAGATGATATTCGAAATCTTCTTAATCTTTTTTCCTTGTGCCCTTAAAAGTTTAATGCGTAATTGTGAGACGAGCTTCTGTATTGGACTTTGAATTTTTTGTTCATAGTATCGATCGTATCGCACTTCCCTTAGGCTTTAGGTCCTCCATTGAAAAAGTTTCACTATATATAAAAAATAAGTTTTCGTCGTCAAAGCACAAGATGTAGCGTCATAGGTCCAGAGGTCAGGTGGCTAATAAATCCACAAATCAACCATTGTGGTTGGTCAAAAGTCCTCATAAAATTCCTGTGGACTTTTGAGCCATCCATCAGCCCATTAAAGCAGGCTTAAAAGGGTGTTACAGAGAGAATGTGTTTTTATGTACTTATAATGCGGTCTTTATACAAAGCCATATTACTACCTTAAATACTACCCAACAAAAATTGAGTAAAAATTGGCCGTCGTTACACTGTGCAATATTATTCTCCAAGATTATAACCTTTCTGCCTATTTATTTTGTATTTGTTTATCACGTGAAGAAATATAATATTAGAAGCTGCAACACAAATTATATTTTTTTAAATATCCTTCAATATCTTGCACTATCCGCAATCATGGCGCAATACAGCTCTTATACGGTTAATATTACTGCACAATACTTGATACTAGCCATTAATATTGCCAATTCTTAAATTAAGTTGTATTTAAAGTAATTTTAATAGAGCTGATTTGAATTTGTTTAGAATTCAAAGTTTCGGTGAAGTTGTGTTCTTTTTCATTTCTTTAACCAGGCAATGAACCTATAACCCACAAGTGGTTTAAAGGTAAACTAGGGACTTTTGGCCTATGAACTTATGACCCTGTGGTTATGCACAACATACTGTATGCAAAATATTTACATAATATTGTCAGGCCACTTTTTAATTGATTAGTTATTCATAGAGAGTTAGAATATAGAGTACTGTATCAAAAATAGGTTACAATTTTAAGTGGCTTGGGGCAGTATTAAAACTTTTTTGATTCAAAAAACATTTTCGATTTTGTTAGGGTATACATCGATACAAGTTTTGAACGGCGGCCGAACTCGATTTTCAGAAAAAATATTTGTTCATACTAAAACGATCCACCCTACTATATAGCCTTCAATATTTTCATAGAATACATCAAAAACGACTTAACAATTATAATGGACATGGACACATTTGAACACCGTAGATTAAGATACACCGTGCATGTCTGAGAACTCATGATAAAATGTCAACATTTCTAATTTGTGTTATTAAAAACATTTTTTCAGGCGCATTACCAATCGTGATTCAATTATTCTTATTATTTAATCTATTCTTATACGGTTTATGTAAAACTATTCCTTGAAAGCAAATGAATCTGCAAATACGCGACCGATAGATTCTTGAGCTTTTTATCGCAAAATATTCACTTGTAATACTATCGGTAGTCGGTACTACTATGCCTTCGCTTTTTAGGTTCGGAAAGATACTTCTATTGAAAAATTACAAATTGTAAATAAAATTACACATAAACTTTCTTTTGTAAGAATTTTTCTAAATCTTCACAAATTTGTAAAATTCTTTTATTTGGTGAAACAGAAACTTATAAAAACACCTGAATTTGTAAAGTACAAACAAAAATTACTCAGATAGATAAACATATTTATTTTCGTAGAATGAAGCTTTACAAATTATACGATTTTTGTGAATACACAGCTTGCACAGAGATATGATATTAAGTTTATATCTTACAACTGAAAAATACTATTTAAAATGATGATAAAGATTAGGAATGGCAAAAGAAAATATTTTTGAAGGAAAACTACGCAAAAAAAACTTCATTTGACAGTTTTAATTTAATTTATGGATAATAAGAAATCTGTTTAAAAGATAAAAGGAACTTAAAAACTAATATTTAGAATATGGAATAGCCAGATAATTTATATACTTTGATTTTATGGTATAAATTTTATTTTACATAATTTCATATTGAGTGAAAATTTATTGATAAATCAATCAATTGCAATTTTAGTGATGAGAAAAAAAAATGTAATCGAACAAATAGTAAAATAAATAATGAGTTAAATAAATAAATACATAAATAATTACATAAATAAATAAATAAATTCAACTATTAATAAATAATTAAATAAATAAATAATATATAAATAAATAAACAAACAAAACAATAAATCAATAAATTAATAAATAAATAAATTAATAAATAAATAAATAAATAAATGAATAAATAAATAAACAAGGATTTGAATTAAATAAATAGATAATAAATAAATTTGTAAGTAATGAACAAATGAATGCACAGATAAGTTAATAAATAAATAACAATTTAAATAAATAATTGAAACAAAAAAATACAGAAATATCACAGGTTTCAATTATATTTTTAATATCATAAATGTGTAATTACAGGTCTTTGATAAGCATGTTATCAGAGTTTTTACAATTTTGGAAAAAGTTTTTGTTGAGTTTTTCAATTTTTTCAGATAATTTTAATACCTCGCTGTTCTCATGTAAGCGTGATGTTGAGTAATGCCAGGGGAGATCTAACATCATTTTTAATGTTTTGTTTTGTGAAATTTGAAGTTTATCAGCATGTGATTTTGCGCACTTCCCCCAGATTGGGCATGCATAAGGGATAATTGCTTGGAAAATGACTTTGAAAATGGTAATTTTGTTATAATTACTTAACTTAGAGCGTCGACAAATCAATGGATATAGCATTTTTGTTGCAATACTTACTTTATTTAAAGTGTTACTTACATGTTCTCGGTAGGTCAATTTCTTGTCTAAATATACACCGAGATATTTAACCGAATTAACCCACGGAATATTACAATTTTTAATTGTCAGTTGACTTAATGGTAAAGCCCAAGGTTTTCTTTTTCTAGTGAAAAAAATTGCTTGTGTTTTATTAGCATTGATTTTTATTTTCCACGAATCAAAGTAACTTAAAATATTATCAAGTGCATTTTGAAGTGAGTTTTCAATATTATGCCCTAATTCACCCGAACTAAATATAGCAGTATCATCTGCAAACATAGCTGTTTTACAGTTATAGAAGTCTGGAAAATCGGCAACGTAAACAATATACAAAAGAGGCGCCAATACTGATCCTTGGGGAACTCCCGAAAAAATATTTTTTGTACAAGAATATACGCTGTTTAAGTTTACTTTAAATTCTCCACCTAATAAAAAGCTTTGAATGAACTTTATCAGATAAAGTGGACAGCCGAAGAGTTTGAGTTTGTGTATCATACCTTCATGCCATATACTATCAAATGCTTTTTCTACATCAAGGAGTACAAGTCCAGTCGAATTCTTTTCAGAAAATTTTAGTTTAACGTGATTGCAAATCCTTAATACTTGATGTGAAGTATTATGTCCTTGCCTAAAACTAAATTGATTATTAGGAATAACGTGACTATTTTCAAGAAAATTTAGTAGTTTGGATTTTATAACCCTTTCCAAAAGCTTACTTAAATTACTTAAGAGGCTTATTGGTTACTGCAATTTAAGACATGCATTTATTATAAAACAAATGAAACGGCCGCTTTTGGTAACTCTTTTAAATAAATATTTTTTAAGCCGTCTAAGCCAGATGATTTTATATTTCAATCAACACCTATTATTCAAACGGAAATTCACATCAACATTATCCATACAAATGATCAGACATAAACATCCCGAAGAACGATACTCATCATCATCAAGCATCAACAACTGAAATCCAATATGCCAACGAAGCATAATCACATCATCACTAAATGAATGAAAAATTATTGGGATGACATTCTTATTTCAGCAGCCGGCCTATTAAGTTCTAAGACATATTGTTATTATATTTTTAGTTTAAAATAAACTTTTTAAAAACCGGTAATTTTGAATCAAAATATATAATATATATATATTAATTCAGCGCTATTGTACTGAATGGCGATTTATCACACCTGCAGCTTCGCACCAAGGAGGACTTTGGGAAGCATGTGTTAAATAAATGAAATATCATCTGCGAAGAGTGATCGGTCCACAAAAACTGACAAGCAGCGAGTTTCAAACAGTTTTGGCAAGGACTAGTGCCGTAATGAACTCGCGGCCATTGTCGGCTCTCACAGAAGACCCAGAGAGTGTCTTTCCTCACTCCAGCGCATTTTCTAATTGGAGAGCCGATTATACAACCTTTCGGAACAAACGTTGCATACATTCCGGAAAATCGTTTGAAAACAGCTCAGAAAATCCAAAAAATGAGTCAAGTGTTTTGGAAGCCATGGGCCCAAGATTACTTGCATCAGCTGCAGCAGCGGATAAAATGGCGACAGCCGCAACCAAATTTAAAGACAGGAGATTTGGTTATTATACGTGAAGACAACGTTCCCCAACATTCTGGAAGACAGCACGAGTGCCTTTCGTAATCTGGGAGCATCCAATTCAGAAACTGTTTCGGTTGCCATTTGAAATGGAAAGTGAATCAGACAATTCACGGGGGGGGGGGGGGGGTTAATACTCACAATATTGCATGATTCAGTCATAGCATTCCACACCTATTTCCATTTGAATATTCCTATCAACATTATATATACAAATGATCAGACATAAACATCCCGAAGAACGATACTCATCATCATCATCACTGAAATCAAATATGCCAACGAAGCATAATCACATCATCACTAAATGAATGAAAAATCATTGGGATGACATTCTTAATTCAGCAGCCGGTCTATTAAGTTCTAAGAAATATTGTTATTATATTTTAAGTATAAAATAAACTTTTTAAAAACCGGTAATTTTGAATTAAAATATTTTTGTACAATAAGTGAAATTTAGTTTATCGGTTAAAGTAATTTTAAAGGGTACAATTACACCCTACCGGTACGAAAGAAAATCACAGTGCAAATATAGTGCATCGAAAGAGAAGAAACATACAAAGTACTCTCTAGCAAAGTGAACCGTGACCAGTGAAAATTAAACAGTACAGACCATAAGTTTAAAACAATTTGTACTGCTTTAAATGTGCCAAAGGTTTTACAAAAAAAATCAAGAATTGCACCATTAGCCCTATTCAACTTAAAACATTGAAAGGCAATAGGAATTTAATTCCAACTGATTGTGAGATGTACGCTCATAGAGCAGAAAATCAAAGTTCATAATGAAAAAGTTATAAAAATAAAAAAAAAATAAATAAAAAAGTGAACAAAATTAACAACGAAAAAAATTAAAAAAAAAAGAACATTGCCATTTAAATATCTATTGACATTGAAAAAATAAAAAATCTGAAAGCGGAAAATTCTGAAAGCGGGTAGCTGGAAGCAAAATCTGTTTTCCTTTTAATAAAAAAAACTAAATAAGGCTTAATAGTTCTACAAATAAAAAACAAAATGGCAATGACAATAGAACAAATTCACGCATTAATTGCACAGGCAGTAGCTGAAAATACAGTAGCATTAACTAGGAAAGTTGATGAATTAACAGGGGCTTTGAGTAGATTAGCACCAGCGGATAATATAGAACCTTATGTAGATGTTCATATTGATCCACTTAATACAACTAAAGAAAGTTTAGAGTTAGTGAAAAGCTTACAACAGTTTGAGGGAGAAAATTATATAAGTTGGCGAAATGAAAGCATACGAACACTGTAAAGGTAGTCCTAGCTACTTCACAGCAGTAAATATTGTAACATCACATGGTACCCCTTTAAACATTGATGCAATCTTAGGAAGATTGGACTTAACTTAAGAGGATAAAAGACCGGTACATATTTTACAAACGGAACTAACAAACGCTAGACAGGGTAAGCAAACCCTACAACAATTTTACGGCCACGTCAGCAAACTTCTAACACAAATAAACCACAAGACAATAATGAGTTATGGACCTAGGACGGCTGAGACAAATATTTTAATCAATGTAGCAAGAGAAAACGCATTATGAGTTTTCGTAATGGGGTTAAACCAACCCATTAGTAACGTAGTTTTTTCGTTAAACCCAGGTGACCTTCCTAACGCTCTAGCTTGAACTCAGGAAATCGAAGTTAACTTATCTCAAAGGTTTAAAGATTCATACGCTATTCCCAATAGAATGGAATACAACAGAGGGTTGCCACAAATACAAATACAACGACCAGTACTCCCGGTTCAACCGAGATTTAATAGTTATTTTGTGGGAAATCAAATTTTTACACCAAGCTAAATCATCAGATTACGACACCACAGCATCAACGAATGGATTCAGGAAGCGGAACCTACCGCCCTAAGCCACAAACTAATGATAATCAAAATAGGTATTACAGCAGCAATCAATTTAGGGATCAGAGATTCAACAACGAGATTCGTAATAATAATAATCCTTTTAAAAGGGACAGATCAAATAGCAACCAACAACCGCTACACAAAAACCCCAGAATAAACAACTTGAACGAAAGGGATTCTTTTTTAGAATAAGACATGACCTGCCAACAATCAGACGAACAAACTATGCGACAGGTCAGATATACAACATATTGATTGACACAGGTGCGACGCATAATTATGTCAAGCCAGATAAAAACAAAAGTAGGAATTTAGATAAGATAAGTAGAGTAAACAGTGTTTATGGTAGCAGTATAATAGATACTTACCAAGAGTTAAATATATTTGGGAATTGGGAAAAGTTTTATGAATTAAATGAACTTAAAGAATATGATGCAATAGTAGGAATAAAAACCTTAAGGAAAGCTAAATGTAATTTAAATATTAAAGAAAATATTTTAGAATATGAAGGAGGTATAGTGCCTTTAATATATAATGATGAATTACATAACGATCTCGAGATCAACACTCATATGCAAGTGGAATATCAGGAAAGGTTAAAAGAAATATTAAAGAGGTATCAGGGAATTTTCACGGAAAAACCCAATTATTTACCGTATAATACAAACGTTTAATGTTGCATAAATACCACACAAGAGGAACCAGTTTGGCAAAAGGCTTATCCTTATCCGCAATCCGCTGCAGTATTTGTTAATAAAGAAGTACAGACATTATTGGAAAACAATATTATAAGACCAAGTAGAAGTGCTTGGGTCGTTGACAAAAAAGGATTCAACGAGGATGGTACAAAGAAACTACGTAAGGTTATAGATTTTAAAAAACTTAACTCATTTACCAAATCATATAAATACCCTATGGCAGAAACTTCAGTTATTTTATCCAACTTGGGTAAATCAAAATACTTCTCTACTTTAGACTTACAGTCGGGATTTCATCAAATCCTTGTGCAAGAAAAAGATAGATCAAAAACTGCGTTTTCAGTTAATAATGGCAAATACGAGTTTAACCGTATGCCATTTGGCCTTAAAAATGCTCCGGCGATATTTCAGAGAGCTATGGATGATATACTTAGAGAGTATATAGGAAAATTTTGCCATGTCTACTTAGATGACGTGATTGTATTTTCGGAATCACCCGAAGAAAATCTTAACCACATAGAACTCATAATTAAAGCTTTATCAGAAGCTAATATGAGAATAAGTAGTGATAAAAGTAAATATTTTATGGAAGAGGTAGACTTTCAAGGATATGTTGTATCCTATAATCATATCAAGACGAACCCGGAAAAGGTAAAAACTATCAAAGAATACCCTGAACCAAAGACTTTACGTCAGTTAAGGAGTTTTGTAGGACTTTTTGGGTATTACAGAAAATTTATACGCAACTATGCAATGATAAGTAAAGGATTAACTAAGTATTTAAGAGACAATGAAAAAATAAGGCAAACGGATAAATATAGAATTAGACGCAGAAGGTAAAAAATCATTAAAGTTATTGAAAGATAAGCTTATAGAAGAAATAGTGTTGAATCAACCCGACTTTGAAAAACCCTTCGAATTGACAACTGACGCAAGTAACTCAGCCATAGGTGCATTACTTAGTTAAGAAAATAAAACGATAACCTTCATAAGTAGGACATTATTAAAAACTGAAGAAGGTTTCGCAACGAATGAAAGAGAATAATTAGCGATAGTATGGAGTCTTACAAATTTGAGAAATTATCTCTAGGGTCAGACTGGCATCCGCATATATACGGACCATCAACCATTAAGTTTCGCGATTTCTGATAAAAATCCGAACGCAAAGTTAAGGCGTTGGAAGGCATTCATAGAAGAGTATGCCCCAGTCATAATATACAAACCAGGAAAGGAAAATGTAGTTGCAGACGCATTAAGTCGGCAAGAATTAAATATGACAGGAAATAGCGAGGAAGACGAAGCCACAGTACATAGTGCTCAGAGCAGCCCGATTGAAGGAATACAAAGATTAGGAGGCAACATTAATAGATTTAGAAATCAATTAATATTTCAAACAGGAAATAACAACAATGTAGTTAGCAAGCAAATACATAAAGGTTATTGGGGACACACAATTATATACAAAGATGATGGAATTTTCACTAAATTAAAAGAAGTTATTAGGAACGGCTTGAATGCAATACACTCAACGGAGGAGGTACTGTTCAAAATAAAGGATAAACTAATTCACGAATACCCAACAACGAATTTTGCCTACATAACAAATTTAGTCGAAGACATTACAGAAAAAGATGCTCAAATATCGATTATAAAACAAGAACATGAAAGAGCACATCGTGACTATAGGGAAAATTTTAAGCAAATTTCGAACAGGTGTAATTGGCCAGAGTGCTACAAGCAATTGTTGGCGTATACGAAGAATTGTACAACTTGAGAGGGAAACACGTACGACAGACATCCGATTAAGTATAAGATTGGAGAGGCTCCAATTGCGGAGAAAGGGGGGGAGCGCATACACGCTGATATTTATTATATAGACAATGATCAATTTTTAACAATGATTGATTCTTTTTCGAAATTTCTTATTGTAAGGCATATTGAAAGTAAGATAGATGCAAAAGAAAAATTGATTGAAACAATACCAATATTTGGAAAAGTAGAAATAGTAATGACTGACAATGAAAAGACATTTTGTACACCATCGACAGAATTAGAGTGACAGCGACTAGGTATAAAACATGAGAAAATAGCTCAAAATCATAGCAAGACAAATGGAATGATTGAAAGAGTGCATATCACCATGACAGAACTTATACGTATAACGAAAACAGATTTTCAGGCAGAGACGAAAGAGATAATGTCACATGTAGTAAAAAAATATAATGAATCTACTCATACAGTAATAAGGATAGAATTATACACAAGGATAACATAAAGAAATAAACCATTTAAAACATATTTAACAATTTCAGGTGACCATGAACGTTAATTTGATATTATTGGATATTCTAGCCACAACATTTGCTCAAGTGCAAATAACTAATTACAGTACAGAGGAATACATTCTCATAGAAGATGGGCCTGCCGCATTGTACGACAACAGAGGTGAAATTTACCATGTTATAAATTTAACTTACTAGAAAGATATATTAGACGGTATGAAAGGAAAAAGTGTTAGGTTAATCACAGTAGTATTAACAAATCTTGGAACAGCAGAAAAATTACTTAACCAATTAATTATTAGAGATATATTAAGACGGGGAATTAACGAACTTGGTAGATTATGGAAATGGATATCAGGCAGTCCAGATTATGACGATAAGATTAGAATTGAAACTTAGATTATAAGATTATACAAAATAAAGAAATAATAATGATTTATATTGAATATCCAATTGTAAAAGAAATTAACAAGAAATTTATTGTAGAAAGTATTAATGTAGGTGATGGTAAATTATAATTACCTGATCAAATTGCATTGTATGATCAACAATATAAAATGGCTAATTGCAAAAGAGAACTAAATGACATTTTTGTATAATCAAAAATGAAACAAATTACCTAACGGATTTATTAAATAATAATAAGGCAAACTGACACAAAATAAAAGAAAATAATCCGGACGTAAAAATAATTAAAGGTGGTATCATTTTTGTAAGTGGAGAAACCACAATAAATGAAAAAGTATACAAGGGCACATATCTTGTTCAATTTAAAAATAATGTTGCAATAAATTCTATTAAGAACGAAAATACAAAAACAAAAATTATTAAACACATAAACAAAATGTGCCCATAGAAATAAACATTTTAAAATATTTAGAGTCAAATAACGAAAGATTAAAATTCACTAATATAGATCTTATTAAACCATATATTAAAGATGTAAAAGAACACCCAATATTGTGGGGTATAACAATAAACATTGTTATAGTATTAAGTATCGTAATAATAATCAAACTATTGAAATTTTTTTAAAATAAGCCAGCAAAGAAAAAATAATGAATCAATTGAAATTGCTACAATAAAATGTTTACAAGAAACCAGAAAAGCAATAGAAGAGCGAGCGGGACGATCACTATAGAAGAAAGGGGGGAGTTAATACTCACAATATTGCATGACTCAGTCATAGCAATCCACACCTATTGCCGTTTGAATATTCACATCAACATTATACATACAAATAATCAGACATAAACATCCCGAAGAACGATAATCATCATCATCATCACTGAAATCAAATATGCCAACGATGCATAATCACATCATCACTAAATGAATGGAAAATCATTGGGATGACATTCTTAATTCAGCAGCCGGCCTATTAAGTTCTAAGAAATATTGTTATTATATTTTAAGTATAAAATAAACTTTTTAAAAACCGGTAACCGCCAGCAGCAACAAAAGGAATTTAAACGGGAAAATCTACTTTTATCTTTTTTAATTTGTTTAATTATTTGTATTGTTGTTCATTATATTTGTCTGTCTTAATTATTATTCATTAATTAAAAATTATTCTAAAGGGAACAAATACATTTGTTTTCATTTAGATACCTAAATATAGATAAATTTAAAAAAGGTAAAAATACAGTCCAGGAACAAAAATAACAATAATAATCCACAAAGATCTATCGAAACAGTTAAATTTGAATTAAAGGTTTTTAATGATAGTGCTTTATTTAATAAGCTTCTTAAGGAATTGTCAAAAAGCCCTTTCTGTATTACAAAAGTAGCTGCTCCAGAATGTATCAAGAATTTAATTGGAGAAGATTTAGTTTTTACTATTATACAGGGTAGAGATCTGAGGTAGGTAACTGAAAATTTACCTCGTTTGAAAGATGTTCGATATCCATGATATTGATATTTCTTGAATTCCTTGAAAATCCTGAATTTCTAGAATTATTTGCATTTTTTTTATGATTGTAAGTTCTGTTGTTATTAATATTATTAATATGTGTATTACGCGTTAACTTGTGTTGTTTGATTTAGTTGCGATGTATAATTATTATAGTTATTTTGTCTAATTTGCCTATTTTCATTATTTCTCGTGTAAGAAATGGATGAATTATTATTTTGCTTATTGCCATTATTTCTTGCGTAAAAATTTGAGGAATTATTATTATTTCTAGAATACGAATTGTTTTGATTATTTTTTCTATACGGAAGAACTTCATTGGCCTGATAAGAAATATAATTTGAATTACGATTCTGTTGTCTAAAATATTGACAAATTATTTTTAAGATTGTGGTGGTTGATTTCATTTATCAATTTATAAGCATCGAAAAGTGATCAAGGATTGCGGCTAAGAATAATTGTTTTTATAGGCTCAGCTCAATTTGTTTTCAAAGCTTCAAGGGCAATTCTGCTATTAGAAGCAAACACTTCTTGATTTGCTTCGTTGTTATGTAAAAGATAAGAATTATTTAGCCTACTTAATAAATTGTTAATATTTTCGTAATATTCCTCTATATTTGTTTTGACTTTAGCAGTTCTAATACTATTTAATAAGGTGTTAAGAGAAAGCTTTCCTGCAAAATTATTTTTTAAAATATCTCGAATTTGATGCCAATCTGTTAACCTTCCACGCTTCTGAAGCTCAGATCTTGCTTTTCCAACAATCTTATCTTTAATATAACCTGCAGGTAGTATTGATGTATTTGCATCAAATGTTGCTAAAATATATGAAAGTGAATCTACCCTTTCCAGAAAATCAATTAACAAATTAAAGTTACCATGAAATTCAGGTATTTTATTAATTTAATCTAATATAATTTTAAATTTATCTACGTTATTTAAAGATTCCATTTTTGCAAAGTTGATGGTTACTCACATAAGCAGGGTGATAACTTTTTAACTTTTCTTGACGTTGTAGCTTATCTTGTTTTCTTCGCTTGTTGATTCAATAGCTTAAGTATGTACTGCTCACTTTACCAGGATGTTGTATTTAAAGTCGCTTTTTCTCATAAATATTAGTTGATATTTTGCTGTAGGTACAATTTATTCTTCCACTAATTATCTTTATTTCTGTATTCAAATTATTATTTCCTTCAATTTGGCAATATTATTTTCTTATACGTTATGATAGCAAATTTTTTTTTTTGATTTATAATCGTCTAAAGTTTATTATCACCGCTAGCAAAGTTGGTGATTAGAGAAGCTCATGCAGTTACCTTGCATGGGTGGCCTAACGAAACAATGGCGTTTGTACGCCGAATGTTCTGGATAAAAAATCTCCGCCGTGCCGTTCGAAAACATAATTGGGATTGCGTGACATGCACACGCTATAGACACCAGGCAACCCCAGGTTATCCCAAGTAGAGCGTTTAGTCACAAGGGAGTTGACTATGCTGGACCATACATGCTTAAAGCACGTGGAGAAAGATACAAAATCATCGAAAAGAGGTACGTTGCAGTATTTATGTGCATGGTCACTAGGGCGGTGCATTTGGAACTAGTTGAGTCTTTCAACGGCAGATTTCATTCAGGATTCACTAGTATACGTGTTGCTTGCTTACGGTTGTGGAGTGACGACGGAAAGAACTTCGAGGGTGCAGCGGTTGAACTCAAGAAAATGCTACGAAGCTGGAATGAAATGGATATGGCAAAAATATTGTAGCGCTATGGTACTGAATGGCGATTTATCACACCTGCAGCTTCACACCAAGGAGGACTTTGGGAAGCATGTGTTAATTAAATGAAATATCATCTGCGAGGAGTGATCAGTCCAAACAAGCTGACAAGCAGCGAGTTTGAAACAGTTTTGGCACAGACTAGTGCCGTAATGAACTCGTGGCCATTGTCGGCACTCACAGAAGACCCAGAGGATTTGTCTTTCCTCACTCTAGCGCATTTTCTCATTGGAGAGCCGATTATACAACCTTTCGGAACAAACGTTGCACACATTCCGGAAAATCGTTTGAAAGCAGCTCAAAAATTCCAGAAAATGAGTCAAGTGTTTTGGAAGGCATGGGCCCAAGATAACTTGCATCAGCTGCAGCAGCGGATGAAATGGCGACAGCCGCAACCAAATTTAAAGACAGGAGATTTGATAATTATACGTGAAGACAACGTTCCCCCAACATTCTGGAAGACAGAACGAGTAATTGAAACATTTGCCGGAACAAATGGCTTTCTGCGTAATGCTCGGCGACGAGTGGCATCTTCGGATTGGAAGGTAAAACCGGCGGAAAAAAAGTGCTGTTGTGCCAATGGGGTAGTGGTGTGCGACAGTAGATTTCTACCTTGTTGTTTTTATAGAATATTTAGCTTTGCCTCAGATATTCTTGTTATAATAAAAAATTTAATATTAAAAAGGAAAAAAGAACAGTCTAAACATGGTCCATCGAGCCGAATATTATCAGGGAGTGTATCGAGAGGAACCAAGCGGAAGATATGTACATACATAACATGCTAGTGCTCCTGATGCGATTTAAAAGGACTATCTGGTTACGATTTTAACTTGAGTACTGTGGTGCAAATATACTCAATTACATATGAATGCATGTATACAATATGTGGAATCTCTGATGGTGGGTGAGTGTCCTATTTTGTGCAGCATAAGCGCGCTGCAAGAGATATAACAGACATAATTGGCTTTGCGCGTTATGTCAAGTTGTGACCACGCCATGAATTTGTACAGTAAAGCGCGCTGTAGAAGATGGAATATAAATAATTGGCTTTATTCGTTATGTCAAGTTATGACCAAGCGATAAATTTGGACCGCAAAGCGCGCTGTAGAAATTTATTTAATTTCCGATTTTGTCCAGCATTTGCGCGCTGAAAAAGATGGAATATAAATAATTGGCCTTATTTGTTATGTCAAGTTGTGACCAAGCGATAAATTTGTACAGCAAAGCGCGCTGTAGAAATTTATTTCATTCCCGATTTTGTCCAGCATTTTCGCGCTGTCAAAAATGGAAATACGGTTAATAAGGTTGATGTGATATAAATGATATATAGAAGTAATAATTTCGTACAGCAAAAGAGCGCTGTAGAAATTTGTTGAATTTGTGTGTGTGCTGAAAGATGAGTGAAGGTGCAAGTTTTTATTTCTTTTCGACCTTAAACTTACAAAATAGTCGCAGTGCATTTAAAACTCTTGATTATGTTGCATGTTTGTAATTGTGGCAGTCAATTAGTAACGTGCTATTATTTTAATTTTACTTTTTAAGTTTTTTAAAGTTAAATTAGTTTTAGAACATCTATTGGTTTCAACTTTTTTTTTATGTTAAAGCAGAGACTTTAAAGGGGGCAGTGTGTTGTGACAAGGGGTAGTGTGTTGCGACAGTAGATTTTTACCTTGTTGTTTTTATAGAATATTTAGCTTTGTCTCAGATATTTTTGTTATAATAAAAAATTTAATATTAAAAAATCAACAAGGAAAAAAGAACAGTCTAAACAAGTGCCTTTCGTAATCTGGGAGCGTCCAATACAGAAACTGTTTCGGCTGCCATTAGAGATGGAAAGTGAATCAGAGCATTCACGGGGGGAGGGTGTTGCCGCCAGCAGCAACAAAAGGAATTATTCCGTTATGAGAAGCAACGAAACCAGAACAAATAATAAGGACTCTCATAAGAAGAGAGTAAGATTAATTTAAACGGGAAAATCTACTTTTATCTTTTTTAATTTGTTTAATTATTATTTGTATTGTTGTTCATTATATTTTTCTGTCTTAATTATTATTCATTAATTAAAAACTATTCTAAAGGAAACAAATACATTTGTTTTCATTTAGATACCTAAATATAGATAAATTTAAAAAAGGTAAAAATACAGTCCAGGAACAAAAATAACAATAATAATCCACAAAGATCTATCGAAACAGTTATATTTGAATTAAAGGTTTTTAATGATAGTGCTTTATTTAATAAGCTTCTTAAGGAATTGTCAAAAAGCCCTTTCTGTATTACAAAAGTAGCTGCTCCAGAATGTATCAAGAATTTAATTGGAGAAGATTTAGTTTTTACTATTATACAGGGTAGAGATCTGAGGTAGGTAACTGAAAATTTATCTCGTTTGAAAGATGTTCGATATCCATGATATTGATATTTCTTGAATTCCTTTAAAATCCTGAGTTTCTAGAATTATTTGTATTATTTTCATGATTGTAAGTTCTGTTGTTATTAATATTATTAATATGTGTATTACGCGTTAACTGGCTTGTGTTGTTTGATTTAATTGCGATGTATAATTATTATAGTTATTTTGTCTACTTTGCCTATTTTCATTATTTCTCGTGTAAGAAATGGATGAATTATTATTTTGCCTATTGCCATTATTTCTTGCGTAGAAAATTGAGGAATTATTATTATTTCTAGAATACGAATTGTTTTGATTATTATTTCTATACGGAAGAACTTCATTGGCCTGATAAGAAATATAATTTGAATTACGATTCTGTTGTCTAAAATATTGAGTTGACCCTGACAAATTATTTTCAAGATTGTGGTGGTTGATTTCATTTATCAATTTATAAGCATCGAAAAGTGATCGAGGATTGCGGCTAAGAATAATTGTTTTTGTAGGCTCAGCTAAATTTGTTTTCAAATCTTCAAGGGAAATTCTGCTATTAAAAGCAATCACTTCCTGATTTGCTTCATTGTTATGTAAAAGATAAGAATTATTTTGCCTAATTAATAAATTGTTAATATTTTCGTAATATTTCTCTATATTTGTTTTGACTCAAGCAGTTCTAATTCTATCTAATAAGGTGTTAGAAGAAAGCTTTTCTGCAAAATTATTTTTTAAAATATCTCGAATTTGGTGCCAATCTGTTAACCTTCCATGCTTCTGAAGGTCAGATCTTGCTTTTCCAACAATCTTATCTTTAATATAACCTGCAGGTAGTATTGATGTATTTGCATCAAATGTTGCTAAAATATATGAAAGTGAATCTACCCTTTCCAGAAAATCAATTCAATTCAGGTATTTTATTAATTAAATCTAATACAATTTTAAATTAATCTACGTTATTTAATGATTCCATTTTTGCAAAGTTGATGGTTACTCACATTAGCAGGGTGATAACGCTTTATTTTTGTTTTATTTTTATTCAACACGTTAAATACTAACGCAGTAATCTCTTATATTATGACATTATGTACATTAAATATACTTATAAATAATTAAATCTATTTTATAAATTTAATTGTAATGTATGAACAACATATTCTTAAAATTTTGTGATTTTACGTTAACATTAATTGATTGAATTAAGAAATAGTTTTTATTGAAGATATTTATCAAAATATTGAGAGGACTATTGGCCCCATAGTTAGATCTACTAAAGATATTACAAAGAGGCAATTGCCTCACAGAACCGATGGAGCTGTAACAGTTCCGCTAACAATTCCCACCATAAAACAGAATTGCAAGTACTCTCGATGACTTAAAAGAGATGGAAGATTTATTAGTTGAAGTCTATGTGAATATGGTGGCAAATCAATCATACTAGACCAGGGAAGAAAACGTAAACAAAATCTCATAAATCTTCTTTGAACACATTCTATTCTGTTGACATGAACCGCGTAATATGGGGCCCATACAATACAACCGTATTCCAGAATAGACCTAACAAATGAAACATACAGAATTTTAAGCACATAAGGATCACGAAAGTCACGAGCAAATCTTTTAATGAAACCAAGCATCTTATTAGCTTTTTTTATAATATAATTGTAATGGTTAGTGAATGAAAGTTTTGAATCCAACACCACACCGAGGTCAGAGAAACTTGAAAGACTACATAATTGAGACGTGTTCAACAAATAAATATAAGACAGGACAATGTGTTTACGTGTAAAACGCATTATTTTACACTTGTCAATATTTAAAGACAGACGATTAGTATTGCACCATTCCCAGAATGTTTGAAGATCTTCTTGTAAAAGTTCACAGTCAGCTACTGAGTCAATTTTTCGAAATATTTTCACGTCATCGGCATAAATTAAAGACATAGAGTTACTCAAAACAGAAGGAAGATCATTAATAAATAAGACAAACAATAAAGGACCAAGGTGACTACCTTGAGGTACACCCGAATTAACTTTAAACCATTGGGAACATTCATTTCTAAATACAACACTATATAATCTATTTTTGAGATACGAAGAAATCCATAAAATAAAGCGATCGTTAAGTCCAATGGTGCTTAGTTTCTTAAGTAATATTTCATGATTAAGTTTGTCGAAAGCTTTACTGAAATCAGTAAAAACACAATCTACTTGCTTATACTTTTCAAAGGCATCTAAGCAGAACGTTGTAAACTGTAGTAAATTTGTGACCGTAGATTTCTTTTTGACAAAGCCATGTTGGTTTTCACATATAACAGAGGTACAATGAAATGACAGAATATCACAGACAATGGATTCGAACAGTTTAGGGATGACAGAAAGCTTGGCAATAGGTCTGTAGTTTGTCACTAATTCTTTTGGACCTTTCTTATGAATGGGAGTAAGAAATGCATTTTTCCATATAGCGGGAAACGTAGAATTACTAATTGACGTATTGAAAAGCACAAACAACGGGTAAGACATATATATTGCACATTTTTTCAAAATAAAAGACGGCAAGCCATCAGGGCCGGGACTGAAACACTCGTCTAACTTTCCGATATAGTCAAGAATAGTTGCTTCAGAAATTGCAAAATTAATCGAGTTAAGATGTGAGAATTCATCAATTGAATAAATTATATTTGAGTCCTTTGTAGAATCATTTTCAAAAGCACCCTGGAAGAATTCGGCGAACATGTTGGATATAACCTCTGGGGAATGGCTAGTAGAATTATTATAAGTCATATGTGCTGGGTAACCGTCAGATTTTCTTTTACAATTAACATAATTCCAGAAGTTACGTGGATTAGATTTAATTTCATTTTCTGTTTTACATATAAAGCTTGTATAGAGAAAGTTAGAGTAGCTTAAAAATTCATCCCTTAAATGAATGTAACTATTACGGTTTTCATCAGTTTGTGATAGATTGAATTTTATCCAAGCCTTGTTTCTTTTGTTTTTAAGCTTTTTTATATGTAGATCGAACCATGGCGGGCTGCTATTAAATACACGTTTTTTACGTAGAGGGACTGTTTCTAAAAAGCAAACAAATAATATTTCATAAAAATGTACAATCATTTCGTCAAAATTAACATTAAAGAAAACAGAATCCCAGTTAATGTCATTGAGTAAATTAAACAGTAGAGTAAAATTACATTTTTTAAAATTGAATTCATGCTGATCCTTACAAATATTAGATGAATGATAGATACTTAAGCTCATAGAAATAGATAATGCAGGATGATGGCGATCTTCTTCTACAAGTTTTGTGTCACTCAATAAAACTGCAGCATCAGAGTTGGAGACATGAGAGAAATAGATAAGGTCCAAAGTTTTGCCAAATTGGTTACTCACTCCATTTAATTGATCAAGGCCAAAAGAAGCCATTCCGTCGATAACGAGAAACTCGTTGTTGTTGGAAGCGTCGACAGGTAGAAAGGCATCACAGTAATTGGATTTTGCCCATTTCAGGTGAGGTAGATTAAAATCTCCGATTATTAATAATTCATCTGCATCATCAATTTGTTCATGAATAGTCTCCAAGCAGTCAAAAAGTTTATTATAGACGTCATTGTTCGAAGAGGGTGGGATATAACAGGCAACCACATATATGTAACCAGACAGGATTTTTATTTTCACACACAGAACTTCAAGATCGGAATCCAAAAAATTATCGACAAGACTACAGAGGAAATGGTTACGAACAGCTATTAACAAACCACCACCAACAGTAGCGGAAGGATCATAATGACGACCACGACGGTAGATTTGAAAGCTGGAGTCAAAAATTTCTGTATCCATAAAAGATGAGTTTAGCCAAGTTTCGGTGAGGAAAAGTATATCGTGAGGAATGTTGTTTATGTTCTTGTAGACCTTATTGGTCTTTGTCCGAAGTCCGTTAACATTTTGGTAGTAGATTAATACCTTTTGAAGCTGCTCTGTTTCAGGTATGGCGTTGTCAGGTGTTGTTGAAAATGGTGATGATTAATTGGCAGCGTTCTCTTTTGAAATTCATGAAAAATAATTCCTTCTGGCCAAAACGATGATGAGTTAAGAAGATAGAATATTGAGTCTGGAACTTTGATCTTGAACGAAGAATATTTTGCAAAATTACGATGAATCATTTTTTCGACGAGCGTTAAACGTAGCGTCCCGATTTTCGTTTTAATGTAGTTTTTTATATCAAGAGCATTTGTAGAGGGATCAAGTTTCGAAATGAAAAGGGTTTTTTGTCCTTCAACTATTTTTAATCCATAGTCAATAGGCGATGCTAAGTTATCCACAATACGGAATGGGTTGGCGGGAAGAATTTTTGATGAAGCTGTAGGTGACGTTGATGAAGGTTTGGTCGATGAAACAGGAAGTTGAACAGGATTTGACTTTGAATTTGTAGATTGGTCTGAGAGAAGTAGAGTTATTGCTGACTGTTCAGATGAATGTTGAGCACAATTAGTAGTTGAAGCTGGAGGCTGTTCAAATGGAGGTAGAGTTGATGCAGGCTGAATCATTGAAACAGAGAGCTGAGCGAGATTGGAAGTTGAAGCTGCAGATTGTTCAGATGAATGTTGATTTAATTCTGGTGGGACGGGTGGGGCTGGAGGTGGAGAGGGATTTACGTGTAAGGTGGGTGGTGTAGCGGAACATTGATTAGATGAATCTAAGGATGGAGAAGATTCAAGGGGCGAGTTAGGTGATTGTTTTTTCGAGGGGATTGGTAACCTCAAATCTAGTTCTTCACTTTTGCGTTTATTAGATTTATTTTCGACAGGGGCATTTTGAGATTTAGATGCACTTCTTGTCTGTTGACGCTTTAAGATTGGTATATTTGATATATTTTCAATTTTATCGTTTAAGTAGAGCAGTTGGTTTTGCAATCTGTCTATCATCTTTGAGTTAGAAAGAACGTCACGAATAATGTTAGATTGGGCAAAAGGGTCACAATTAACGCAGAAAAAATAAAACGGTTTCGATTTGTTAAAAAGTTTAATTGAACTAGAAGGTGCGCCTATACACTTAACGTGGAATAACTGTTTAACTTTTCTTGACGTTGTAGCTTATCTTCTTTTCTTCGCTTGTTGATTCAATAGCTTAAGTATGTACTGCTCACTTAACCAGGATGTTGTATTTAAAGTTGCTTTTTCTCATAAATATTAGTTGATATTTTGCTGCAGGTACAATTTATTCTTCAACTGATTTTCTTGATTTCTGTATTCAAATTTATATTTCCTTCAATTTGGCAATATTATTTTCTTATACGTAATGATAGCAAAAGTTTTTTTTGGTTTGATTTATAATCGTCTATAGTTTATTTTGATTAATTTTTATTCACTTAAGGTTTTTTGTCGTTTTCCAAAAAAAATTGTTTGTAATGCAAGTTTGAATATGAAATCTTTTTTTTTTAATGCAAATGGAGCAAGCTTTGCGTTGGGAACATTTATGTCGGTTTGTTTTCCAATTACGTCCTAAAACTTTTAAAGATTTAATGAAAAGGTTTTCTAAATCATTAGTATGGATTAGATATTTGTTTAATTACACATTTTTGTCAACTTTGATTAAAATATAACTTTTTTTATCACTTTTTGTTCGTAAAAACATACTTTATATGGCACGGTAGTTCTTTTCTTTTGTTGTATTTTCCCATTTTTTTTTAGACTTTTTACCTGCTCTACCTATAGGGCAAGTATTGATTTCGTGTAAAAAAAAAATTCGTCTGTATGTGCGTGTCGGTGCGTCCACTGTAATTTGAGCTAGAGCCTAAACGGGTGGACCGATTAACATGAAATTTGGTAGAGAGCATTTTTATGTGATACCTTAGAGGGAAAATTCGAATTTTTATTTTAGCTCATCCAGAACGGGTAGCTGCCATACAAATATTTTGGTTTCTTCAAATTTTCTCGAAAACGGCTCTAACTATTGTGGTTAAACTTCCTACCTCTAATAATCAGGTCAATTTTAAGAAAGCTGCATTTCAGGTTTTTCTCAAAAAAATCATACAACGGAATTAGGTATTCCACGTTTTTTGAGAAAATGGTCTTATTTTTGGGTTATTCGCATATATCTTTTTGGTGGTTACGCCGATTTTGTTATTATTATGTAATCTGGTGCTTAATAGTAGTATAAACAATATTACATCTGAAAATTTTGAAAAACATTGTTTTATAATTTAAAAAAAATCAAAAAAAAATCATTTTATTAGTTTTTTGACAATTTAATAATTTCTCGTAAAATATATACATCATGCATCTTCAATTTGTAATTACACACAGTTGTTGTTCACTAGAGCAAGTTCGTGCGATCAAGTAGTGCATATATTTTTTTTTGGAACCATACAACCCGATTGTGTTAACCGACTGCGCGAATAATGTTTGTTACCATTTAAAAATAAAAACCACATCGATTCGTTGCTTGCATTCGACTACTTTATTGTTTTTAATCTTTTTTTAAATGAATAGTTTTCTATGCCGATCATTACACCAAAACATGATTGTGGAGTCAACACCGACAGCATAAATGCTGACGTAGTGTCTGTTCCCACGAATGCATGCCATCATGATCGGGTAAAGAGTATCGAGTATATTATGCTTATAAGTTATATATAACTATTCGTATTGCATTCTGAGAAAGAAATACTTTTTCGGAGAATTGTGGCATACGTAACTCAGAAAATTTAGTATTTGCACTTACGTCGCTGTATCACCGTAGGTGCGACATAACATAACATAACATAACATAACATAACATAACATAACATAACATAACATAACATAACATAACATAACATAACATAACATAACATAACATAACATAACATAACATAACATAACATAACATAACATAACATAACATAACATAACATAACATAACATAACATAACATAACATAACATAACATAACATAACATAACATAACATAACATAACATAACATAACATAACATAACATAACATAACATAACATAACATAACATAACATAACATAACATAACATAACATAACATAACATAACATAACATAACATAACATAACATAACATAACATAACATAACATAACATAACATAACATAACATAACATAACATAACATAACATAACATAACATAACATAACATAACATAACATAACATAACATAACATAACATAACATAACATAACATAACATAACATAACATAACATAACATAACATAACATAACATAACATAACATAACATAACATAACATAACATAACATAACATAACATAACATAACATAACATAACATAACATAACATAACATAACATAACATAACATAACATAACATAACATAACATAACATAACATAACATAACATAACATAACATAACATAACATAACATAACATAACATAACATAACATAACATAACATAACATAACATAACATAACATAACATAACATAACATAACATAACATAACATAACATAACATAACATAACATAACATAACATAACATAACATAACATAACATAACATAACATAACATAACATAACATAACATAACATAACATAACATAACATAACATAACATAACATAACATAACATAACATAACATAACATAACATAACATAACATAACATAACATAACATAACATAACATAACATAACATAACATAACATAACATAACATAACATAACATAACATAACATAACATAACATAACATAACATAACATAACATAACATAACATAACATAACATAACATAACATAACATAACATAACATAACATAACATAACATAACATAACATAACATAACATAACATAACACAACACATAATAGCAAACCCTTATCTTTATAATAAAGCTAAATTCTTGGCCATAAATTAAATTATATGCGTTTAATTTCTTCTTGAAAACCACGACTAAAAAAAAACACGCTTTTTATATCAAATTCTTCTTACATATAAAATAATGGACGAACAAGGGGTAAATTATCCAATTATACCTATTTGTCATATTTCTTAACGACAGGCATTGAGTTAAACAAAATTAAATTTAAACCAAGAAAGGATACTCTTAACGACACGGTCGGAATCAAAACATTGATGACAACAGTGAACATCCCGGGAGCTCCAAAGGTTGAGGTTATTACGTATAAGGTAGAATCTTGCACCAACAAACCGAAAATCACAGGAACTCTGCTGTCACTAGAAAATTTTTAATTTATTTATTCAAAAATATGACTTAAGTATATGTATCAAACAAATGACAAAATGTGAGAAAAAGTAAAAATAAAACTTTCATTCAAAAAGAAAAATTAATTATGAACTTAAATACAATGGCGCAAATTTCTTAACAGTCCTCGTTTAAGGAATAAAACCGACTCTAGTAAACGCAGTCGTTTAGTTGCGAGCCCTTGTCTAACCTTTTCTTAATTTTAAACACTTTAAACAACTCTTCTAACTAATGAAGTGTTTTAAGCGCATTTGTAGGGTTTTTAGCGCATTTGTAGGGTTTTAGCGCATTTGTAAGGTTTTTTTTATGATTTGTGGTAGAGCATTCGACTGCAGATCGAGAGGTCCCCGGTTCAAATCCGGGTGTCCCCTTTGAAAATAAATTTGTTTGTATTTTTTTTTTTTTTTTACTCCCATATAGCTATTTCACCTTTCCAGCTAAGATGACGGGCGATTTTGTGAGCAGAAAATGATTTGCCGCGGTATGGTAGTCCAACACTATGTACCACATTTTTTTTTGTTTTTGTTGGGGTGGTCGACCGAATACAAGTTTGTATTGTATATTGTTTGGTGTCGTAGTCTATTCAATCGGGGGGTAAAGATGGTGTTGTTTTGTCGTGGTAATGGTTACTGGGTGCATGCACCACAAAATTAAGCTAAGACGGTTTTCGAGATTGTTGATTTACATACTTAAAATCTTCATCAAACATTTTTCTTTAAATTTTTGTTACGAAATTACAAACGTTGAATGGATAAAGTATAATTTAAAAAAGATAGAGAAGCATTTTGCTGCTTTTAAAGTTAGACGAGTGCTTTAGCGTTAAAGTATACTTTCTATCGTTTAAAATTATCAAAGAGTCGACTCTCATTCTAAAACTCATTTTTAGAGTCGGCGTCCAATTTAAAAATGATTTAGAGTAGGTTTTAAATGTTTAAAATTTTGCGCCAATCTTCATATTTAGAGAATTAATATATTAAAATTTAGAGAAGATAAATAGAGATAGATAATGGAATAAAGTACAGATAGAAAAAAGAAGAGATCAAGGGGAAGAAAAATGAATTTTTAAGCGGCGAATGAACTCGTTAAGGTTTTGAATTTGCTTTATTTGTACTGGAAGTGAGTTCTCACGTAATTCAAATCAAAAAACCCGCCAATGTGGGTCGGTTTTAATAGTCTAATATTTCAAGGCACTTCATTCAAAGAAAGATTTTCATACCTGACTACCATAAATAACTCTCCATTTACCAATAATATTCTAGAGGCAAGAGTAGTTCTGCGGGGTTTCTTGACCTCATGCCCCTGACACTTTTAAAAATTGTTGTATTCCCTGACCCAAAATATGTATACTTATGTGGTTTTCCAGTCAACCATTTCAGATTTGGGGGTCAGATTCCAGATCAATCGTGGTAACTAGAACGAATCGCGATTGATCCTTTTTTTTGTAAAGGTGTAGGTGATTTGTCTGTGTTTGCTGATGTAAGTAGTGATAGTATATGTAGGGAAAAATTCCTACAAGTATTTTTTTCCTAGAGAACAGTTTTTTCTTTAATACAAAAATATTATAATATATTTGGCTTTATTTTCTTGATGAAACTGGTGAAAAAATGCGTAAGAAAAAATTCTTACAAAACGTTTTTTTTTTTTTTCAAATCATAAAAGAACATTTTTGTGTTTAAATAATAATTAAATTCAACTACGCGAATACTTTCACCTGTCTTAATTTATTGAAATGGAGATTAATGAGAGAACCCACACTGGCGCTATGCAAATCTTTGAACATTCTTCAGTCGTCGCATATTAGCGTAAAGGTTTAGCGCCGGTTTGGGAGCCTTTATTGATTTGTTTCATAAGAAAAAACTCAAAAGTGGGACTGACTTTTAATCTTGAAATTATATAAGAAAGAAAAGATTTACGCATTCTTTTCTTGACTTCATTTAAATGAATGTGATATTGTACATTATTTTGTTCAATCAAATTGAAATCAAAAAATAGAATACAAATTAGGGAATTTTTTGTTCCCTAGCAGGAATTTTATTTTGTTGGTATACTATCACTGCTTTATAACATGACTTGGCCATCGGTCGTATCCATATGTCCACATGAATCCCGTCCATCCAAAATCCAAATTAAAGGAGAAGCTATTGGTCGATGGTGAGGAAGAATTCAATGAACATGAAACAAGGTCACTACATAAGGATTACTATGGAATTTTAATAAAAATAATTTTATTTTCACAAAAAACAATGGACTAACCCACATGTTTCCACAATGCCATTCATTCCATATGAAACATTTATCCAATTTAATCAATAATTGACTCCGAACTCAAGAAGTCAATGGTTAACGGTAATGAGGACAATAAAGACAAAAATTTCACTAATTAAACTTCATTAGCTATTTGTATTTATTTTATTAAACAAATGCCTTATCAAAAGTAAACAATGCTAGCGAAAAGCCAAAACGAATTTAAACTGACGAGGAGAGGACGACGTTTAGAAATGTCAATTTGGTTTGTGTGCAAGTGTGTGTGAAAGTATGTGTAAATCTGCCAATAAATCGAGATTTGAAAGATCAATCGAGAAAAAAAACAGACCACGAAAAAAATCAATTTTTTTGGTTGTTAGGAACGTAAAATCTGAAAAAGATCAAGTTGACCCCCATAAAAATCAATTTTTTTGGTTGTTTGGAAAACCACATTAGACATCAATTTTGTGATCTAAAGTGATCTAGAAGCAGAGATATTGCTGATATACCTATATTTTAAAACGGCGGCTATAAATTCAAAGATGGCCACCAGAGGGAGGGGCTCCTATTAAAAACTGAAAGCTAAGGTCCTAAGTAGAACCTGAGAAAAAATTTGGCCTTTTGTCCGACACGTGTCCTCATTTTCAAGTTAACTGACCCTACCCTACTACTTGGTGGACATCTTGGAAAAACCCCATACGTTTCCTCGTTTATACCAATCTGGTCTTTGTATTATTACTTCGAGCTGAATAGAAGTATGAGAATGAAAATCTGTTTAAAAGGGTGATAAAGAGAAATAAAATCTTTAGTTGTTTCGCAGATTCACGAAAGAAAAACGTGAATATCTCAGGAACAGTTGTTGAAATTCGCATGCAAAGTGACTTATTTGGAAGGGAACGTCGAAAACAGGGAAATACTGTGAGGAAGTTCGATGTCGGACGGCTGCAATTGCAGGAGATCGTTAGATCCTCTTGAGGAGTCCTATGCCGCCAGCATCAAGTATTGAGAACCAATGGCAACATTCCCAAGAAGCCATCCGAGGTGCCGCCTCTGGTGTGCTGGGTTTCACACGACCACTACAAAGAAACCTCCTCGTTTTACGATGAATGCCATCAAGCACATGCAGCTAAACAACAGAGATACAAGGCGGCACAGCAAAGAAGTCTTCATGCGGAATAGGAGAGAGGAACGCCTTGGCTTTTCAGAAGAAAAAACTAGTATCATGAGAAGCTCGTGATCGAGGAAATAGGAGCATATTGGGGAAAGAAAGGGTTAAAAGAACCTCCTAAGGTTACAAGCCCCCAATTAAAGAACGTTCAAAGGAACACCTTAATAGAAAAGGATTCGATTCTGAGGATATGGAAAAATTATTTCTGCAAATTGTATAACGGCGATGATGAATCGGTTTCAGCTATCAGGCAGATTCCACCATTCAACATAGACGAAGTAGACCAACTATTCTATCCACCCGATCTCGAAGAAGTGAAGATAGTTATATCTAAACTTAAGTCCAATAAAGCTGCTGGAGCTAACGGCGTTTCTCAAGAAAATAGACCCTCTGAACTGCACCAACTACAGAGGCAACAATCTCCTTAACATCATCTACAAGATTTTTCCTGCCGTACTATGTAGACCTGTGACGTGAGATAAGGCCCAACAAAATAAAGCCAAGTTTCAAAAACTTGGCCATATTTCGTTTTTAAAATGGAAATAACGCCAAATTTTCGATATGGCTTTATTTCACTTTTGAAAACGATATAAGGCCAATTTGGCTCTACTTCGTTTAGATATTTCTTTTTTCTTTCCAAAAATGTACAGTTTCATAAGTCGACTTAAATAAATTCAAACTTAAAATAAGAAACTACAACTCCGCCCAAATAAATTCTATATTTAGACAAAAATATAAAGTTTAAGGCATCTAAACAGTCAGGGAGGTATGGGGCACATGCTGCACCCCTGCAACCCCCTGCTTGGTTCACTATAGGATTTGGAGTAGATGCGAGATTGTTTATATGCAAATATTTTTTTTTCGATTTAAAGAAGCCTCACTCTTTCAAGCAAATTGATATGTTGATAGTTACTTGAAAATTGACAAAGTTATCACAACAATAAATGTCATTTTTTACATATTCCTAGTTTGAAACCTATAATATTTAACTTACATTTTGAATCGCAGATGCCTAACAGTACTTTGCCGATGTTTAAGTCAGTAAGATTAAATAAAATATAAACCAAAAATAAAATATAAGACAAAAGTTCTAAAACACTTCCTTTACGGAGACGCGGCCCAGGCTGCATAAAAGCAGTAAGCACGCTGACTAATGAATCCGAAACTCAAATATGATAAGATGAATTTCTTTTAAGTGTGCCCTTAGGCCAGGAAAGTTCACTAAAGACCAAATATTTACATAACCGCAATTCTAAGAAAAAACCCAGGAACCTGAAATTAGTACCCACTGCATTTTCATCGATTCCATGGCCGCTTATGACAGCGGAAACGAGCTACATATATAGGGAAATGTTCGATTTTTTTGTTGAAAAGTTGTTGGAATAAAAATGAAACATAAAATAACATGTTTCTTATAATTTACCAGTTTGGGTGACAGCCTTAGTTCATTTAAGCTAGTGTATACATTGTTTAAACTGTACTCTTCATTGATACTAATATTTTCTGTAGTGTTATTAGTTGCTTCACTAATATCTTCGGATAATACAATTGGCTGAACCTCTCGTGAAGTTGAATGCTGTTTCACAGAGCAAGCAGTAACTACAGCTGCATCTGGATTTACGGCCGAATTTTCTAGTATAAGGGACTTTGCAAGAGACCCATCGTTCTTTGTTTCTGGATCTGACTCGTTTGCTTCATCCTGGTCCTGGTCCTGAAACAAAATAAAAATCTTAACATTTCTATCATACCTTATATAATTTATGTTTACCTCTTCTTGGCATAATTCAAAGGCAAGTGACCAGGTATTTTTTGCTGATTGAGATCGCTCTAGCATATATCCATTAGTGTTGTCATTACTTTGAGCTGGAGGAGACCAAGAGTAATTATATTGACATCCGATCCCTTTTTGCTTATCAAGCTCTTCCTGCAGCCATTCTACGGCCATAACCCAATGTTTTCCTATATGTTCATTGGAATTAAGCATCGCGAGAGCAACTGGGCTTTTATGGAATAGTTGCGTTAGGCATTTGATTATTTGGTATGCTCTTTTTTGATAATGGGTTTTCGTTTTAAGAATAGTTTCAAGAAGGCCTCCACGTTCTTCAGCTACACCCATTAAGGCATTATGAATTCGATGATTTTGCCACGAATCTTCTATGAGGAGAACACGTAGCAACAAATCGGTATGATGCCGCATATCTTGACAATATGCAAAGCCACATTGCCATAAAAGCTCTGTTAGTATACATCGCGAAAAGTGGGGGTTTTCCCAGCAACAGTATTGTATCAATTTTAAACCTTCATCTCCAACATTCGTGTCTTCTATTAGTTTTTTAATATAGCTAAAACGAGAAAATTATTAGTTTAAAAACTGTAAAAATTAGGATAATTGTATAGTACACCAAAGGCTTTAAAAGAATATAAATAAATTAAGTATAAATAAATAATTATATCGTTTTTTTATTTATTATAGATTTTTTAATTAATATCAAAACATTTTTTTTTAATTATATTTTATTTTGCGACGCGTTTCGAAGCTATTGCTTCATCATCGGGCGAACTACTATGCTGCGTTTTATTTGTGTTGTTGTTTCTATTTGGTATAAGTTTTGTTAAAGCTTTTTTGTGGTGAGCTTTTTTTGTAGTGCGGTGATAATTAAGTATTTTTTTCTTTATATTTTAACTATTGTTTTGTTGGTGCTTTACTGCTGTCTCATATAAAGTGTTTGTCTTAAATGTCAGTTTATCATTTAGTAGTCTGTCTTGTTCTGTCCTATATGCTCTATAAATTTCATATTCTTCAGTTGCGTCTAGTATTTTTCCTTTCTTGCATACTTGTAATGGTTCTAAGTTTTTCTCAAAATCTGTATACATAGTTGTGGTTGTTGTCTATTAAATGTTGGGCGTATGAGGATTTTGTGTTGTGTTTTGGTTTATGTTCTTTAAATCTTTCGTTGAAGGTTCTACCAGTTTGGCCAACGTAGAACATACTGCAGCTGTTGCACTTCAATTTATAAACTCCAGAACAGAGATTGGGTACGTTCAACGCATTACGTTTTACATCTGAATTTTCAGATTTCTGAATTTTTAGAGCTTCTGATTGGCCAGCTGCCAGAAAAAGTTAGATGAC